>CALYLW010000245.1:4386-224386 GCA_944989445.1 Ampullaceana balthica | reverse complement strand
CCAGACTGGTGTCGACAAGTTCCACCACTAAATATGCTACATTCTCATTTGAGGGCTGAGTCACTTAGACTCTTATAGCCCGGCCTACAATACCAATGGCGAGCCACAACATAAGGGCATCGCCATGGAGATATTCCTCCACAGTGCGTGGGCTGTCTGACTCGTCCGCGTCCCCAATCATCGCAGGGCATTCGGTCAGCAGATGTGCCCCTGTCTCCTCAGCCATACCACATAAACGGCAGCCCGGTTCCCTGTTTTTTCCCCGCATTTGCGTAATAAGGGACTGGCAGCTCCCACCAGGGATCTCGTTTGCGCGGTCGCGGCATTTTGTCGTAAAGCACCTTTGCCGTGTTACCATTTTCCCAGCCCGTGAGCCATCTTTCCATAAAGCAGGCTTTTAGCCACAGTTTGACCCCCAATTGAGTCATTGGGCGATCGATTTGGGGCTGGGCAGCGCCCTGTTGCGCCAGCAGTTTTGCCCTTTCCTGCTGTGGTACTTTTGCGTGCCCTGTAATGTACTGTAGGACGACCATGCCCCCGCGAGATCTAATGTTGTCCACGATCTCAAGTACAGCATTGGCAGTTTTCGTCTCCATTGAGCTCTGACCCAGAGATTCCAAAGAGGATCTTGAGTCGGTGAAGACTACGACTGTTGGAAAATTCTTCCTTCTACATAGGCGTAGGCGCACCTCTTTCACACCTCTGTGGATAGCTTCTAGCTCGGCATCCCCACTCGATGGTCCAGACAGTTCAGCTGCACTGATTGAATACCCCGCGGGGTATTCAATCAGTGCAGCGTACCCGCTTCGTCCATCTGTGAAGCATGAGCCGTCTGCGTATACTCGCACTACGCCGGTTCCATAGGCATCGACAGTTCTCAGCGCCTCTTCGTGCTGAAACTCTACTGGACTGTTTTTCCCCTCCGCGGCATTTGCCAGTGTCAAACGTAGATCGCGCGGAGAGAAGCACTCGTGAGGTCCCCTAGCCGGGACCATGGATATTTTCCCCATGCTTTTGGACTGAAACCTCAAGCTCGTTGACCACATCCATAAAGGAGGGTCGTTTCAGTCGCGAGCGTTTTACCCACCTGTCTTGCATCTGAAAACGGGGTTCGATACTGTCCATTCTACGGTATCTTTCCACCGTAGTTAGTATTGCCTTCTCTCACTGTACTTTGAGCGGTTCCACGTTTGCCAAGATTTCTACCGCGGCGTTGGGTGTGGTACGTATCGTCCCCACAAACCAGGGCTTGGTTTTAGACTCTGTCCAGGTCTTCGAGCGCCGTTCTGCTTGCAAATGCCTGGACGGGGAGGCTGTAGTCAATGGCGCCTCTCACTTTGCTGAGGTAAAGAGCTCTCAGCGCTCTTGCGTCAGTGCCCCAAGTAGTGCTAGCCAGTTTTTTTCACCAGGGACAGTTGAGCAGTGGTTTTCGCGCGCAATTCACGCACATGATTGTGCATCTGGAATTTTTGGTCCAGACGCACGCCCAAATACATTGACTCCTTGTCCCAATTCAGCCTTTTCCCGCAGATGTTAAGCAACACATCGTGTTTGAGTGCCTTCCTTCCATTTGTGAAAATGGAGTGGACGGTTTTTGTGTGACTCCACTTTTTGGCATAGGGGCCGTCCATAAATGACGTCACGCGATTTTTGCCGATTTTTTACCCCCTCCCCCCCCCTCGTCACAAAAACTTAGACCCCCCCCCCTCTAAAAAATACGTCACAAATCTTTGACCCCCCACAAACAACAAAACAACTTATTTTCTAATTGAAAATAAGTATCTTTCAAATCACTTTTATTGTCATTTAAGTATTTATTATTTATTTAGTGAAGACCTACATTGTAATATCGTAACCCGCATGAAGCATTTTTTTAAAACGTTTAACTGGCCTTCAGAAAACGAACTGTGTTAACATCCTTAGATTATATTTTATTTTAATGCATACAAATTAAACATTGACTATTAATCATCACGGTTGTCTTTGTTTAGAAAAAAAATTTATTTAAAAATAGTATTTTTAAAATGTATTTTTTTAAAAATCCCTCAATTGACTGACGGGCATCCCGTAAGAAAGAGGTCAGCGAACAGAGGTAAATAACCTCATCTAGGGTCAAAAAGGGAATTCTTGGGGGTAATGCAGACTCATTTGGGACATATAACATCCACTACAATCCACTAGATATATTAAAATACGTCATGTGTACATGTACGCTTGGAACATATGTCCATTATTGAACCGGTTCCTTCCAGAAAATGCATTTTTTTAAAATTTGACAACTATGTAGATTTCTTACCTACGTACTATACGAAGACACCAAATTCTACCCTACTTTCATTTATATTGACACGAGTGACAATAATCTTAATCCACATGACTTGTCTGTATCACGTATCATTTCTGTGATATTTAAAATTAATGCCTTAAAACTGAGCTAAGAAGAAACGTTGTTTTGTGCTCCTCTCGAATTGCGATGTCAAGAATTTGATGCATTCAATAAAGTTAATGAATACTTGACTAATTTTAAATGGGCTCATTTACCATTATATCTAGAACAGTGCTTCTCAAACTTTTTAGTATGGCGGACCGGCAGGAATTTTCCATTGCACCAGAGACCGGTGCATTATTTTCCCTGCACTGACAATTTTTTCTGTCCTTTTTTTTTAAAACATCTGCGGACCGACAGCGGATGGCCCACGGACAGGCAAGGGTCCGCCACTTTGAGAAGCACTGATCTAGAAGACTAGAATGGCCAGGGGCGTTTGACCAAAAACCCATCGAACAATTATATCAAACTTAAAACTGTTTAAATTCTATCAAATAGATTCTCTCCCCCCCCCCTCCCCTTTTAAAGAAAAACGATATTCCGTGTCGTTTTGACTTAAAATATCTACACATAATCCTATTCAGATCATTTTTAGACACTTGTCATGCATGTAAAACTCACCAGTAGCATTTTCGCGGGCGGGCTAACGACGCTCCCCCAAATCCCATAGTCATGTGAGCAGGACCTAGAGTCTGGGGGTAACGCACACATAAACTTGTATATTTTGGGGTAAGGGGTCGTCCATAAAGTACGTCACGCTATTTTTGACCATTTTTAACCCCCCCCCCTCCCCACTGTCACACATCTCGGAACAAAGTACGTCAAACTTTCGAACAAAAATGTTGTTTTTTATTAACAAAATTTAATAGAAAACAGCGTGACGTCACACATGGCCGGACACACCCCCCCCCCACTTTCTTACACCCCACTGGAGCGTGACGTACTTTATGGACGACCCCTAACGGGCAAAAAAGTTCGAGAGAACCAAACGGAGCTGCGGTTACATCACAAATGCTTTGATGTCAACATCAAACGACGCAGTGAAACAATTTCATGTTATCTTGTGGATTCTCAAACTTAAGGATTATAATTAGATTTAATTTTCGTGTCTTGATAGCTTACGCCAACCAGCGTCTGATGGCCTGCCGACCGGCACATTGAGAAGCACTGATTTTTTTTTAAAAAGGCATTAAATAAATTGTAAGCGACCAAATATTTAAGTGGAAGTTTTATTTCAAGTTACCCCTTTGATGTGACGTCACATTTCTTCAACCCCCTCCATCCCCCCCTCCCCCCCCCCTAGGTGCGTGACGTCATTTATGGAAGGCCCCATATGCTTCGGTCTTATAGAGGTCGTGCTGTAGTCTGTACTGTACTGCAAATTCGCTATGTCTTTACCCACTGAACTGTCCGACTAGGCTGTGACATGTACCCCTCTGACAGGCAGTGGGTGGAAGTGGTATTGTTGCCCCACTCTTTGTACTACCTTTTGTGCCAAAAATGGCCCACCAGTCAGTATGTAACTTCGACTGTCGGATCTGGTTGTGGTTAGGTCGCCTCAATTTTTGTCGGTCTGCCTTTACTTTAAATTGTCTTCCACATTTAAAAAGCAGTTTACATGACTAGAAAGTCATTGCAGCTATTTCAGCCCCAAGCCATATTAAGTACTAGAGAGATTAGGCGGTGCATTAAACCCATGTTCATTTCAGTTTTCTTACTCTTTCAGTATCTTGCTGCCCATATTACAACGTTATAAATAAAGGATTAGTAAATCCAATCCGACAAAATAAATTGACTGTCACTTGCAAAACCCCATTACACTGGTAACTGTTTTCTTAAAAACTTGCAAGTGTAATTATAATTATTGGAATCAAGAAACTGCTTTTTACAGACCTTGGAGCTAACAAGTGTTTTTGTCATTCACTAATTTGCCTTTCATAGTCAATAATATTAGTATTTACAAACCATTTAATTTATTGACAGGTGTTGACTAGTATTCAGAAACACACTTTCAAGGTCAATGGTACATGTATTTACTTTACTGCACCATCTTGGTATATTCATATGAATATATTAACACACGCCACCTGCTCCCTAATTTAAAAATCAATTATTAATCCACCGGATGCCAGGCTTTAAGTGAGTAGTTACATTTTTATTTTAATACAAAAAGCACATGGTTTACAGACTTTAAAGGGTTTCATTTACATCACAAGAGCTGGTATTGTCATTTTCTTTAAAAGATATAATAAATTTAAGCCAAATAGTGAACTAAGTTGTATCCAAAGTTTAAAAACCATGAATTGTAGCATTTGTAACAATATTTTTTTTAAAAAATAATTAATCCATTTTATGTACCCCTTTCACCATTTAGAATAACTTTCTTAAAAAGTATTAACCATGCAAACTAATCAGCTAATGTTTATTTATGAATGTGCAAACTCTTAACATGTAAAAAGCAATAGCACATAATATTGAAATGAAAAATAAACCGAATGAGTATAATTGTACACAAGAAAGTTACAAATATTGCTATTTACATTTTACATAGATCAATATGTGTTATAGGTAGTTACAAGTTGAAGAGGGATTACACAAAAAGCTTAAGACACACACTAAAGGAATGACTTTACACTTGACTAAATAACAAATATAATGTAGCCACCTGCTACAAGGTTCTTAATAGAAATCAAATACTAAAGCAGTGCAAAATATGTTAAAAGTGTAATACAAAACCAGCAGTGGTACAAAGTCAAAGAAAATACATATTTAATAAGTGATTAAATTTTTAATATAAGAATTTAAAAATAAATTGATTATCTCTTTTCATTTCAGGTATAAGTGAAGGAATTTTTTTTAAAGAGATCAACGTATTAATTTTTTAAAAAACTTTATAAAAAAAATAAAATTGTTTAGTTAAATATTCCAATGAGTGCGAAAATTGAGATAATTATGAATCATTTAAGTACTAGTAATGTGATTTTGCATTTAAGTTTTTATAGTTATATAAATATAAGGCAACACATTTTACATCAGATCAAGTATGAATACAAGAAAAAGTTCCACAATGAAAATGGTTCTCGATAAGATGAACACTATAGAAACATTTTTTTGAAAAATGAAAGAAAGAAATGCTGCCTTCTATATACATTTCCTGTTTTCTTAGTGTAATGTATAAAATTTACTGAGTTTAAAGTTAATCAAGGATGGTCTAGGCCTTCACACCAAAGCTTAACTACTTTTTTTTTCCTTAATGCATTTTGTTATTAAAACAGTAAATGTTATTAAATCATCTTGCATATTAAAAGGGGCTAAGACAATTGAACATTTTGTAATTTAATTTAATATGAGAAAACAAATTATGACAGGAAATTTTTACAACTGCAATTCCAAGTTGTGTTATAGAAACTGTATATATTATAAAGATTTTTCTTTCATATATAAAATGACAAAATTTTGATTAATAAACTGGAAATGCATTTGAATTTAATTGAATTTTTTTGAGGTTGAAAATTTCAACAAAGTTGGCAGTCTTAACAAATATCAGTGGTCTGTCAAGAAAATATTACGCTCAAATATTACTATTAGTGATCAGTTATATTTATTTACTAACCTTTTAACTTTTGAATTAATGATATCATTTTTTGGCAACTCACTATCCAGTATGAAATTTTGTTTGCTAAATTACACAAATATATGTTCAAATTATCTTGTCTTACAAGTAAATATATAAATTGTAATAATTTATAGTTATGAGGTAAAAAAAAATGTGTAATGGCTAGTAGCATGACTATGTACTATGTAGGTCTTGATTTCAATTAGCATGACTATGTACTATGTAGTGCTTGATTTCAATGACAATTTAAATCCTCAGATTTCTTATTTTTTCATCATTTTCCATAGTTCAATGGTGACCCAAAACGCGGATATTCTGTGTTCACATTGCGGCTTGCGTACAATTTATGAAATTGTAAAATTCAAGGGAAGAAAGGGCTTTGTGACATTTTTGAAATTTTTTAGTTATCCCCTGTATCTGATAGAGGATCAAAAATAAAATGTTCTAAATGAGGTTTTATGAAAAAATTATGTATCTGACCCTATTAAAAATTCAAATCTATTTAGTCAATTCATAAGAACTCTGTATAATTTTGAACTTTAAAACTTGAATATCTCAAAACTACAAAAATGTGATACAGCTGTTGCTTCGCCTTGAGCTCTTCAAATGTAACAAGGATTACTGGAAGATTTCCAAGCCAGGTTTATGACGCATAGTGTTTCAATGCGGCTCTCAATTTTTTTTTAAATGGCTGTTACTACAGGTCTGGCCACCTCTACGTTTTATCTAAAAGGACTTGGGATGACTCAGCAACAATAGCAATACTTCAGTGAAAAATAAAAGATCAAAGAATAAAGATGAGGTTTATTATTTTTTCCTTCATCACTATAATAATATGATACTTAAATTACTTGATTGCTGTGTTCTTAATTAATTTTTGCAAACTCTTACTTATTATTTATGTGAACTAATATTAATCATGAGTGAGAATGTGCTGGGAAAAGGGAAGAGCCATCAATGGTTGATTAACCCAGTTATGAAATTCCCGAGGATAGTTTTAACATTCTGTTGGTATGAATATTGACTGAAGTTAAATTTCAAATTCTTTCCACACATGCTGTATTATGCAAAAGAAAATTCAGACAAACGAAATAATGTAGAAAAGAAAACAAACTTGCAATCATTAACAAATCAACAGTGAATAAGCCTTTTAAGGAATATTAAACCTGGTCACTGATTCAACTTGAATCTGAACAATTCAAGGTCTGATACTAAAAAATTAAACAGGTTTCTTAGATAAACGTTGATTTCTGTAAATCTGTAATATAGATAACACGCTTCTTGATAGTTATTCTCAGAGCTGAACCACAAATGACTACATTCACAGAATTTATAATACACATTAGGTGGGTGGAAGTTATTAGTGATGATTTATAACATTTGACTATTTAGAGAGAAAAAAAATTCCATTATTGCTAATAAATTTTAGTTCACATTTTGCCAAACATCAAAACAAAAATAAATAAATAAATAAAAAATATCAAATATGATGGTCCCGCAAGTCTTCCGAGTCTAAATTTTAATGAAATTAAAAATGTTTTTAAATTAATGGTTCTTCCATTATAAGGGATCATGTTTCTTTTAATGTAAAGTTGATTAAGATCAGAACTAATGTTAATTATTTGGATTAAAGATATATTTAAAAATATCAATTGAAATTAATTTACACAATTAATTTATTAAATTGTACACAATCTTTGTGACAAAAGATACCATACACATTTTTAGTTTCTGTGAATATGCTAACAGTAAGTCAAATATACCATAAGTTTAAGTTAAATATTCTAGCTTCAATTATTCCTTTATAGGAGTTTAAAAAAGTAGATCTTTACCTTGAGTTATGACATTATATATAATAAAGAGGCAATTGCAATTATTGTATGGAGGGATTGCAAATATGTAGAAAAAAAATAATTATATTCCTATCTACAAAAAAAAACAACACCATCACCAACTGCATTATTTGATACAATAAAGACACTTCATCATACTTTTTGAGAGAAATTATTCATAACATGATTCACTTCGTGTAAAAATTGAAAACTTGTTAAGATATCAAAGAATTTTCCTAAGTTGAAATGCTTGGTAAAAGTTACACCATTTTTCTTAATGCAATAGCGAGTTAACCACTAATTGATAATGTGTACTTAAAATCAATTAACCTTTTAACTTTTTTTTTACTTCTTCAATTTAATTTTTTTTTAAATATTGCACTATGAGAAATTATTTACTTAACTACAGCTGCAAAGAACATAATATTTTAAAAATATATGCCAAAGACTAAAATAAAAGCTATACACAAATCACTCAATATTAATAGACAGATGATTAAAAAAAGTGGTAATGTTGGTTTGTTCACAACCACAATTGTAACTTCGAACCTTTTTGACAGACAATAACAAAAAGTACTAACTTTAACCACATGGATCAAATAACTTTAATATTTGAACATTGGATTTAAAAAATAATAATTTAAAAGCAAGGCCTATAAGATAATATAAAAATTAAATTTGAAAGTTACTTTTTAATTAAAACTGGAAGAAAAAAAATGTAAATCTCAAAAAGCGACTTGATCTCATCATTTTCCAAAAAAAAATTTCAGGCTAATTAAAAAATTCCAGAATGTGTTGTAAATAAAATGAAAGTCAGATCTACATTGTTGCAACTGGAGACAGCATATGATCATACTAATGTAACAAGCTTATTAGAATTTTCTTAAGATGAAAGCTTCTTTAGTTTGAGAACATTCATCTTAATAAGATTGCAATTAATTCTTGTACACAGTTAAGAATTATATGCCTTATTTAAAATAATCCCAACTTTTTATTCAAAAGTAACATAGCTTCATTCGCCCTTAAAGAAAAATATTTTTTTTAAAACTAACAACTATTTGCACTTTGCACCTTAGGAAAATTGAAATAATTATTTCTAGCACCTTGGTAACACAATGGCAAGCTAATTCTCCTTCATTTGTCATGGCAGTTACATAACCCTGCAATTGTCTTTATCTTGGCGCTGTGAATGAAATAAAAATAAAAAAATGATTTAGCATTTGCAAAATATGTCATGAAGATATAATTAGAAAATTATTTTTATTAAGCCTTAATTTGTGACTTTATCTTGATTAAAAGTTGGAATTTGAATATCAATGATAAATGTAATTTTAATCAGAGTACTTGCACTAGCACACTTGTTAGTAACAATAAAACAAAGCTTAAACATAAAATTTCGAAATCTGGCTGACACTTTGTCTTTCACTGCAAGAACTAGTACTGTCAGTATTAGCCCATCTCTGAAATCATTGATTTTTATTTTAGGCCATTTGAAATTATAATTTAAGAAAATACTATTTTGCTATATACTCGGATATCAATTGAATAAAATAAAAAGTCCAAGTAGAGGCTTATATGCCTTTAAATCCCTAGGGCAGCATTTTTCATCAATGATAAATCGCCAGTCCAACTGATGGTTAAATATATTATTAAACTGAGTAAAAACTTCAATCCACACAATTTAATTTTTAAAAACTTCTTGTCTATTCTAAATTTTAAAGAAAAAAAATATCAAGTCATTTTTTGTTTCGAAATCATTGAAAATTTGGTATTGGGGCTGATAAGCATAGCTGTAAGACTTGGACCAGTTGGTTAAAAGATTTTACCTCAGAAAAAAATGAAAACATTATGGCATGTGGCAAGTTTTTTTGTAAAAGTCACCATTTTGAGAAGTTTTCAGAAGTTGACATATATGCCAGTTGGATAATAATAATAACAATTTGATAATTTATATAGTGCTCTACCACAGTAAGAAACTGGGCTCACAGCGCTTCACATAAAAATAATACATACATATTAGTATCAATGCATTCAATGAACATTCATATCTAACAACCACATGAAATTCTCTATATCATGAAAATAAAATTTAAAAGATAAATCACCAAACAAAAAAAAACCGAATGTTAACACCACATTAAATTGTGGCACATGCCCTGTTAACAAGTAACCTTATTAACAGATGGAAATGGCTATAGTGAGCAAAGTGATTTCCCCCCAAAAAACTAGTGGCCAACAATATTGGCCATACTAATGAAAAGTAGGGGTCTACCGATATGGATTTTTGCCAATATTGCCGATACCACCGATATTTTTTTGCAGATATGAGTATTTGTTAGGACAAAAACCAGCGATCATATTTGATGATGTCATTCTTAAGTTTATCACTCCAAATTATTTATTTTTTATATTAGTGGACTACCGATATGCATTTTTGCCGATATTACCGATATTTGTTTCCGATTTGAGTGCCTATATGAGCATTTGTTAGGACAAAAATCAGCGGTCTTATTTGATGACGTCATTTTTAAATTTATCACTCCTAATTATTTATTTTTTATATTAGTGGACTACCGATATGCATTTTTGCAGATATTACCGATATTTTTTCCGATATGAGTGCCGATATGAGTATTTGTTAGGACAAAATTAACAGCGGTCATATTTGATGACGTCATTCTTAAATTTATGACTCGTAATTATTTATAATTTAGGGGTCTACGGATATACGCTTTATCTTATCTTATCTGTTTACAGACGCTCCTTCTATACAGAAGATTATTGCGTCCTACGCTTATCTATGGTTTGTGTTTAGTCCTGCATTTTTATTAGAGATTTAAATGTTGATAAAGTGTTGGTTTTCCTGGATTCTTCAGGCAACCCATTCCACGCCCGAATTCCGGACGGGAAGAAGGAAAACTTGTATGTGTTTGTTCTTGCATACGGAATAAGAAAGGTGTTTTTATCCTTATGTCTATCTGAGGGTTGTATTAATATAATTAATATTAATTGTATAATATAATATAATTAATATCGGCTTTGCCGATATTACCGATGTTTTGTTTTGCAGAAACAAAAATTCCGATTCAAATTACGGAACTCCTTTTGAAAACTTCAACTTTGACTCATAATTATTAATTCTAACCAATAGTTTAATGGCTTTTGCACACCGCCACCTTTTATGAATGAAACAATAATAACACAGTAATAGTAATGGAGTTAAAATGAGGTTGAAGGATGAATGGTTGCCAATGACAACACGTCTGCACACGGTACATTTTGTTATTTCAATCCAAACGAAATGTTTCAGACATCTGCGATTCTGCGTGCATCTTTGCTATTAGAGCAATTACGTGAACATAATGTTTACATGTTATACATTTATTAGAGCAATTACGGTATACTTGGCATCGGCACTATTTACACAGTATTTCCGAGCATACGAAAATCGGCAGATACCTAAACAATATCATAGCACATGACATAAAACATCGTGGCTGTACATATTAATACTAGGACTCTTTTGGCTATTTCAATACCGGTATCGGGGTCGATATATTAATTTGTCGAGATATTGTAAATCTAAAGATAGTTTTTTTCTGGGTTTTTTTGTTGTTATTTTTTTTTGGGTCAAAATGTCACTTATTATGAAATATCGGTGACATCAATATCGGGACCTTTACACGCTACCGATACCGATATTGCCGATATCCTGATATCGGTGCCGATATATCGGTAGACCCCTAATGAAAAGGGTATATAACTTATAATCAACTACTAATATAGTTTGTGATTTAAAAGCCAAAACATTATAATTGAACATACCTGTCCTGAATCAACGTCATCTCTTGGACCTGATCTTCTCTGGCTATAGGATGACACACTTCTGATATTTTTACTCATAGTGCAAGTGGCAACTTCCTGTTTAACAAATTAAATTAATATATTTATGATGATGATGATGATGATGATGATGACCCCCTTTCCAGTCCATGACGGACTATGGGGCAAGTGATGTATCCATCGAAACGTATAATTTTATTCCATTTTCAAAGGCTTGTCATTTATCCAATATAATATAATAAAAAATTAGTGTCTTAATTTTTATGAACCAACAACATACACTTTCTTCAGCATCCAGCAATGAAGTGGTCATGTCTCCACTGACAAACCATCTTTTCCCTTTCATAACCAGGTCGCTTGGAGGATTATGTGTTTGGTCAGAGTCTGCACTCCAGAGCTGAAAAATTATTCAAAGTAAATATATAACCAAGTTCTACTAACATGTTAAAAACAATTTTGTGTTAAAGATAGGCGTATTACAATCATACACATTTTTATGTTAAAAGCAACTCAGAGATTTATTTCAATATGCTGTAATTAATAAATAAATAAAACGAATCTCAATCCATATTTTGTACTTTTAAAAATAAAGAAATTTTAAAGAATAATTCTGTTCACAAATTTTCATTGTCTTGCCATTTTATGTTTACTACTTTTGTGAGTATAAAACAATGCAGGACAAAGTTACTTTAAAAAAATGAAAAACAAACAAACTCTGATATTCTAAATGACCTTAGTTGTGTGGTAAATTTACAATGCAATCTCAGTAAAATCATTGACAACAGAAAGGTGTTTTGTTTTATCATTAACAAAAAATCTTAACTTATTTAATAAAACATATTCATTTTATTTCACTTGAACCAACTGACTAAAGAGACAAAATATTCTTCTTTGTTTTGTTGGAAAGCTAACTAGCATTCATAATTCTGGAGGAGGCTGCAACTCCCACAATTAAAAGCCCCAGTTAGGAGTGTTTCAACCTGGCTCATCTGTCGGGCTTTGCCATAAAATATCTAGACATCTCTTCCACATTTACCAACCACTGAGATTTAAGAATTTATTTTGGAATTTAATTAGAAGTGACATTTCACTTCTTTAAGCTACTACAAACCTTTAGATACTATACTGTTTCATATATTACTGGAGAATAGTGTACCTTTTAAAAGATGTGTATCTGGAAACTATGCTGAAAATTTTTCTTAGCCGAAACTGATATGTCAACTAATGATGAAATCTTTAATATTCCTTTTGGCACATATTTGTTTTCAGGGAAACCATGGTCGGGGTGTAAACATAGGCATTCAATGAATGGGACAAATTTTACTTTCTCATTGTCTTAAAATAATTTTAGAAACCTAAATTGACCAGTTCCTTCATTAAAATTTTTTTATATATCTCTAGCATGATTCATAATTTGACAATTTCCAAAACAATTTTACTAAAGACAATTGTTTTTTTTAATACTATGAGTCTCTTCAGTTTAATTTGATAATTTATATTGACAGGATCATTGTACAGCCCCATATGATCCTCTCAGTGTTCGGTCAGCACTTATTTGTTTCTTACTTATGCTCCGAAAGCAATGGCAGCAAAAGTTACCTATAAACAGGGTTCCCACATTTTTTTCAAAACTAAATTCCTGACTTTTTCCCAACTTTTCCCAACTGAAAAAAGAAAATTCCTGACTAAATAAAATGCTGCTTTATCGACATTATTGCGATAGATTTTCCAGCTTTTTCTTTAAAAATTTACATACACAATCCTGGTACATGTTTTAAATATAATGCTATCTTAAATAAAATAAACTTTACAAAATAATATAATAAAATAACACTTTAACTAACCATTAACTTTCCAATGCCTGGACTTGGTAATATACAGGAATACATCCATAATATTAATATCATAAAAAATATATACTGTAGTCAATTTACATAATTCAATGCATGTATACTGTAATAATTATTTTAACATCTATTGATATGTACATGCTAAAATGAAATTACATTATTTCAAATAATAAATGATGAACAATATGTTAACAATGTTATATGGAGAATGATAAATTGAAATTAAGTAAAGGATGTTACTAAATGTTATTAAAGGTTTCCTAACAACTTCATCTTTTCCTCAATCTCAACATTTATATTAGTCAGCTGTTGCCTCTTTTCTTTTGCCTTGACTCTGATAGCATTAGCTTTTGAAAGATGAGGAAAACTTTGCAAACTCTCAGCTTTCTCTGAAGTTTTGTCTGCATCTTGGATCAAAAATTCAATCTCCTTTTCCAGCTTCTGTTTCTTTAACTTCAGTCCATCTATGTCATTCTCTGCCAACTTTCTCTTTGAACATTTTTGCCTCCTCTCTTCCTCTGTTCTTTTCCTATCTAAATAATCCCCATAAATCTTTCTACCTTGTTGAGCGGCAGTCTGGAGTTCTTGTGTCACGACAATGTTAGCATGTTCTAGATGGTCTTTTATGATTCGTTTGCTTTTTAAAACCTTCTGAGAAATGTTTGTTTGTGTGGTTTCCCTGTTCACCGAAAAACCACGCTCAACAGTTGCCTGTCCATGTGACAGAAGCAATAAAACATTGATAATCCGCCACAGCTTGGTAAACTTTTCTTTACCATTTAACAATAAATAATAAAGACAATCCAGTCTTCCTTCAGCTTTACTGAAGGCTGCTATTTCCTGGGAATGCCTGTAACATTCCAAGAAGTCTCTAAATATAGAAAGTTTTTCATCACATTCATTGATTTGTGCTCTATTAAGAGACACTAAAATGTTACGGACATGTCTAAAACTAGACAGGTTAGAATCAATTTCTTTGTTGATCATATCTTCTGGGTCCAGACAACTCATGTGTCTCACTAAATTATATTTCAGTGGAGACTTTGCTGTTAGTTTTGCTATTAGAGTGGATAGGATCTCTCTGCACTGTAATTTAAATTCTAAAATTCCTTTGTCGCTAATTAATTTCTTCACTTTGGCTTCCTTGAGAAGCCCCTCTGCCACAAAACCAATGTCAATTTCAGAATAAACTTTCAATACTTTTTCCGATTTGCTCTCAACTTTTAGTAATTTATCAATAGTATTGGCTTCCTCAAGTGTTTTTTGTTTTATGAAACGAGACATAAGACCTCTCAAAAGTTTCTCTAAATCCTTTGCCATGAAAGGCAACATTGGCTGGTCACCTTCATACATTGTCAAAAACAGCTCTATAGGTCTTGCAAGGCTTATTATGAAAGCAAGTCTTGTCCTTGAAAGAGGGTTACTTATCCACTCTTTAACTATTTCATACGACTTGGTCAATGGATTTTTCAGTTCCCGTTTTTCAACTTTTGCAATATATTGAGACATAAAGGGAAAAATATCCAAAGCCCGCTGGCATGCTGCTGCATTCTCGACCCAACGATGGGAGCAGAAGCTCAGAGAATACATGGACTGTCCTGTTGTTTTTTCGTAATCTTCTCTGCGAGCTGGAGTGTCCTTAAAAAGGGTGTGCAGCGCTGACAAAATCTGGTATACTCCCCAGTGAGTAGCATCAATAGCTGCCTTGAAACTATTGTGTAGTGTATGAAGTCCACAAGAGCCAATGTCAATTAGCTGATGCTGGAAATTCATACTTATTTTTTCTTGCATTTTTTTAAATATGGCCCAATTAACATTAGGTCCATCCATAGACAATTGAACAATATTATTGAGTCCGATGCTGTTGACAACTTTCTCTTCGAAAGAGTCCAACACATCAGAGGCACAAGAGTAGCCAATGAAATCTGATGTGTAATAGCGAGTCTTGACTTTATAGTAATCCCACATCCTGATGTGAATGTCAAGTTGTTTCTTTTTAAGGTCCTTGTTTAAGGATTCGTCAAACAGGAGGACATATGGAGAATCCTTTGTTGTTCTTTCCAGCAAGGAAGTAAAATAAGGAGCAATACCAAAACATGACATGTACATTATTTTGTTTTCATTGATTGCGCTATTTCACAATTTGGAAACATCCGTTGGAATAGTGGCACAATGTCCGCTTGTGATGAAAATGAATAGTTTGAATTAACACATTTTAACGCCCATAAAATTTCTGCATTTAATGTATCCTTTTTTGAAATAAAATTGGACAATGTTGACTGTGACTTTGGAGTAGATACTTCAGCAAAGTGTGTGGCTGAATTTGATGGGATGTCAACAGCTGGTTTATTTTTAGTGAACACTCTTATTGGAGACGATTGGCTTAATTTAAGCTTATCTTCATGTTTTTTCCCTTTCATGTGGGAGATGAGTGCGGTCCTGCCCATTGATCGGATATCAATAGATCTAGAACAAATCCTACAATATGCATTGTGCACCAACTTGTCCCGGGAAAGCCATGGTTTGAATTCAAGTTGTTCCAACCACTTATCTTGGAAAGTACAGTTAGGCATAATTATCTGAAACAATAGATTTTACAAGTTATTTTAACATTATAAACTATTAATTAATGTTATTACAATCAAGGTCATAGACTTGAACAATAATTATTAAAAATACTATACTAAGCTCAAATACAAATTTATTTACTGTAGGGTACTTCTTAAATTAAATAAGGAGTAGATTGTTATACTATTTTTATTTAAGTAAAAACCAAAGGCAAAGGGATAAAAATTACAATTACAGTAATTACAGATGACTTAATATACCTGCCTAATCCAATACAATATTAATTAAGCCCTAATAATACTAATAATAATAGTACTGGACTTCTGAAATACTGTAATAAATTTATATACCAGATTAAATTAATTAAGAACCAGATCTGCCGATAACAAATATTCATTTCAGAAGTTTAATATTCCCTAATATCCCCTAAGCCTAATTAATATTAATACTATTATTATCAAATTCAAATACTGTAATACTACTTTAACTAGTGACTACTATGACTATGACTCTTAAATTAAAAACTAGATCTGCCGATAAAAACTATATACAGTCGAACCCACTTACCTCGAGCTCGGTTAGCTCGACCACCCCACTAACTCGACGTTTTTTATTGGAACCGCCAAATTCTCTCTTTGTCTTAGCATTTTTTCATCGGCTAATTCGATTTTTGTAAGTCGCCGAAACCTAGTACCTCGAGCACAAAAGAGGGCCAAATTTGCAACTTAACTTGGTTAGCTCGATCCCCATGTCCAATCGCCAGCTTTTGAAAATGTTAGCTATGATTTTTTTATAACCAAGGGAAGGGACCAATTTTCTGCCTCACCAGGGTCTGCTGGTGACGTCACAGCCCGCTTGCTCAGCTCTGGTACTATGCTTCGGTGACTAAGCGAATACATTTTTTTTAAATCAGTCACTAGCGAACTCCACAAACAGTCTATATTTATAGACCAGAATATTATTATTATTAAGAAAACGCTTTGATTTTGATGTCACGTTCGCTCGCGTGTTGGCTCTGGTATTCTGCCGTAACACAACAAAAAATTAACTCCGGGTAATAAGCTAATATACCGACTAAGACCTGATAAAACGGAGTAAACAGTCATAATAAGATGGAATTTATTTAAATACCATATTATGTTTCACTCGTCAACTTGCCAGAATTATTGAATTCGCCGCGCACACGACGATCCCCCCCCCCAATAGGGTGGGGTTTAGGTGGGGTTGAGCTACACTGGCCATTTACCAAGGCACGCTCTGACTCAATTTAAAAAGAAAAATGTTCCTTCCCCCCAACCCACTGTAGATGAATAACAGTGGGGGAGGGGAGGTGTCTATTCGCGCGGTCTTGTCAAAGCAAGAGGCTTCCTTTTATATAAACATCAAAGACCTGTCTAGCCTTCTCTCCCCCACCCTCATTATCCCTAACTAGAAAACTCCGTAACTTGTCCCCCCCCCCTTTTGAATTCACTTAGAGCGCTGTAGTAATAGCCGTGACCTTTGACCGTACAGTGCCTCGACAACTAAGCAATTAAAAAAAAATTTTAAAAAGCATTCATTAGCCGTAGACGAGGTACACTAAAAGTGATGACGTCTATATTATTTAGATACCGGAATAGGGAGAAAGCGATTTGAAGTCACCGTCGCTAACACAACAAAAACGAACTCCGGGGTAAAAAGCTATTACGGGCTTATTGAAGTTGCAGCTGAATAAATTATTTAAATTCCGAAGACTTAAAACTAAAATAAATAAGCCTAAACATTTTTAAACATGAGTGTAAGCGGTCGTTCGATAGTTGTAACTACGGTAAACACTAGTCCTAGCGCAATGGTAGTCAATTATTAACAAATTGAAGCAATATTTGCGACTCTTTTCCACATGCGCTGAACGATGCGCGAACGACTATGAAGTAAAGTACCTACAAATATATTTAAAATATATTTATTTGAATATTGATTGTTTTCTCAGGTCCTTATACAACTAAATGCCTTGGTATTTATTAGTAATAAACTTACACTAAGATTATGACTTTAATTATAATTACATCATTAGTATTAGTAGTAAATAGCATGAAATAATAAAGTTCAAGGACGAACGAGCAAATGAACGCACTAGAGCCTCAGTCAGAGCCGAGTCACTAATTCATTTAGATAAATCATACTCGCAAGGACGTTCTATTTCGCATAATATAATATATCACATAATTTAACATTATATTTCTTATATTCCGATACGATTCTGATTAATCGTCCTATCACTAATTAACGCACAACACGTATATAAAGAAATTTCAAGCGCATGTTAATATTTTGCCGGCATATTGGTTTTCGTTTTAACTCGATCATCGGTTATGTCGACGCCATTTTTCATACCCCAACGCCGTCGACTTAAGCGGTTTCGACTGTAATTGACATAAATGAATACTCACCACAAAACTGTTCCAGTGACTCCAAAAATTCAAAGTTTGAAAGTTATTGATTAGTAAGAGCCGAGCACAGAGTATTAGAGAGATCAAATGATCGAGACTCAAGTGGCGCAAAGTCGTTTTTCTCTCACAATTGAAGATTTTGAAATAGGGTCGGCATCGGAAGAACGATTTCAACGCATGGGCAGAAAAGTCAAAACTAATACTATAGTAAAATGCAGTCGATAAATGATAATGGAGTCGTAATTGAAACGATTCGAGTATTATTAATTTTTTAAAATTATGAAATAAAAATTCCCGACTATCCTGAAAAATTCCTTACTAGAATGCTCAAATTCCCGGTTTTCACGACCGGGAAATTTATTCGATAAATTCCCGACTATTTCCCGTTTTCCCGACTGTGTGGGGACCCTGTATAAACATTCAGTAGCTTGATGAAATAACATTTGAAGATTTTGGCAATTTCAGTGAACTGTGCTTTCTTTTAGGTTACTGAAGATCAAATGAATAATATGTACACCGATATAAGAATGTTTTAATCTCTGTCATAAAAGACAGCTTGGGTACCGGAATCTTCATGACAGGAAATGCAATGTTGCTCAAATAGAAGTGCATTCCTCATAAAGTGAAACAGCTGTCAAAGAGTAAAATTATAACCTGCCTGTTTGCCCTTCAAGCAGAAGTCAAATATTCTTTTAAACAAAAATAATCTGATATGAAAGATTCACATCTATTTTATGAGAACTTTCATAAATCCAAACTTCAGTTATCCTGATCAATACTTTATTCTGGGCTCTACACAAAAAGTGACAATACATTGGTGAGTATCAAACAAACACATTTTTAAAAATTTGATTTTTATTAAGTTGGTTTTGTTTGTGTAACTATAACAAATTTACATGTACTAAATGATAACCATTTTATAATTACTTTAAAAGATATTTTGTAATTTTGAGAATTTTCTCTATACATGAAAACACAATTTTTTTCTTTCAAAATTTTATTTCAATTCACAAAGACCTAGAGAAAAATTTTTTTTAAGAAACACCACCAATTTTTATAAAGATTTTGTGCTGTTAGATTAGACCAGGGGTCACCAGAGACGTTTTGATATCACAGAATGTGTTGACTTTGATTTTCCTAAAATAAATTATTCGTGACTTAAGGAATCATTCTTTGGATAGATTTTCAGACATTGATAGAATATGTGAAGCCAACACATCAAGCAAAATTGGCTGAAGAACATTAATATCTTGAAAGCCAAACATAAAAAAACTCACCCTTTTTGCTGCTTATGTTATGAGATTCGGAAATGTGCACACTTAATTTGATGTAAGACACGTTTTTTTGTAAGTTGTCTTCTATGATAACTTCTGACTCACAATTAACATGGAAGGCTAAGCTTAACTAAGTTTTAAATTGGCCAGCACTTGTCATTTTGTCAGCCATCCGGGATTGCCATTAATTTTTTTTAGTGACCCCTGGATTAGACAATATGATAAAAACTTTAATACTGTTCAAGTTTTAGTCACAATTCATCTGAGAAAGTAGTCAACTCCACTATTATGTAAAACTGTTAATTGACAACTGAAAAAAAAACCCACTGCCAATCCTTTGAATTTTGGAGTTCTTAGCATTAAAATAAAGGCTAGTTTGTACCTGAAACATGACTCAGTGTGGTATAAGCCTGATGAGAAAAAAAGGTTTAAAATAATTTATTTCACTTACTGTTATGGTTTGACCAGCTTTGATGACATTTTTAGTAAATTTGTGCTTGGTCTCATTTTCTCCTGACACATGTTTTACTTGCCAGTGGTGTAAAGGGATGTCCTACGGAATAAAGCATTGAAATGCGATATATTAGACTTAGGTGAAAAAAACATTAAAATAGAAATTGAAAAATATAGTGCAAGAATTCTTTGGGGAAAAATACAGAAAAAAAATATTTTAAAATTACCTTGTCAGTAGTGTTAGTCAGCTTAATAAACTTTCCATCAGTGTCTACTTCTGAAACATCTATACCACAAGTAGATGTAGCTGAGCGACTATAGCCACTAGATGAACTGCGCTGTGTATACTCTTCAACAGCCTGGCCAATGTCAACACGTCGCCTTTTTTTAGCACCACTTGAAGAAGTGGTCATAGATTTTTCTGCAGTTGCTGACAGATTAAGGCTAATGACAAAAAAAAATTATTGTAATTTTTCTTTAAAGATAAAAATAATTTTAAACTCCATTTAGTAATAAGTTGAAAAATCATGAGCATTAGAGACTTTTCATTAATTTATACTACTTAAGTCGTCTTTTTATACAAAAAGATGGCGAATAGAAATCTTACATTCTCCTTCCCTAAAATTAACAAAAAAAATTTTTAATTTTTTTATATCTCACCGGGTTTCTTCTGACTCTAGTAGTTTTCTGTATGCTTCTATCTCCCTGTCTAATTTTATTTTTATCTCTAGCAAGTTAGCATATTCAACTTCAAGATCCTCTAGTTGAGTTCTTAGAATGGCTATTTCATCATCACGTTGTTGAAGCCTAGAACGGAAATCATCTCTATCACGGGCAAGTTGTTTCTCTAAATCACGAATGCGAAGATCATAACCAGCATACTGTATGAAAAAAATTCTTCATTTAAGAAATTAATGCAAACAAATGCATGACCTGTCTGCTAAAGACAGTTATTAGCTCAAATGTCTGGTTTTTATCAGTCTAAATAAAATATTTTCTAATATCAGCTACTTTAATTTTCAAGAATGTTTATCTAATTGTAGGCTCTGGTTAGTAATTAAGATCTAGCCTCCTACTTTTTGCTTCAGTGAAAAAAACATCAAATACTACACTATTGTAGATTTTATTTTATTTACCAATTATACAAATAATACTTTTATTTTTAAAAAAACTTTGCAGAAAAATATAATATCTGCCATCAGTTTGAAAATATTATCTTATCTTATCTATACAGACGCTCCTTCTATGCAGAAGATAGTTGCGTCCACAGACCATGACAGATGATCTGTTGGCAAGTGATGCAGCATTCACATGCCACGGCTTTGTGGGTTCCACGCATTACCCAGCCGCCTAACTACATGTAGTGTTAGGTACCCATTCGGAGCGGGGTGACTCAGGGACGCCCTAGGCCCCGGGAACAAACCCTTGCCTTCACACGGATTCGAACCCGTGACCATCGGTACGACAGTCCAGTGCGCTGCCACTCGACCACAGGTAGTGTAGGTGAAAAAATCAGACACGGTATTGAGCAAGTTACCTCTGATTTCAATTTCTGGAGCTCAGCTGAGAGGTCATCAATTGTTTTGCGAGCAATAGTAAGTTCATCCCATGCTGCACTAGATGAAGAATTGCTCCTTGCAGCTTGAGCTCTAAGATCCTCTATCTATGAGAGGAGATAGTTTTAATTTTAAAATTTGAATGAAATTTAAAAATTAATCGAAATTTAAATTTTTAAAAAAAAAGAAATTTTAAAACCTTAATTTTTTTTCAGAGCTAAACTTAATGTAAAAAAATAACATTTATAACACAATATTTTATTTTATCTTTTTCAAATTCAATTAGAATATTTAAAACTGGCGGTGCAAAATAAAGATATTTTAAATCCTTCTATTGGGGTTATAAATATGAATAATTTTTATCAGAGTTATTTTCAGTGTCCACATTTTTTCCCCCATCAAATCTGAAAATGGTTTACATACAATGTACAGTCGAAACCGGTTAAGTCGACGGCGTTGGGGTATGAAAAATGGCGTCGAGATAACCGATGATCGAGTTAAAACGAAAACCAATATGGCGGCAAAATATTAACATGTGCTTGAAATTTCTTTAAGTACATGATTAATTAGTTAGCGTTAATTAGTGATGGGACGATTAATCGGAATCGTATCGGAACCCTAATATTTCTTCACTCTTTCCTAAGGTTGTAATGACCGTTCGTTTTTAAGGACCGTTTAAAATTTAAATATAACCATGGAAAACGGGAAAAAGTTGGGAATTCTTTAAAAAAATTTCTCAGCCTTGAAAGTCTGGAAAAGTTATGACTAATCGGGAATTTTTATATATATATATTTATGCCGAAGTAAAGAACTTTAATTACGTCTTTGTCATGTTTCGATTCCATTTAATTTTTAAAAAAGTCACCAGTTTATAATTGTCTGCGAATGCGTCAAAGGTCAAATTTTTCACCTCGCCTCGTCCCATGCCGCGTGTGGCATGGCATGTCACAGCCGCTCGCGTTTGCAGTCGAATGAGCAAATTACAAATCAATATGGTAATTTTAAGTTTAATGCTTTTGGACGTGCAGGATATCTGTTACTATCAGAACGCTCTCGAATTTCCTCAGTCAATCAAACTTGTAATATAAATAAAACTATTGCGGCCTTGACCGTTGATCACAGCACGCTGTGGGCTGTGTGTTAGACCTCGGCCGGCAACTAAGTCTAAGCGAATTTTTTAAAAATCATTCCTTATCAGAATTCGACCTACAAAAAAAGATGACGTGTATATTAATAATATTATATACATGTACTAGAATATTAAGAAAATGATTTGATTTCATCGTCACGCGCGTGTTAGTCACAGTCATGTATCTTACTGGTAACAAAGCAACAACAAACTTTTAAAAGAATAATAATTTTTTATTTAATTAAATAAAAACCAACGTCGATTCTCGATACAAACCTTTATTTTCATTTCTAAAGATATTCGTTTATCTTAAAAAATAAAATGATTAATGCATCAGAAAATGAATTAAGTTTACTAATAATATAACGTGCACTGCGAAATAATGACGATTAAAGACCTCTAACAAGATTTTCCAGTACCTCGGGTGAATACATACTCCATGGATACACGTCGAACTAATAATTCACACATGCAAAACATCCGGTAATTTTTATTGAAATCTCGTAGAATCACACAATAGCCGGAAGTCTCGAAGAAAGCGAGATGTCAACACTGTTTTGAACTAAAAATGCCAGAGTGCATTGCTAGGCAAACCGATGAGGATCGAGCTAACCAACGTTAAGTTGAAAATTTGGCCCTCTTTTGTGCTCGAGGTATTAGGTTTCGGCGACTTAGAAAAATCGAATTAGCCGATGAGAAAATGCTAAGACAAAGAGAGAATTTGGCGGTTCCAATAAAAAACGTCGAGTTAGCGGGGTGATCGAGCTAACCGAGCTCGAGTTAAGTGGGTTCGACTGTATTACATTTTTTCCCACCAAATATCTTGAAAAAATTTAATGTGGCAGGGAATGCAAGATTTTATTATTTTAAAAATATATTCACATGAATTAGAACAATGTTCATAAATAATTTTTTTTCCCTTTGAAGCAGTTCAAATATTCCTGCCGGACAGATATATGGGTAGATGAGATGAACAACAAATATCAAGACTGAGGAAAAGGTAGGGCAGATGACTAACACACCAAAATTATTTTTTTTTAAATCCATCCATTCAATTAGGTGTTACTTTTGCAGATAGTCAGCTCTGATTGTTTAATTTACTCTAATGTTTAAAATTAAAATTAAAAAATTAGTTTTACCATTTGATCTTGTTAACATCCTTTGTCACTTAATATATAAACTTATACAAAGTTTCAAGTCAATGATCTATGTATGAAAATTCAACATATGATGTCACTTTGACAAATGGTCAAAGTTTAAGTAAATAGATGACAATAGTTTAATAAGAAAAGTAATTAATCATATTTTATACAGATAAACTTCTAATATAATTAAGAAATTGTTTTAATTGAACTCATGAATATGACATGTAGCCTACCAAATTATTTCATCTTTTATTCATCTTAAACACTTAAAAATTAAATACCTTATTATTGTATAGAGTTTCAAGCTCCACTTTAACAGATTGTAAGTCATAGTCATGTTGAGCTCTAATCTCACGAAGGGCATCTTGAAGACGTGCTTCATATTCTTGTTCAATTCTACCATCAACCTCCTCAAGCTGTGTTGTGGTACGAATTCTGGATTCCTCCAATTCCTTTTTAAAAAAAAGATTTTTCACAAATTTAAAATATCAAGCAATCATGCATTATATGTTATAGTATCTTAATTATATATACTCAGTTGTTGGTCTGTGAACGGGTAGCCGGGAACCCTGGTACCCCTTGTGCAATTACCCGGGTAGTACAATTTCGCCCAGGTACCTGTGAAAATGTGGCTGCAATGTCTATATCAACAGTGGCCAAACGTGGCTCACGAGCCCGATGAGCTCTTCTGTTTTCACATTGCAGCTCAAAAACAATTTATGAAATTAAAACTTTTTGTTTGCAATATATGCTGTGAAATAAGTTTAACATGAAAACGCTTAAAAGGAAATATATGTCAACGGGAAACAAAATATGGTCCAGACGAGCCAATTTTGTTTATCTAACCCCCTCATTCCTCCTTCCACTCCTATACCTCATCTAGCCTATTGTAGTGATGGCGAACCTATGGCACGCGTGCCACAGTCGGCATGCAGAAAGAATCAGCTGGCATGCGACTAAAATAATACTTTCTTATGAAACCAGCTAAGTAACCTCCCCCCCCCCATTTTGGCATTCATTGGTAGGGATGTGACGGAGGTGATGAAAATCCGCATCAGTCGGAATCGGCAAATATAAATCCGTCTGATTCGAATGCGGATTTGGTCAACACTTGGCTAAAAGGGGGTATACCAAGGTGTCAGTCCCGTGCCCCCCATAACAACGAGGATTTTTAGCATTTCTTTTTGCATGAACAGCAGCATAAACTATTACAAAGCACATGTAGCCACATTGTTAACGTTTTTTAAATTTTAGTTACGATTTCTACTGCCGTGTTTGATCTGAAAACGGTAATTTTTCAAATTCGAATCCGATGGAATTTTTTATAAAAATCTGTCGGATTCGAATTTGCTCAAAAAACGTCGAAGTTCGAATGTCGTCGGATTCGAATTCGAACTTCGTCACATCGCTATTCATTGAAGTGTTGGCACTTTGCTATAAATAAGTGGGTTTTGTTTTGAATTTTGGGCACGGGCCCCAAAAAAGGTTCTCCATCACTGGCCTATTGAGTTTTTTAAAAAAATAAAAAACTCAGTCATTCAATGATTGACTGTAATAAAAAAAAATGCAAATTTTTTTTTAAATCCAGACAGAAATAAAGGGTTGAAAATAATTTGGACTTGATTTAAATTTTAAAAGATGGTTTGTAAATGTAAAAGTGTCGGCATGCTGAATGATGCACCTAGCAGCTGCTGAAACCAATTACAAACCCGCGCCCTTTCAATTCGCTTGTGTTTCCTAACTCTTTTTCTCCGGAATTATTTTCATCATTTTGACGGAATTATCTATTCTGGAAATTTGTCGCGGTCTACCATGCTATCTTAAAATGTTTATAACTTTTTAATTATTTACCAGATAATAATACCCTACTTCGGTATTGAATTAAAGGGAAAAGAATGAAGTTTTCAGGCAACACAGACTCAAGAATTTATTTTAATAAAATAATATGATTTTGTTTTAGTGAAAATAAAAAAAAATTTTTTTTTAAAGCCACATTTGTTTTACAAAACCTCTTTCAAAGTCACAAAAATTTAGATTTTTTTTCGAAAATGTAATAAAATGATGTTTTATCTGAACTATATTCATATTTACATCAAACAGAAATAATTTCACATTAAAAAAACAAACAAATAAAACATTTGAGCTCAATATCCATGGTCACTCATACAGGAAAATAATTGGAAAATTGAACTGTTTACAATGGAACTGGAAGCTATACTGTGTATTGCAACTAGATATTATTTTAAATTCCATCTTAAATTGCCCTTAATTTTAGTGAAAAAGTTTAGCAGCTTTTAAATTAGAGTCTACATTGTCTATATTATTATTTGTAGTATAAATATTATCAGTTCAGAACTGAGTTCATCAAGGCATTTGAGATGGGAGCAGGCTTGTTGTTTATATTATCAACAGATGGATGACTTGTCAACTTCATCGTCAATTTCACTACAACTACAAGTACTAGGCGTATGATTCATCGGAAAATTAAAATTACTATGTAAATCAACATTAAAAAGAATACCTTTTTTCTTGTTCATCATCATAGTATTTAAAATAATATTAGATTGATAACCAGATGCCCTGGTTGAATATCCATATTTGTAAACAAACATAAAAACGAAAATAAAAACAAGCCCTTCAAACGCTTCTTTTGCGGTGAAAATACATTCAAACAAAGAATTTCCGACATTTTATTCAAGGGAAATCATTCTAGATTACATTAAAACTAGGGC
Source organism: Ampullaceana balthica (assembly GCA_944989445.1). NCBI lineage: Eukaryota > Metazoa > Mollusca > Gastropoda > Lymnaeidae > Ampullaceana > Ampullaceana balthica. The sequence goes on along the minus strand of CALYLW010000245.1, from coordinate 197,633 downwards.
TGTTATAGATTAATTTTAATTTAATCGTTAACTTTTGAAAAATTATCGATTAATTAATCGACTATTTCGATTAAAGCCAAAAATAGAAATTTATGACGTCATTAAACTGAAAATTAAGAATATTTTGAACTAAATTTTATGACAATGTGTTGATACTTGATCGGATGTTTGTGCTGAAGGTGGTACGTCAGCGATGTATTTGATCCTTTAAAAGAGAATTGTTTATGGCAGTGAACACAGTAAACTTTATTACCATCTTCGACTTTGCCATCCGCAGTTAGCTGAAAAACAAAATTTTTGCTCAACTTTCAACTTATATGTTTAAATTTAAACATGATGCTGTCAGCCATTTTTTAGTTGACGTCTGCAGGTCCAAATAAAGTAATAAAATAAATTATAATATTACGCGGGAGAAGTTTGTACGTAAAAATATATATAAATTATTATTAATTATTTATTAATAAAAAAAATTAAAAATATTATAAATATTTTCTTTCATTTTAATCGAATTTTTATCGATTAAAATAATTTAAATCGATTAAAAAAAATTTACAATTAATCGAGAAATTAATCGTTAATTTCCGCAGCCCTAATTAAAACTAATTTTCGTTTAATAGCTAAGGAAAGAAACGAAACAATTCAGTTTTAATAATTCGACGCTGGCATCGTCGATACGTCAAAAACGTCAGTTTAAAATCAACGATGGTAGCGTTGATCCGTTGGCTACTGTGTGAAAGAGGTGCATGGCTAGTGGCTAGGTTGCTTTGTATAGCGGTCATGATGGCGAAAATTATGCAGCTTTTTTCAACAATATTGACAGCACTACTCAGTAGAACTAGAAATAGTTAATTAGGCTAAATGTGAATGTTGTAAGATTTAGAATGCAGGTGGATGATTTTCAACACATACCTGCTCATACACCTGGCTTTTGAAATGAAGATCTTCTTTAAGAGTCTTTACTCTATTCTCCAAATCCACTCTTAGTAACGTCTCATCTTCAAGCTGTTTTTTTGCAGTAGCTAGCTGACTTTCCAGTTTTGCCAAATCACTCTTCAAATTCTAGGTGGAAAAAAAAAGAGTACAAATTTCATTATAATAATATGGGATTAAAAATTTGTTATTTTTCAATTGTCCAGTCGCTGGATCACTATAATTTGCTGCGCACAAGACAATCCCCATACTTTTCCTGTTCAAATATGGGGTTTGAGCTATACTAGCCTTACCCTTCTTCCAATGCACACAAAATAAATTTTAAGAAAAACAACATATTTGATTTCAATTTCAATTTCAATATGCAAATTTAAATTCAAATGGCTTTGACGTGCTGGTACTTATCAAGATAACTTTCACTATAAGATTGAACCTGAATTAGCAATAGCTGGGGTATCTTTCCTATGTCTATAAAATGACTCTTGTAATAGTATTAGTAATGGTAACACTCGCAGCCTTGACCATAGTTCTTATCAAAGGCATTTTGTTGTCACCGCTGCACTGTGTGTTAGCTTTCGTTGTACTATGCCTCGGCAACTAAGCGAATTAAGAAAAAAGGTTGTTTAAAAATAATTCATTAGCCAACTTACTAACAGTGATGGCGTGCATATATGTTGTTCGCATGTTAGCTCTCGTATGCTGACCCTGCATTTTAACCATTAATGCACCAAAAAATGAAATCTGGGTAATAAGCTAATTCTAATACAAACTAATTGAAGTAACGGTTAACCTGTTCAGATTAAACAGAACCGGCCCTGATCTTATGGGTCAATAGTAAACAACTCATCTAGATCAGCACAGCAGTTCTCAATTGGGGTCCCTTCAAAAATGGTTTGCTATCCCAAGGACCCCTATAATAAACCAATACTATACATGAAGTAGATCCTATAAAATAAATAAATATGAGTTCGTTTTTCCAGTCCTACCGGAACTGCAGACCCCACTTTTTCCTGTTCCAATAGAGTTTGAGCTACACTCACCGTACTCCCCTTCCAACGCATAACAATTACTTTTTTTAAAAAGAAAATATCAGTTTTGATATTAATGTGGTAAACAAGGGATAGACCAAAACAATATAAACAACTATAGACCTGTGTCCAATATTTCATTTTTATCGAAGGTCATAGAAAAACTAGTCTTAAAACAACTTTTTGCTTATCTTAATGACCACACTCTTCTAAGTTCCAATTAGTCAGCCTACAGAACTTCTCACAGCACAGAGGCCACCCTGTTGACGGTAACAAATGATCTCCTACTCTCACTGGACAGTGGGAAAATCTCTAAATTGGTCCTCTTAGATCTTAGTGCAGCCTTTGACACCGTCGACCATCAAACATTGCTAAAAACCCTGCAAAATTATTTTGGAATTTCTGGCTCAGTTCTGGCTTGGTTTCAATCATACTTATCTAACAGATCACATGTGGTATCAGTAGATGGCTGTATCTCTCACAAAGCTGACTTGGTTTATGGTGTGCCTTAGGGCTCCGTTTTGGGTCCGGTACTTTTTGTACTTTATACAAGACCACTACTTCTACTGCTTGAACAGCATTCAGTTAAAAGCCAATAATTTGCAGATGATACACAGCTATACACTCACAGTGAACCCTCTATTGACTCCACTGTCCAATTGATGCAAGAGTGCATTGGTGAAGTTAAGTCTTAGATGACGTTTAGCAAACTCAAGCTGAATGATGACAAGACCGAAGCACTTCTATTTTAGAACAATAAATCACGCAGTAGTTTGTCTCTTCCGAATCTATTCAGGTAGTCGGTTCGGATATACTGTTCAAATCTTGGCTACATTATCTCTGACAACATGTCTACCAACAACTTCATCAATCACATCTGACGCTCTGCCTACACCGCTATCCGTCAGATCAGCTCAATCTGCCAATACTTAACAATTAGTGGAACAAAAACTCTAGTCTGTGCTCTTGTTCTAGCTCGTATGGATTATTGCAACTCTCTTCTGTCAGGGGCGCCTAAAAAATGCATTGAAAAACTACAGAAAGTTCAAAATTCAGCTGCCAGACTAGTTGTTAAGGCAAAAACAACATGACCATGTAACTCCGCAACTTTACTCACTTCATTGGCTACCTATACAAGCCCGAATTGATTACAAACTGGCAGTTCTCTGTCACAACTTATTTTCGGACTCATGCCCTGCCTATCTTACCGAACTTTTGTCGGTCTACTCACCCACCCGTCAGCTACGCTCTTCTGCAGGCACACGCATTCTCTCTGTTCCTAAGACACGCACTAAAACATTTGGCGAAAGGTCGTTCTCTTTTTGTGCAGCCAAACAATGGAATTCTCTACCATTACACATCCGTAGTATTCAAACAACCAAGTCTTTCAAGACTGCACTTAAGACACATTTTTTCAAAATTTATTTTCAAAATTAACGTGGTTGTTATGGTATGAATGCTAATTTATTACTTATATGTATGCCATTACATTTATGTAAAGCACTGTGAGACTGTGAGCCCAGTTCCTTACTGGGATACAGCGCTATATAAATTATCAATTTATTATTATTATTATTATTATAATCTTACGTCAAATGCCTTTAACTTGCAGGAAAACTGTCACTAAAAGACCGAACTCTAATTTGAGGACAGATTAATCGCTCAGTATCTTTGCTACGTCTATCAAATGACTCTCGTAATATAAATAGTAACAGCTGCGGCCTTGAGCGATGTTCACATCAAACGCACACTGTGTGTTAGCTCTCGAACAGTACCTCGACAACTAAGCAAATTAAATTTTTTAAAATCATTCCTTAGCCGTAGGCGAACTAAACTAATAGTGATGACGTGTATATTATTTATATACCGGAATATGGAGAAAGCGATTTGAAGTCAACATTGCTCGCGTTAGTCTTGTATGCTGCCCTGCATCTTAACCGTAACACAGCAAAAACGAACTACAGACAATAAGCTAATACAGGCTTACTGATTGCGGTTAACCGGTCCTGATTTGAGGACCGGTTAACCGTTAACAACATTACAAATAAACATGGATACAACCAGCTATGTCAAAATAAATTATGTTACACATTTTTTAAAAATTATGCACTTAGCTATATTTCTGTACTCGTTATGAAAGTAGTAAAATTCTTGACGCATGAATTTCTGGAGGGAAAAAAAACAATTACCGTATATACCCGTTTGCAAGCCGACCTTTTTTGGACAAACCCTAGGGGAAAAAGTTTGGGGGTCGGCTTACGAGTGGGTCATTAACATATTTCTGCATGGATATTGAATATTGGTGTTATTGTAGATCATCAAGGTCCTTTTCAACATTCTAAAAGCTTCGACTGCTCTACCAGAAGCTATAATATATTATTAAATATCTGCACTTACCTTATTTAATTATTTTATTTATTTTTGTGAAAGTTTTAATAAATTGTTTTACAAATTTTGTTTTGAACAACGAATTTTAATGTACGCACTTTTGTCACTGTTTACCAAAGAATTTTTTTTTAAAATACCGGTAACTCTTGCCTAACAAAGAGCACAAAGACAAAGATAGGCAGTACAAAGTAAACAATCATAATGACCGATTTAGCTTGCAGTTTAAAAAAAATTTGTACCATTTTGTTTAAGCTGTCATATTATTTTTTGGGGGTCGGCTTGCCAGCAGGTTATACACTTTTAATACTTTTCTCTTCCAAAAGGGGGGGGGGATCGACTTATGAGCGAACGGGCTATAGAACGGTAATTTGAAAATGGATTTCAAATAGAAAATCTTAAGGGAATCAACAATGAATAGACCATCAGTGGAATTAAATAACACAGAGAGGTAGGAAATTAATTATTCAAAACCTTACATGCCATCCCCCTTTTTAATTAACAACAGGCTTTGTTCAGAATTAATTTGATTAATTATCTAATGATACTCTGGCGTAAAGTGTATAACAAAATGAAGTTAGGAGTGTGGAGTTTTCTTATTACATACCATTGGCAATTAAAATGTATGAAATTCTCAGACTTTAAAAAATTTAAGATTTAATACCAAATTTGATTTTACACATCTTAACAAATATGGGCACATTTATTCATCATGATCCAAATTAAAATCTAGAGGGGTATAAAACTTTACATTCGGGGCTGAATGCTCTATTTCCTTTTCTTTATATAGGCTAGGGGTATACCGATATATCGGCACAGATATCAGGATATCGGCAATATCGGTATCTGTACCTTGTAAAGGTCCCGATATTGAGTTGAGAGCCTTCTTGTTAATGAGGGGCATCCACCGATCATCGTCAGCGATTCCTCCAAGGGCATAGGCCACCTACGAGAGACCTCCAGGCATCTCTATCCTGGGCCAGCTTCTCCAGGATCTTCCATTCATGGCCAATTCTCTTGATGTCTGCATCCGATTCTCGGCGCCACGTGTTTCTTGGACGGCCTCTTTTCCGCTTACCCTGTGGGTTCCATTTCAGGGCTAGCTTTGTTGTATTAGAAGCAGGTTTTCTTATTGTATGACCAATCCACCTCCACCGCTTCTGAAGAATCTCTTCCTCAATGGGCTTCTGTTTTGTCCGTTGCCACAGTTCCCGGTTGCTGATTTTGTCCGGCCAGTGAATTCTGAGAATCCTTCTTAGACAATTGTTGATGAAGGACTGGATTCTGGTCAGGTTTACTGCCGTTGTTCTCCATGTCTTGGCTCCATATAGCAGCACAGGTTTCACCATAGCGTTAGAAATCCTGACTTTTAACTTGCTGCTTAAGTTGTTGTTGGAGACCCAAACATTCTTGAGTTGCTGGAAGGCTGCTCTTGCTTTTCCGATCCTTATTTTGACGTCAGCATCTGTACCACCTTGTTTATCTACCATGCTGCCAAGGTAAACAAAACTGTCCACCTCCTCAAGGGCTTCTCCTTCAAGCATGATGGGTGAATTACTGGTGGCATTAACCTGGAGGATTTTACTCTTCCCTTTGTGTATGTTGAGACCCATGCTAGCAGAAGTGGCTGGGACAATGTTTGTTTTCTCCTGCATCTGTTGTTGGGTATGTGCAAAAAGGGCAAGATCATCAATCAGCAAAGTCAAGATCATCAAGTTGATCCCACAAGGTCCATTGGATGCTATTCCTTTTCTGCTGTGCAGATGTTTTCATCACCCAGTCAATGGCTAATAGGAACAGGAATGGTGACAGCAAGCAACCTTGTCTCACACCAGTCTTCACCTGGAAAGCATATGTCACCTGGTGCCCATGGACAACTCAGCAGTTTATCCTTTCGTACATGTTTACTGATTATATCCATAATCTTCTGTGGCACCCCGTAATGCCTTAGCAATCTCCACAGGGTTTGCCTGTCCACACTGTCGAAGGCTTTTTCATAGTCAACAAAGTTGACATAGAGCAGCAAGTTCAACTCTAGTGACTGCTCTAGAATGATGCGCAGTGTTGCATTCTGGTCAGTGCAGGATCTGTTGGTGCGAAAGCCAGCTTGATGGTCCCGCAACAGAGGGTCTACAGCGTCTTTCATCCTGTAAGTAGTACACGGTTGAAAACCTTTCCTGGGATGGACTGCAGGGTGATCCCTCTGTAGTTCGAGCAGGAGCTTAAATCCCCCTTCCTTGGGATCTTGATAAGGAAGGAACATACTCCTCTTCCCATATCTTTATAAACAGAGGGTGTAACATTTCCACACTGGTTTCCAAGTCCGCCTTCAGTGCATCTGCTGGGATGCCATCAGGTCCTGCAGCCTTTCCATTTCTGAGTTGTTTAATGGCCCTGCTAATCTCTTCTTTGGTGTGAATATTGCAGTCAATTAGCAGGTTATTTAGAGCTGGTTGGATATCTGGTGGATTCCTTGGTTCTGGCCTGTTTAAGTGCGCTTCGAAGTGCTCCTTCCATCTCCCTCTCTGTTGCTCTTCACTTGGTATGGTGTTTCCCATTTTATCCTTCACTGGTCTCTCTACTTTGCTAAAATTCCCAGACAGCGTCTTAATGGTATCAAACAGTTCCCTTATGTTCACCTGGTGAGCTGCATCTTCTGCTTCTTTAGCAAGTTTATCAACAAATTCCTTCTTGTCCCTCTTGATGCTTTTCTTAACTTCCTTTTTTTGCATCTGTATACACCTTCTGGGCCTTTTTTTTTCTGTGCTCGGGTGAGGCTGTTATTCCTTCTTGATTTCTTTCTTCTATTTCACTCAGTGTATCTGCTGTTATCCATTCTTTGTGTGCCCGTTTCCCAGCACTTCTTGGCAGGACTGTTTCTTTCACACTTTCGGTGGTCTCGTCTTCGAGTATTTCGTGTAGGGCTTGGAACTTATTGGATAGTGAGATCTTGAATTATTCCTTTTTGGCTTGGTCCTTCAGGAGGGAGGTATTATACAGAGTCCTGTATGTTGTTTGCTCAGTATGTCTCTTTAGCTTTAATTTCATCCTGGCCACAAGAAGATGGTTTTCTGAGGCAACATCAGCTCCCTTCTTTACACGTACGTCTTGGAGAGATCGCCTGAATTTTTTACAAATACATACATGGTCTATTTGGTTCATCGTTCTCATGTCCGGTGAGACCCATGTAGCTTTGTAAATTCTCTTGTGATTGAAAATACTCCCCCCTATGACCAGGTCTTCTGTGGCACATAGGTCTGCAAACCTCTCACCATTGTCGTTCATCTCGCCTATCCCTTGCTGTCCCATAGCCTCTTCATTCTCTGTGTTGCTATTGCCGATCTTGGCATTCAAGTCTCCCATGAGGATGACAATGTTCCTCCGTGGGCGACCCTGGACTAAGGTCATTACTCTATTGTAGAATTCTTCTTTGTCTCTTTCATCGCTTTCATAATTTGGTGCGTAGCATTGGATGACATCTAGGTTGATGTTATATTTCTTTGTCCGAAAGGTTGCTATAAGAATTCTAGGTCCATGGGCCTCCCATCCAATGAGTGTGCTGCCCTTGATAGCATCATAGCAACACCCAGGGTATGTGGGGCATCGTCTTCTTCGTGTCCCGAAAATATCACCATCTCTCCTGAGATTAATCTCTTCTGACCCCATCCACTCCATCTTTCTTCACTAATTCCGAGAATGGTGAGCTTATAGCTCCTCATCTCAGCGGCTATTAGTGCAGCTTTACCAGCCTCAAACATTGTGCAGACATTCCAAGCTCCAATGACGGTGGTAGTCCTGGTAGAGATGATGGTTGTCAGCCTAATAGCTTCCAGATTTTGGCTTTCACTATTAGACGTCAAATTTTCATCCTCAACGAATGCATCCTCTTCCAGGACTGAAATGTCCTTTGCTACTATTCTTGGTGTTTTTGTAACTAAGTTTTTTTACACGGCAGGGTTGTTGGCCTTGCGCGCAACCACTTGGGGGGTTGCCCCTCACAGCTCAATGGGTAGCTGCCTTTGTTCGGGTTGGGTCCCTAGCCTTTGTGGATCCCTCTGATTTTGGTCCGCCCCGGGTATTTTATTTCCCCGGTACCCTCCATATATGGTGGGCTTTCCCCTATCCGCCAGCTGGGGAGGCGATCAATAGAAGATCAGCATCTCCCGATATTGACGTCACCGATACTTCATAATAAGAGACATTTTGACCAAAAAAATCCAGAAACATTTTTTTACCATTGAGATTTAGATTTATAAATATTCGACAAATTAATATATAGATCCCGATACCGGTATTGAAAGAACCAAAAGAGTCCTAGTATGTACAGCCACGATACAGCGTGACATGTGCTATGATATTGTTTAGGTATCGCCCGATTTTCGTATACTCGGAAATACTGTGTAAGTGATGCCGAGCATACAGTAATTCTTCTAATAGCAAATATGCACGCAGAATCGCAGATGTCTAAAACATTTAGTTTCGTAGGGAATAACAAAATGTATGGTGTGCAGATTTGTTGTCATTGGCAACCATTCATCCTTCAACCTCATTTTGACTTGATTACTATTGCTTTGTTCTGATTGTTTCATTCATAAAAGGTGGCCCTAAGCAAAAGCAATTTACCAATGGTTAGAATTAATTATGAGTCAAAGTTGAAGGTTCAGAAGGAGTTCCTAATTTTATTTGTACATTTTTTATAGAGGACATTTTGTTTTGTCATGAGTCATATTTAGGTCATGATCTTGTTAACACATCAGAAACTCCGTTTAAAGATAAATGTTACTGTTTATACAAAGTTAAATGAGTTATTAATAAATAATATTTTAAAACAAAATTAAATTTTTTAAAATTTATTTATAGCATTGATCATGAAAATAAAATCATTATTAAAATGAGAGAAAATTTTGCGTGACGCGTATAGCAGAATTTAGGTCACAAAATATGGAGGTAAATATGACCGCTGGTTTTTGTCCTAACAAATACTCATATCGCCAAAGAAAATATCGGTAATATTGACAAAAATGGTTATCGGTAGACCCTTAATATAAAATATAAATAATTACGAGTGATAAATTTAAGAATGATTTCATCAAATATGACCGCTGGTTTTTGTCCTAACAAATACTCATATCTGCACCAAAAAAAATCTGTAATATCGGTATCTGCAAAAATATATCGGTAGACCCCTAATATAAGCTATGCAGAAGAAAAAAATAACAACCTTGCAATAGCTTTACGTGAATTAGAGTTAAGTCAAATTTCATAGCTAAATCTTTTGTGGTGCTTACCTAGAAATATGTGTTAATTAACTAGTTTTTAACCAGTTTACTCTGGGATTTTCTGGAAAATTCTGTAAATTAATGTATTGTTTCTCTAGAGCTCCATTATTTTGAAACTGATTTTAATGGGACAACTTTTCCAAATGTTTACCTTATAATTCAATGAATTAACAATGAATATAATAATAGTCTTATTATTCACTAAGGTTGTTAACGGTTAACCGGTTAATCGGTTAACCGGTCCTCAGATCAGGACCGGTCCTATTTAATCAGGATCGGTTAACCGCAATTTCAATAAGCCCCCGCAACTTCAATAAGGCCGTAATAGCTTTTTACCCGGAGTTCGTTTTTGTTGTGTTGAGCGACTGTGACTTCAAATCGCTTTCTCCCTATTCCGGTATCTAAATAATATACACGTCATCACTATTAGTCTACTTCGCCTACGACTAAGGAATGCTTTTTTTTTAAAAAAAAATTTAATTTGCTTTGTTGTCGAGGCACTGTACGAGAGCTTGAATTGAACCACGGTCAAAGGTCACGGCTACAGTCGTACCGCTCTAAGTGAACTCAAAGGGGGGGGGGACAAGTTACGGAGTTTTCTAGTTGGGATAATGAGGGTGGTGGGGGGAAGGCTAGAAGGCTTGACAGGTCTTTGATGTTTATATAAAAGGAAGCCTCTTGCTTTGACATACCAATACAAGACCACGAGAAGAGACACCTTCCATCCCCTCCCCCACTGTTATACATCTACAGTGGGTTGGGGGAAGGAACATTTCTCTTGGAAAATGACGAGTGTAGCTCAACCCCCACCTAAACCCCATAACCCCACCCTATTGGGTGGGGGGATCGTTGTGTGCGCGGCGAAATTCAATAATTCTGGCAAGTTGACGAGTGAAACATAATATGGTATTTAAATAAATTCCGTCTTATTATCACTGTTTACTCCGTTTTACCAGGACTTAGTCGGTATATTAGCTTATTACCCGGAGATAATTTTTTGTTGTGTTACGGCAAAATACCAGAGCCAACACGCGAGCGACCGTGACATCAAAATCAAAGAGTTTTCTTAAAAATAATAAAATTCTGGTTTATAAATGTAAAAATACACGTCATCACTGTTTGTGGAGTTCACTAGTGACCGATTTTTAATTTAAAAAGTGTATTTGCTTAGTCACCGAAGCATAGTACCAGAAGTAACAGCGCTGTACAAGCGGGCTGTAACGTCACCAGCAGAACTGGCGAGGCGAATATTTGATGCCTTCAGCCTTCCCATGTTGGTTTGGTTCTAAAAAAAATTAAGGGAAAATACGGACGGGACAGTAAAACAGGCTTTTTTTTAAAAATGATTAACCGGCCCGCAAAAACAAACTGACTTGACAACAATTAATAATATGCCATTTTAATACTATTATTACATGAAAATTGAATATCATTACAGTTTAATTCTTTGTTCGGAATGAATTCGCTGTTTTGACAGCAACACTAGAGTCGGTACATCACGGGTTCTTTGTTGTCAAATCAAACGACGCAATGGGAAAATTTGATCCATTCTCTTGTTGGTTCACTAAACATAGTATAAATTGTATAAATGCAGAGCGGCTAACCGGTTAACCGGTCTTTTTTTGAAAGGTTAACCGGTCCTCAAAAACGAGCAGTCTTAACAACCTTATTATTCACTTCATTTGGGGCTTATCTAAAATAATAGCAATTTAGTTATAATCTAAAATATAATCTTTTAATTATTACTGCTAATATAATAACAGTTTCCTGTTCATAATTAATTAAATGAATTTGTTTTTCTAATAAGCCCATTTAAAATCAAATAAGTAGGCTATCTTATAAGGACATCTATTAAAAGTAGAAAAGTTATAATTAATCATGTTAACACTGCACGCCAATTGAGGAAAAAACACCTTACCATACTAAAAATTATAAATATAAATTTAAAATTCTCAGCATCAGCATATCTTGTGTCATTCAAATTAATCACACAAAATTTTCAAATTTATAGAACTCATTCCTGTTGTAAAGGGCTATTATGAGCTTTAATCAATGAGAAACAAATTTAGACAAATACTTTAAAATAATTAAACTTTGCAGAACAACATACTTGATTTTCCTTCTCAAGTTCTCGTGACTGAAATTCTGACAACTGTCTTTCTAGAATTTGAACTCGCCTTTCAAGCCCACTTGCATCTCTGTCTCTTTTATTGAATCTGAAGAATAAAGTACAAAATGTCTTGATACAAACAAAGAAATAGATAAAATCATAGACAGCTATTTATTAGGGGTCTACCGATATATCTGCACCGATATCAGGATATCGGTATCATGTATAGGTCTCGATATTGATGTCACCGATATTTCATAATAAGTGACATTTTTACAAAAAATGTTTTTAAAATAATTCATCATTTAGTTAGATTTATAATTATCTCAACAAATTAATATCTCAATCTCAGTATTGAAAGAACCAAAGGAGTACTAGTATTAATATGTACACTGTACAGCCACAATACAGCGTGCCATGTGCTATGATATTGTTTGAGTTGAAGTTGCTACTGCACCCGGAATTTCAGGCGAAAAGAATTTGCCCGCCATCAATTTTCGCGGGCTGTTGTGCATCTACATGTGCATCATAGCATATAGTGCCGCATTTAACGAGTTTCATTATTGATGAAGGGGAGGCTCCCCTCCAACCCCACCCCCTTTCCTTTTCATTAATTGTTTATTAAAATTAAAAATGGGGAGCGGGACCCTCCCCATACCCCACCCATTTTGTTCTCTATTTTGAAAAGTTATGCGTATGAAGACCAATAGATAAAATTTATGACAATGGAGATAATTGAGGAAGAACAAAAATGTAACTTCTGTATAGCAACCGTAGCGTGGAAGTGACGTCACTATGCCGAGCCACCATATTGGCCACGCAAACAAGAACCATCCGAGAACTGTTAACTTTGAAACAGGAAGCAGACTAAAAAAATAGGAAATCCTGCAGATGCTAAAAGTATATTATTTCACAGCGAAATTTTTTTTTGTGAGAACTTACGTTTTTAATTAATTAAAGGAAAGCGTTATCCCAAGAATACTGCGAATAATTTTCAATGTTATCCCCAGAATTCTGCGAATAACGTTGAACGTTATCCCCAGAATTCTGCGAATGACTCTCAACGTTGATGGGAGAATTCAGTGAACTATTCTCAAAGTTAATTTTGAGCATTATTTATCATTATATCATGTATATCAAGTAAATTCACGTTGATTATAATAATTATATCTGACCTGAATAAGAAAACAGTACCAGCCTTATTATTTTTCATATTGATTTTAAGTTTATAATTATATTTTAGAATCTGTTCAGTCCACTGAGCTATTTTTATCTAGCTCACTAGTATAACCATAGTCCATTGTGTTTTGGATATATGATATAGGCCAATATATTTATCATATATATTATATATATATATATATATTTTATATATATATATATTTTATATATATATATATATATTATATATATATATTATATATATTATATATATATTATATTATATATATATATATATATATTATATATATATATATATTATATATATATATATATATATAATATATATATATTATATATATATATAATATATATATATATATAGACCACTAGTTGTCCGCGAAGATGTGCAAGCAAAGCATGAGATTTACGCACTGTATGATTCATCGAGAAAGACTAGCGAGTAAAAGAATTAACGCTAACTGAAAATATATTTTTGATCTGGCCTAAATAGTTTTTAAATTTTATCAAGGCTCGTCTATTAAATTCTCATTTCTTTGCTTTCTTATGTTCGAATATGAATCTTGAACATTAACAGTTACTGGTGTATACTGAAATTCGCTGGTTATATGACTGTTTGAATTATGTGATGGAGTTTCTTGTAGAAAAAACTCAAAGCTTGTTGATCATTTGAACCATAGCTTATGGGTGGCTGTTCTAGCTTATTTGGCTGAAACTTTTGAAGAACTCAATAAACTTAATTCAACTCGGCAAGGAAAGCAGACACATTATATTACTCTCAGTGACAAAGTGTCTGCTTTTACGAAAAAGCTTGATCTTTGGAAAAGAAGATTATTTCAAGGTAACTTTGAGATGTCTGATCAATTATACGAAATCACAGAGAAACCAGAAAATGTTGAAATAAATAAACAACTGTTGACAAATTTGATTTCTGGTCATATTCGATCAATGCAGGGCCAATTTTAATTCTACTTTAATGATTTTTAGCGTTCAGTGGTTTTTCATGGGTTTCCAGTCCTAATCTCGCACACATTGTCTAATCAAATAAAATTACCAACATCGTAATTAAACCAATTCATTGAACTGACTAGCGATACCACTTTGAATATGTTGCATCAGAAAGTGGGCTTAATGAAATTTTGGAGTACTCCAAACTGTATCAGATAGCTTTTAAAATACTTTTACCCTTTGCAACTTCGTGAAAGTGGATTTTCTGCATTGCTTACAATAAAAACAAAGCATCGTTCGTACTAAATAAACTAATATAGCAGTCTTTTTAATACAAAACTACTGTTTATGACTTAAAGTTTTTTTTATAGTTAGCAAGTAGAATTAAATAAGAAGACTATGAGAATAATATAAATGACATTTGTTCTTTACAAAAGAAAGCCATTACAATTCTGTTTTTGGAGCATGCAAAACGTAGCATATTAGTATAATTTTACTAACTAACATGTATACTACTTATAGCTAACAATAATCTTCTGTATAGAAGGAGCGCCTGCAACAGATAAGATATACACAGTATAATTATATTTAACTTTCCAGCTCGGCAGTAGCACAATTTTTAGTAGTGGACCGTAGCTAAGACACACATTTTTTCAAGTGGTCCTTGAATCTCAAAAGGTTGAGAACCACTGGTTTACAGAAGGTCTCTCCTCTCAACGGATTGTGTGGGTATGTCAAAGCAAGTTCGATTCCTTTTATATGAAACATCAGACACCGCCTCTCCTGTCTCTCTGTGATCAAACTTGATCAGTATGATCCACTGTTAGAAAAGCACTTACAAGATTCCCGAGAAAATCCAGGTTCAGTATCTTATTTATATAGGAAATCCAGAACGAATTTATCCACCTACTTTCATCGGCTGTAAGGAATCAGCTGCTGAGTGAAATCAGAAAAAAAAAGTACTACGGCATATTACTTGACTCAACACCCGATCTAAGACACCGGGAATAGCTTTCTCAAGTCATCAGATTTGTGGATGTGGATTTTCAAACTAAAAAGGAAACCATCAAAGAATCATTTTTAGGTTTTATCCAGATACATTCCAAAGACGCAGCAAGCATTGAAAGAGTTATCGTGGAGAAACTAGAATCTAATAACATACCTCTAGCTGACTATCTGTCACAATGTTATGACAATGCTGCTGTAATGACTGGGCATATATCTGGCATTCAACACCGAATATGTGTCAGAAATCACAGAGCATTGTTCATCAACTGTGATAACCACAGCTTAAACTTACCAAGAGTACGCTCAGCTAAACAGGATCCAGTTGTTAACGCGTTTTTGGAACAGTTGAAAGTATAAATTTTTGTTTTCTCTCGTTCAACAACTCGTTTTGGAAGAATTAAAAAGAGTTGTGCCAATCACAATGAAGAGGAAGTCTGAAACATGTTGGAGTGTACGATCAGAAGCTGTTAAAGCAATTTATGAAGGACTAGATTTCACTAGATGAACTGGGAGAGCTGTTAGAAAAATTATCAAAACATACAAATATGACGCCTGACACTAGAAGTGATGCAAAAACTTTGCTGGCAGGTATATTAAACTTTAAATTCCTAGTTTTGTTAAATTTCTGGAACATCATACTTGGGAAAATTGATCGTGTCCAGAAACGGTTGCAGGATCCTACTGTGAATTTTAAGGAAGCAGCATCTGATCTTGAATCGCTTGAGAAAGAAATTGTCAACATTCGTGATAATTTGAGCCAGGTTGCGGTAGATAATGGAAAGGAAGATGTACAACTTGGGGAATCGAGGTTGACAGAAGGATTAAACGACATCAGAGGATGCCTGGAGAATTAACAAGAGATGCAGGATTTTCTGCAGAAGAAGAATTGCACGTGATATGAACAGCGTAATTGATAGACTCCAACAGGAGATATCAATACGGTTTATACGTCTAAAAAAATCTAAACAACAAATTTGGATTTTTACAAGCCGTCAAAACTCTTCTTGTTGAGACAAATTTCGATACACTTCGTTAAAATTGCTTGGATTTTGCTAATTTATACGACACTGACGTCAATGGTCATGACTTGTGCACATAAAATCAGAGACTGAAAATGCTTCTCAGTACCCAGACTGAAGTTCTATCGTAAACTCCTTTGGATGTTCTTGGTTTTATTGTTTCATATGGAGATGACGTATTTCCGAGTCAAGCGCATTTCACTTCAAATACATGACTTCTAACTATTGCTGTTTCATCTGAAAGCTGTGAGTGGTCCTTCAGCAAACTGAAGCTTATTTTGTCTTATTTACGTGCTTCAATTGGAAAAGATAGTCCTAGTGATCTTGCACTCCTTAGAATCGAAAGAGAAACACTTGAGAATATTAATTTTGACAACGTGATTGACGAGTTTGCGACAATCAAATTAAATCAAGGAGAATCAATTTTTTGTAGACTATGTCTAATCGTATAATTAGTAGATTATTTTTGTTTTCAAATAAATTGTTTACAATCGTATAGAAAATTATTAGTCTGTATTCTATTTCATTAAAATACCAGAAGCTTCGAAAATGAACTATATAAACCGTAAAATGTCAAATTTTTCTTGGGGCTCAATGAGCCCCCAGAACCTTTCGGTCCGACAAGGGGCGCCGATTTTGTGTCATGTCCCCGGGCGCACATGACCCTAGCTACGCCACTGATTAGTAGTAGTGATAGTAATCTAGGCTTTAGGCTTAGGCAAACTAGGCAGCCGCCTATGGCTAGGGCCTCCGATTAGTTTCATCATTATTGTCATTAATGGGGGCCTCGCACAAGAATTTTTCTATATTTATTCCTTTAATTTTTCTATTACATCTTATTTAGGGCCACCAAATTCACTTCGCCAAGGGCCTAAAATTCCTTTAGACCAGTCCTGCAGTAATATAGGTTTACAGTCCATGACGTATTATGACAATATATTTATTTATAATATAGGATAGGGTATTAGTATTAGTAATATTATTAGTAGTAGTACTAGTAGTGTTAAGTGTTAGCAATATCGGCAGTATATGTCAATTGCGCCGCTACCAAGGCCAAGTCCCAGTGGGATGAACGTGAATCATTTAATTATTATGCAATAACAAAAGGTTTAAAATAGAATTATGTTTTAAATTAAAAAGAAAATTTTAAAAAAATAATTCCCATGTAAAAAGCAAACCCTGTAAAAAATAAAAAGTAATTCCACACTCAAAAATCGAACCCCGTACCTCAGCGTTAACTGTCCTACACTCTACCATGCGGCCACGAAGAGATGATGAAAATCAGCTCTTTGAAGTATAGAGACCCTGGGTCTGAATAACCACAGATTTCTGCGGATAACGTTCAACGTTATTCGCAGAATTCTGGGGATAACGTTGGAAATTATTCGCAGAATTCTTGGGATAACCACACCGTTAATTAAATGCATTATTATATGTTGTATTTTAGCTATTACAGCGCTTAATTTGTAAGTCGTATTAATTTCTAAGACTTTTTTCGGCTCTATATGATACATAAATCTGGTCACGATGCATACATTTTTTTAATATAGCACTCTGCTTCTCCGGATTTTTTTTACCATGCTAAAATAAATTTACGGACTCAAGATATTTTTTAAAAAGTATTATTCATCTATTTTAATGTTCTTAGAAGATAAATAAATATTTTAGGGCTGTTAAAGATCATTTTAAATTTAATCGTTAATTTTGATTAAAGCCAAAAATTTAAATTATTATGTCATAAGAAACACTTATTAATCGTCACTTTTGAAAATCTAAATAACAATGGAATTTCTCATTTATATTATATCATATGTCATCTTTTAACCAACTACGCAAAAAGACAAGTGTGTTGACATTATTTGGTTCAAGTGATGAGCGGGTCTAATTGACAATATTATAACCAGCCGAGCTAAACAATCATTCACATGGAACTGAGGTAACTGGTATGCACAAAACGGTCTTGGCAAGGAATGACATTATCGGATATCAGTGTTCAATAAGTTTCCACCATTGTAGAGTGTTAATGGCAATGGATTCAGGAACTTTAATCTCCATTTTGTAATTCATCAGAAGAGCTGTCATCATTTTCTGTCTGAGTAAGACTCCATTACTGTCATTAGTCATTAGCTTAATACGCTTTTCATTTGGTTTGATAAGTAGGCAAAGTGTTAGAACCATGGTAGGCAAACAATTTCTCACAATGGATACAATAAACTTTATCAACATTTTGAACATTCCCGTCAGTCAATAGTTTAAAACCAAAATGTTTGTGTAATCGTCAGGAAATTTGTTATTATTCATCGGCCGCTATTTTTTATCGTAAAAAAATAATTTAATTTAAAATTTTCTAACCATTAATCGAGAAATTAACCGTTAATTTCCGCAGCCCAAAAATATTTTAAAGATAATTTCATTTTTTTATTTCATTACTGCTTACACTTACTTTGCAAGTAAATCCTCATAATCAGCTTTGTATTTGTTCGCCTCGATTTGTAAACGTGCTTTCTCTTTGGCAGTCTCATCCAATAATTTCCGCAACTCGGCAAGCTCTGACTCATACAAAGTTTTAACACTGGTGACTTCTCTCCTGACTACTTCTTCGGTTGATTTCACTTGGTATGACAGACGGCTGTTTTCTGCTTCTAAGCTTCTAACCTTATCTATGTATGCTGCTAATCGATCATTTAAACCCTGAAGCTCTTCTTGTTCTTGCATACGAGAAAGCCTAGCCGGCGATGGCGGCCTTGCTGATCCAGATCGACGACTAGAAGAACTAAAACTAGTACTAGCACCATCACCACCAGATGATGAATATGATGTAGTCGTGACGGTCTTCTTAGTTTGCTTGGTAGCCATGTTTGTTTATAATTTGAAATTATACAACCCTGTTAAATATAGGTTCAAGCGAGTCTTTTAAAATTCTTACACGTATAGCAAGCACAATCTCACAAATGGCCGGTAAAGGATAACGCGCTCGCGGGGGTATTTTCCTGTCACGTGACAACGCACCTTCAGTTTTATATTTATAGATCACTTCAGAGGTTCCCAGCTCCCACTTAGTACAGCAGGAAAGGGTAAAAAAAAACTCACTAATTTTTAATTTAAAAAACCTAATAAAATATTTTTAAAAAACGTAAAAAACTTTTTTTTTACTATAAATCCTTTATATACCAGACATAACTAGCAGACTTCCAACAACAACAATTGCGGCGTTAGTCACAGAAGATAGTGAAATATACAAATTTTTATTTCATAAAAATCGTAAAATAGTAATTTTATTTCAACAAAAAAATAATGTTTTAATTTTAAAATAGATTTCATAATAATAATTCATAAATTGAGTTTGAAAAAAATGTTTTTTGATGACTTGAAATATATAATGCGCTGAAATATTAAGGTACTTTAAAATTAAACATTTAACTAAAAAGAACTTAGCTTAAACCTACAATGTAAACAATGTAATTTCTCAAGAAAACAAAAACGTATGACTTATGGTCTTTTATTATACCTTTAAAATGGAACACAGAGGAATCGCCCCGCTACTAAAAGACATTTCTTAAACACCCCTTCCCCCTTGTCACACATCATCATCACAAATGTGTGACCCCTCCCCCAGTGGCGTGGCGAGGGGGGCAGGGGGGGGGAATGCCCCGGGCGGCACTTTGCCAGGGGGGGGGCAAATTCCAAGTCGTTAATTAGTTTGTTAAAATGAAAATATAAAAAACAAAGAGGAGTTTTTTTTAAATCGAAATTCAAGAAAAGCCAAATAAGAAATTAATAAAAGAACTAATTTAAAAGGAACTATAAAAAAGCATGTGAACGTTTTAACTGCCAAAACTTCCAACGGCTTATTGGATATAAATTCTTCTTATACTAATACTACTGTAATAAAAAAAACAGATGCTAAATAAGTATGAGAACGTGACACTGATGTGGTGATAAATTAATTAATTCTTAAAATTTGACAACCGCTCCTGTTGTAAAATTGGCGCAAATTCCTCGTTGTAAATTAGCTAATTGGTAAAACGTGAATTTTTTTTGTAAAAAATAAAAGAAAAGCCAAGATAAAAAATTAATCGAAATGAAGAACTATATTAAAATAATTAAAACTTGGCACAAATAAATACAAAATTTGGGGGGGGGGCGGCAAAATTCCTTGTTGTTAATTAGCTGATTGTTAAAACATGAAAATTAATTTTAATAAAATACAAGAAAAGCCAAGATAAGTATTCAATAAGTTCTCAACATTACCACCTTTTGGTTGAAAATCGAAGGCATCAGATAGGGGATAATTTGACTATTAATAAAGACCGACTTGTAAAAGAGAAAACAAAGTGCTAAGAAGTTCGTGTTAGAATATTTGACATTATTAAATCCTCGCGAAATTGAATATGACTTTTTGAGGTAACAGAGAAGGCAATACTGTTGCAAATAAAGGCAATATTCTGGAGCTGTTGCATTCGCTTGCAAAGTACGTTCGAGCACTCCGAGAACATAGTGGGAAAAGGAGTAAAAATCTTGTCATCTAAAATTCAAACTGAGCTCATGGCAATTTTAGGAGATACAGTTCACGAAAAATTTCTTTACAGTGGCTACTCACTGAGAAATTAATGGGATACGAAACTTAAGGGATGCTTTGACATTTTATAAAATTTTATGTTGAAACCTCATCATTGTAATCGAACCTTCCAATCAAAGAGCAAGACAGCAAATGTTTGGTGATCAATGTTTGATGATATGTAGAATAACAGTTAAGAAGAAATTTGGTTTCTTCATAAGATGAGATTAGTGTAAAAATTCGTGTGAGGCTTTGGCAGTTATATAGAGTTTAGAAAAAAGACATGATTTTCGTACACCAGCTAATCTACTGGACTTTGAAATTTTGTCTTCAAATTAGAGTATTCAAAATATCCCACATTACATAGTCAGGCAAGGAATATTTTAACCCCATGAATAGAAAAAAAAATGAATTCAAGGCTAGGTGGTTTATTTAAGTTTATAAAGATATTTAGGCTCGAAGTTACCCTGCCTAAAATAATAAAATTAATTCGAACATTGCTTACAACTGTCTTAAGTAATGCAAGGTGTTGAAAAGGCTTCTCTAAAATTATTTTAATGAAAAATTAATGACGATCAATTACGAATACACCAAAAATTGTCTAATCTATTGCTATTTAGGCTATTGAGCATGCCATGGCTGAAAACATTGATACATAAAAGATTGAGCCATGAGGAAAAACATAAAACTTTAATTTCATTAAAGAAATGAATGCTTTCTTTTTAACATAAAAATATATAGTGTTCTTATTATTACTTTCTAATTAATTTTGTTTGATACTTTATAGCGTTAACATATTTTTCGGGGGGGGGCGGCAAATTTGGTTTCTGCCCCGGGCGGCACATACCCACGCTACGCCGCTGGGGGGGGGTGGAATCTATTTGATATAATAATAAACGTTTTAAGTTTGATATAATCGTTTGGTTGGTTTTTTGGTCAAACGCCCCTAGCCATTCTAGATATAATGATAAATGAGCCCATTTTAAAGTTGTCAACTATTCATTAACTTTATTTAATGCATCAAATTCTTGACATCGCAATTCGAGAGGAGAACAAAACAACTTTTCTTCTTAGCTCAGTTTTTAAGGCATTAAATTTTAAATATCACAGAAAGGATACTTGATACAGTCAAGTCATGTGGATTAAGATTATTGTCACTCGTGTCAATATAAATGAAAGTAGGGTGGATATAGGTGTCTTCGTATAGTATGGTAAGAAATCTACATAGTTGTCAAATTTTTTTTTAATGCATTTTCTGGAAGAATCGGCGCATGTTCCAAGCGTTAATGTACACATGACGTATTTTAATATATCTAGTGGATTGTAGTGGATGTTATATGTCCCAAATGAGTCTGCATTACCCCCAAGAATTCCCTTTTGACCCCAGATGAGGTTATTTACCCCTGTTCGCCGACCTCTTTCCCGTCAGTCAATTGAGGGATTTTAAAAAAATATATTTTAAAAACAACCCCGTAAAAACAAAGTTTTTGACTATAAATCCCTTATATATGAGACATAACTAAAAGTATTGATTATGTTCAAAAGTGACAAACATTTACAGACTGAAACCGAAATTATCTCCCTTGGCTTTAAAACTAGGTCAACTCTAGCAGACGACGACTAAACATTCTAAATAGTGATTTATATAGATAAACTAAAAATGCATTAATTTAATTACGGTACGTTCGATCGATCTGAAAGTTTGATACGAAGCATTGTTAGGTGAGACGGGTCCGTATGCCAAATTTCAGCTTGATGGCTTCACCGGAAGTGGGTCATTTTCGACTTTTGTTTTTCCACGGGCGAGGGACGAACGACGAATGAGACGGCGGTGAAGTTAATATAAGGGATTTTAAAAAAAAATTTTTTTTCCTAAACAAAGACGTTAACCGCGATGATTGTCAATGTTTAATTGACAATAAAATCTGTTCGCAGTAGGACAACCTGCTGCTCTTTTTCCAACCAAATTAAAGGAATGAGCTGTGCACGGCACATAATGAGCTACAATGCACTTCTCACGAAGAATAGCCTGGTTTCCATTATACTTCCTACTCATTTGCAGCATTGCCGTATGACTGTCCAAGGCATTTTCAGGGATTCGTACAAACCTAATGGCCTGCATCTTTATTATACACTATAATTCATAAAAAGTTTGGGGGCCCTTAAATTATGTGGGGCTTTAGCCCGTTCAGCACCCCCCCCTTTTTTAATCCGCCATAGGGGGAGGGGTCCACGCATCTGTGACGATGTGGTACGAGGAGGGGGTGTTTAAGAAATGTGACGTCACATAAAAAACGCGAAACTTTAAATAAAAGTTCCACTTAAATATTTGATTGTTTACCATTTATTTAATTACGTTTTCAATGACTTCACGCGTGTTACGATATTACAGTGCAGACTTACCCTAAATACACATTTAAATGACAAAAAATTATTTGTAACATGCTATTTTTTATTGAGAAAATACGGCTTGGGGGAGGGGTGTCAAAGCTTTGTGACGTCATATCGTAAAAAAGGGGTGGGGTCTAAGTTTGTGTGACAAAGTATGACCCTGCGGGAGGGTGGGGTAAAAATCGACAACCTCGCGTGACGTCATTTATGGACGGCCCCTTCAGTCGTGAAGGGGTGACACCACGAGCTACCGCCCCGGGTGACACCAACGCTAGTGACGCCTCTGATTCTTCAATTCTGTCACTCTGTAAGCAAAAGGGACCAACGAAAAGCAAAATGCCATGTTCCTTTCTAATTAATGAGGAATTTACCATCCCCTTCGTCGCCAATTTAACATAACTATCTTTTTTTTTAAAAAAAAATAATAAATTTTTATAAATAAAATAAAATCTTTAATTATATGTATGTGGTATGTTACATAATTTATTAACATGCGAGATGGCCCATTTCATCAAATTGTGTGCACTTACCAACCTTACCCTTTTGCACTTCAATTTTGCCCAAGCTCTTGAAACATTACACCCCAACCCACCGTTAACAAATGAACAGAATATGGTCATCAGTGACCTCCACCCTAACTATAAGGTGACGTCTATCTTAGATCTCGTTTCATAACTCATGATTTAAAATTCGTGCCCCGTCAATTTGGTGAAGAACATTTGGGCTCAAACAATTTTGCCTTTGAAATTTCGACCCCAATAAGGATGAGCTCCGACTATTCGGTCCTGTCAAGTGGGTCCCAGACCACAAGGCGCCCTGCGAAAGGGCTCCTGGTATTGTGGCAACATGCAACTAAACCATCAAGACATTGAAAATTGAAATGAAGGATTTGTGCAGGGGTCCATAAATGACGTCATGTACCTGGGGGGGGGGTCCACACATTTGTGACGATGTGTGACATGGGGGAGGGGGTGTTTGAGAAATGTGACGTCACATCGAATCTCATAACTTTAAACAAAAATTCTTAAATAATGATTTCTTACAACTTATTTCATAAGCAAAGCTTTGTGACGTCATATTGGATGTATGTGTGCAGGGGTGGACTGGGCCGCCGGGACAAATCCCGGTGGGCCGCCAGGACCGGTGATATAATAATAATTAATCTTGACAAAAAATGTCCTGTTTGCGCTTTTCTGTACTACATAAATACAGTTTCTATGGGCAAACATACAAACATCTCTTTAGCGATTATAAACTCTTATTGACTCTGTCGTCTACCCAAGTAGCTTGTGAGAGATCTTTCTCTAAACTGAAATCAGGGCCGGCCCCGCGCTTTTCAGGGCCCGCGCTTTGACTAAACATTTTTACTACTGTTTACAATTTTACTTCTATTACGCAAAACTTTTTTTGCGTAAGGATACTTGATACAGTCAAGTCATGTGGATTAAGATTATTGTCACTCGTGTCAATATAAATGAAAGTAGGGTGGATATAGGTGTCTTCGTATAGTATGGTAAGAAATCTACATAGTTGTCAAATTTTTTTTTAAAATGCATTTTCTGGAAGAATCGGCGCATGTTCCAAGCGTTAATGTACACATGACGTATTTTAATATATCTAGTGGATTGTAGTGGATGTTATATGTCCCAAATGAGTCTGCATTACCCCCAAGAATTCCCTTTTGACCCCAGATGAGGTTATTTACCCCTGTTCGCCGACCTCTTTCCCGTCAGTCAATTGAGGGATTTTAAAAAATATATTTTAAAAACAACCCCGTAAAAACAAAGTTTTTGACTATAAATCCCTTATATATGAGACATAACTAAAAGTATTGATTATGTTCAAAAGTGACAAACATTTACAGACTGAAACCGAAATTATCTCCCTTGGCTTTAAAACTAGGTCAACTCTAGCAGACGACGACTAAACATTCTAAATAGTGATTTATATAGATAAACTAAAAATGCATTAATTTAATTACGGTACGTTCGATCGATCTGAAAGTTTGATACGAAGCATTGTTAGGTGAGACGGGTCCGTATGCCAAATTTCAGCTTGATGGCTTCACTGGAAGTGGGTCATTTTCGACTTTTGTTTTTCCACGGGCGAGGGACGAACGACGAATGAGACGGCGGTGAAGTTAATATAAGGGATTTTAAAAAAAAATTTTTTTTCCTAAACAAAGACGTTAACCGCGATGATTGTCAATGTTTAATTGACAATAAAATCTGGTTCGCAGTAGGACAACCTGCTGCTCTTTTTCCAACCAAATTAAAGGAATGAGCTGTGCACGGCACATAATGAGCTACAATGCACTTCTCACGAAGAATAGCCTGGTTTCCATTATACTTCCTACTCATTTGCAGCATTGCCGTATGACTGTCCAAGGCATTTTCAGGGATTCGTACAAACCTAATGGCCTGCATCTTTATTATACACTATAATTCATAAAAAGTTTGGGGGCCCTTAAATTATGTGGGGCTTTAGCCCGTTCAGCACCCCCCCCTTTTTTAATCCGCCATAGGGGGAGGGGTCCACGCATCTGTGACGATGTGGTACGAGGAGGGGGTGTTTAAGAAATGTGACGTCACATAAAAAACGCGAAACTTTAAATAAAAGTTCCACTTAAATATTTGATTGTTTACCATTTATTTAATTACGTTTTCAATGACTTCACGCGTGTTACGATATTACAGTGCAGACTTACCCTAAATACACATTTAAATGACAAAAAATTATTTGTAACATGCTATTTTTTATTGAGAAAATACGGCTTGGGGGAGGGGTGTCAAAGCTTTGTGACGTCATATCGTAAAAAAGGGGTGGGGTCTAAGTTTGTGTGACAAAGTATGACCCTGCGGGAGGGTGGGGTAAAAATCGGCAACCTCGCGTGACGTCATTTATGGACGGCCCCTTCAGTCGTGAAGGGGTGACACCACGAGCTACCGCCCCGGGTGACACCAACGCTAGTGACGCCTCTGATTCTTCAATTCTGTCACTCTGTAAGCAAAAGGGACCAACGAAAAGCAAAATGCCATGTTCCTTTCTAATTAATGAGGAATTTACCATCCCCTTCGTCGCCAATTTAACATAACTATCTTTTTTTTAAAAAAAAATAATAAATTTTTATAAATAAAATAAAATCTTTAATTATATGTATGTGGTATGTTACATAATTTATTAACATGCGAGATGGCCCATTTCATCAAATTGTGTGCACTTACCAACCTTACCCTTTTGCACTTCAATTTTGCCCAAGCTCTTGAAACATTACACCCCAACCCACCGTTAACAAATGAACAGAATATGGTCATCAGTGACCTCCACCCTAACTATAAGGTGACGTCTATCTTAGATCTCGTTTCATAACTCATGATTTAAAATTCGTGTCCCGTCAATTTGGTGAAGAACATTTGGGCTCAAACAATTTTGCCTTTGAAATTTCGACCCCAATAAGGATGAGCTCCGACTATTCGGTCCTGTCAAGTGGGTCCCAGACCACAAGGCGCCCTGCGAAAGGGCTCCTGGTATTGTGGCAACATGCAACTAAACCATCAAGACATTGAAAATTGAAATGAAGGATTTGTGCAGGGGTCCATAAATGACGTCATGTACCTGTCCACACATTTGTGACGATGTGTGACATGGGGGAGGGGGTGTTTGAGAAATGTGACGTCACATCGAATCTCATAACTTTAAACAAAAATTCTTAAATAATGATTTCTTACAACTTATTTCATAAGCAAAGCTTTGTGACGTCATATTGGATGTATGTGTGCAGGGGTGGACTGGGCCGCCGGGACAAATCCCGGTGGGCCGCCAGGACCGGTGATATAATAATAATTAATCTTGACAAAAAATGTCCTGTTTGCGCTTTTCTGTACTACATAAATACAGTTTCTATGGGCAAACATACAAACATCTCTTTAGCGATTATAAACTCTTATTGACTCTGTCGTCTACCCAAGTAGCTTGTGAGAGATCTTTCTCTAAACTGAAATCAGGGCCGGCCCCGCGCTTTTCAGGGCCCGCGCTTTGACGAAACATTTTTACTACTGTTTACAATTTTACTTCTATTACGCAAAACTTTTTTTATAACAACGTAACTAGAAAACTTTATATTAATTTTTTTCAGGATAAAATAAGTAGAAAAAATTCCGTACTAATAGCCTATAATAACATATTATAATCATCCTCAATCCTAATGCAAAAAGTATTTTTCCTAGCGTATTTTAGTAAGCATTTATGTATTCAGAACATAAAAAAAAGAGGACGCCACTTTTAGGCTTTAACTTGATATGGTAAGTGAATTTTTTTTAAAAATGTGTTAGACTATCTGATTATGATAAATCAAAGGGACATAATATTACATCTACTTTGGAATGGTTTGAGATGAAAAACAGGCTAACAAAACAATGACAATTGACAAGCCAAGCCGAAAGATAATAAACAGTGAAAAGGCTAGTTTGTATAGTGTGTTTCAACGTCTCATGGCCATTGTCAAATTTCTCGCTCAGCTATTTCGTAGTTCAGTTGATAAATACATCAGGCAAACAATGGAAACTTTCTGGGTCTCGTCGAATCGCTGGCAAATTTGTTTCGGATTTGCAGGAAAATATATGAAGGATTAAAATTGATAAAATTCATGATCACTACTTTAGGAAAGCGCATTCAGAACAAACTCATTTCGTTGATGGGAAATATGGTAAGGAAAATTATTGTAGGAAGAGTAAAATCAGCTAAACACTTTTCAGTAATACTTGATTGCACACTGTGCCGATGTCACCAAGAACAGATGTCACTGACAATGCGCTATGTAAGCCAAGGAGGTGGATATTCTGAAGTAACTCATGAGCACTTCATACGTTTTCTAGAAGTGGAAGAAAGTACTGGGCAACGAATGTTTGATGTCTTACTATTGGAATTGTGAAAATTGGGCTTAGATGTTTCTGATATCCACGGTCAAGAATACTACAACGGTGCGAACATGATAGGCATAATTGAGGCGTACAAGGTCGTCTTTTACAATTAAACCCCAGGGCATTTTGTACCCTTTGTACCCTTCACAGCTACAACTTGCTGCTATGTTATATGGTAAGAACTTGTCATGATGCAATGACGTTTTTTGGTATAATTTCTATAGTTATTTTCTGCTTCAACAAAGGGATGTGCTTTATTTTCCCAGTATGTTTGAAATATTTTTGTGAAACCATTGGAAGAAAATTGGAAAGCCATGTGGAAAGCGTAAAGGTAGTGCGATATCAAGCAGGAGAAATCGATTATGCACTTTTCAAAGTACCATAGAAAATTGGTGATCTAAAATCTTGAAGTGAAGCAGAGTCTTTGTGCAAACAACATAAGAACTTCAATTTCATTGTTTCAAATGCTTTTTGGTACGACATATTGTTGCAATTTAATTACACCAGCAAAGAATTACAAACTATTTCTGTCAGTCTAGTAACTGAAGTTGAGAGCATGTAATATACATGTAAATGGTCGAAACAGCAATTACATTTGCAAAAGAAATTGCCACAGACATAGAAGTTGAACCCATTTAAACCCAGTTGAAAAAGAAATAAAACAATTTACATATGAAGGAGAAGATGAAGGATTTGTAGATGCACAAGAAAACAATTAGCACATATTTTTTACTAATTTGTTGATAAGCAATCATGTCAATGGACACGTAATTTGAACAAATGCTAAGGCATCATGACTCGTTTTGGATTTCTTTTTAAATTTCATCAATTACAAAACAACGATCTACTGAATTGCTGTATGATTCGTGAGAGAAGCTCACTGCCTACGAAAGTAAGGATCTTGATGGTTTCATGCTCGCTGAAGAGTTCCTATCATTGAGTTCAATAATTCCTGCAGTTACCTACAACGATCCTGTTAATATTTTGCAGTTTCTTTCTAAAAAAAAACAACTATTCCCGTCACTTTGGCTTCCGAAAAAAGAAGCTTTTCAAAACTAAAACTTATTAAAACCAATATGGGATTAACAATGATTCAAGATCGGCCCGATGTTTTAAGTGAACTGAATAATGACACAATTATAGATCATGTAGCCGAAAGGGCACCCAGCTTATAGAAGTTGCTTATACTTTATTATGGAGATAGGGCCGCTTTTTTTTCCCCCGGGCCGCTAGGACTCCCCAGTCCACCCCTGTGTGTGTGTGTGTGGGGGGGGGGCGGTCTAAGTTTTTGTGACGACGCGCGACGAGGGGGAGGGAGGGGGAGTGAAAAATCTGTCAAAATCGCGCGACGTCAATTATGGTCGTCCCTAGGTGTCAAGTGTCAAATTTGTTACTAAGGATATTTCCTTTAAATTTTAAAATGCGTACGTTTAAAGTCGGATCGGCGCTGATTCTTTGGAATTAAAATTTAGTCAACGTCATTAAGCAAATTGAACTTTTTTTGCTGGTTTTGTAAGGTTTTGTAATGACGTGCATTCATAAGGAATCTGAAGTTGACATTTGATAGCTGGAGCGATAAATAGCATTAATAAACTTCGTTTCGATTAAGCTATAGTAACGATTCGTATTATTTATAGACTAATATTATTAGAGTTCAATTACTTTATTTCACATACAAAAAATCCCATTCTCAAATAATAATCTTTATTTCATATTATTGCCACATAAAAAATTAAATACATTTTCAACAGATTGTATAATTCGGTAGCGGGTAGTTGGCTTTTATTGTAATTTAAAACGTTAACAAAAGAAAAAACATTTAAAAGTATTATTTATCATTATAATGTAATTTTGAATAATGATAATTTTATATCCCACAAATGAATCAATTTATAAATGACACAATTGTTGATTATTGCCCCGAAATAAGTTCCACATCACCAAGGAGTGATCTGTTGTATCTGGACAGGTCTGGCCATGTCAAGACCATCATTTCATTATTAATAAATTTGCTATTGCTACATCAAAGATGTGTGTAAGTTATTACATGTATTTGACATGTGACACTAGATAAAATCCTAAATTTGCTAATTTGCTGCAAATCACAAAAATTAAATTCAGGTAATGTAACGAATGACTGCAAAAAAATGACAAATTACAATCCCATAAAAGATGAAAAGCCTATATCCCTCTGCTTTTTGTGACACTAATTAAATGTTAAATTACAGAACTTAAACATAAACCATTTACAAAATTGAATTATATCGGTAATGGTTATGATAATGTTTTCAAACATCGATGGTGAACAAAATACTGTGGCAACAAACATGAGTGACACTTTTAGTTTTTTCACTTTTGAAGAAAAAAACAAAGCAACAGAAGATGTTCATTGAACAAAAATGCAAGGTAGTTTCCTTTTCAAAAATATATAAAATAGATGTAAATTAAATAAATTAAAAAATACATCAAATAAAAAAGATAGAAAAGTAGTCTATTTATAAAGTTATTGTAAAATTCATTTTTTGGGTGCATAAAAGTAGACTTATAGAAATATTTCAGGTAGATCCCTAACTCTGCATGTTAAATCTGGTCTCCAAAATTATCACCCTTACCCTTCCCTTTGGTTAGTGCTGCCCAGGGCGAATCAAGCTTATCCCCTAGTAGCTTTAAGATACAAACAACCTCTCAAGGTAATTGAAAAAACAGCTTCCTTTTCCTCGGGAAAATGAATTTTAATATTAACTTTAGAACATGCATTATCAAATATTATGATTCTAATTATTTTAATTCAAAATATGGAAACACTGTAATTAGGGGCCGTCCATAAATGACGTCACGCACCTAGGGGGAAGGGGGGGTCCCCACATTTGTGATGATGTGTGATGAGGGGGAGGGGGGGGGGTTAAGAAATGTGACATCAGGTCAAAACACGCAACTTAAATAAAAGTTCCACTTACATATTCAATTTCTTACTATTTATTTTATGATGTTTTACATGGATTCACGCGTGCACGATATTAGAGTGCAGTCTTACACTAAATACATACTAAAATGACAATAAAGTGATTTGAAACATGCTCATTTTCAAAAAGAAAATTCCGCTTTTAGAGTCACAGCTTTGTGACGTCATATTGGAAGGGGAGTCTAAGTTGGCCAAAATTGCGTGATGGACGGCCCCTTAGGCATACATAAGTAAACAAAAGGCTCAAGGAAAATATTTAAAAATATGTTACAAAAAGTAAATGGAGAAAAACATTTTAATGACAAGAAAATCAGCAAAACAATGTCAATGAGATGATTGTCTTATAGAAAATTTGCATGTGTACCTTAGTTAAAGTAATTACTGTGGGGGAACGTGACACTGATAAATAAACATGATACAAAATTGCTTAATATTTTGAATGGACTATAGGAAAAGCAAAAACTTAGGCATTCCTCCTCATATCAGGGTCGGGGTCTAAGACATACTCTCATGCATTACTTAATAATTTTGAGCCACTAAATCTTAGAAGAGAGGCAGGAGTAATTAAGATGTTTAAGCACAAGTCTCTGAAGTTAAAGGGAAACATGAAACGCACATAGGAAGAAAAGAATTTAAATTTTTACTTAAGATCTATATTTAAACAAAACTTAAAAACAGTTCATATTAAGTTATCCCTAAAGCTATCGAAAAGATAGAAGTAGAACATATAAGTACCAGTAACAAAAACTAAGACACAATGTTGATAGCAAAAAAGACACAACTGAGTACCCCACCCTTCCCAGATATAATGATTTAAAACATACACAAATGGGTAAGCTTTCAAAGGTTCAACTATGGTGTTCAAATAAACAGAATCAAATTTTGAAGAATCCCCGTGGTGCGATCTGCAGTAACGATGAAGCAGAAATGACTGCTACTGAAGCTATATTACACCACTTATCTATTAAGTACATTGTAATATGTTTTCATGTTCTCCAACTTCAAATCAATGCTTAAGACATTTTAGTACAAAAAAACCCTCAAAATATCTCTCTCAACTTCTAAAAATAAATACCTTTTTAAGCTCTGTGCCATTCAGCTTACCATTGGATGAACACCAGAGCATGTTATAAGTTATACAAAGAAATCAAATAGCAGATAAAATGGTTAAATAGAGCGCAACCAGTGAACTTCCAAATTTATCTGCATCATTCAATGCAGCAAAATAGCTCCTTGATATGAAAGACAATTATGTTGGTTATGCATTCAGAATTATAATTAAGAAATATTCATTACTAATTACGATAAGTAGACAGACATAAGCAAAAAATTATTAATTGTAAAAAATAAATGATTTTCATATACTTGAAAATTAATTTTAACATTGTTTCTTTTTATATACGTGTAAAATATTTATGCACAGCAAAAATTGACATTATGAGCTTTTCATATAATAGGACTTACAAAACTTATGAAAATATAAAAATGATATTGATAAATACAGTTATATAAAAATAATTACATAATATTTGATTATTAGTCATTCATATAAAATAAAAATGTATACATTGACCAAAATGAATTGATCTTGACTAAAATAAATCAACTTTATAAAATTCAACCAAGAAGAAGAGTCCATATGATAGAGTTAGAAGGCAAATTTAGAGGCTAAATTAGCTATACCGTTGAACAGACTTAACTCGAGCCCGGTTAAATCGCTAACCCTATTAAGTCGACGTTTTTTATTGAAACCGCCAAATTCTCTCTTTGTCTTAGCATTTTCTCATCAGTTAATTCGATTCTTTTAAGTCGCCGCACCCTAATAACACGAGCAAAAAAGATGGCCAAATTTGCCACTTAGCGTTGCTTATCTCGATCCCCATGACCAATCGCCAGCTTTTGAAAATGTTAGCTATGATTTTTTATAACCAACGGAAGGCATAAAATTTCTGCCTCGCCAGGTCTGCTGGTGACGTCACAGCCCGCTTGCGTTCAGCTCTCAGCGCTGTGTTACTAACTTAAATCGCCAGCTTTTGAAAATGTTACTTATCGATAGGGCTGAACCGATCGGTTCGGCTACTCGGCATCGGCCGATTTTCAGCTACTCGGCATCAGCCGATTTTCGTATACTCGGAGATATTTGGCAATCGGCCGCGTAAGTGATGCCGATGCTGAGTATTACGTACTTGCTGCAATAGCAAAGATGCACGCAGAATCGCACGTCTAAAACATTTCGTTTCGTATGGAATAACAAAACGTACCGTGTGCAGACTTGTTGTCATTGGCAACCATTCATCCTTCAACATTTTGACTCTATTACTACTGCTTTGTTCTCATTGTTTCATTCATAAGAAGTGGCTGTGTGCAAAAGCCAATTAACTATTGGTTAGAATTAATTAAAATGTGTCAAAGTTGAAGGTTCAAAAGTTCAAAAGGAGTTCCTAATTTATTTTTGTACATTTTTATAGAGAAGAGTTCGCTTTGTCATGCGTCATATATAGGTCATGATAGATGTGGCGGTGCCTAGGGGATTGTGACAAAATGAAGACAAAATGATATCTCTACTGGACTAATTGGACTTCACCGCAGCTAAGTTTTTTTTTCTTCGTTATATTCGTTTTAATTGTGTACTATTTGTTCGCTGAGGAAGGCTCTTTGCCGAAACGTTAGCTGTTGTGTTACGTCCTGTCAGGCTAACTAATACCCTGTTTATATATTATACATTTACTAATTTTATTTTATTTTATTGACAAAATGAACCACACTTTAAAAATTCATAACTTTAAAACTACAAATCCTAAAAATAAAATTTTGGTATTAAAATTTTATTAAAAATAATCTCTATTGAACTTTGCCATTGAATATTTTTTTTTAAAGTTAATTTTTTTTTATCAAGTACTCGGTATCGGTACGAGTGTCAGCAAAACCAACGCCATGCGAGGTTGCTGAACCACTTCCACACCAAAAGCCTAAGAAAATTTCTCAATATAAAATGGCAGGAAAAAGTTCCAGACACCAAAATATTAGCCAGGTCAGGACTCCCCAGCATCCACACCAGCATCATGCAAAGCCAACTATGCTGGGCGGGGCATGTAGTGCGCATGCCCGACCATCACCTCCCCAAGAAGCTCTTCTATGGTGAGCTTACAGAAGGGCATAGAGCACGCGGAGGTCCACGTAAGCGCTACAAGGATGCACTTAAAACTGCTCTGAAGGTCTTAGACATCAAACATGACTCCTGGGAAGAAGCAGCCAGTAACCGAGCCCACTGGCGCTCTATGATATGGAATGGGGAAGCTGTCTGTGAGGCTAATAGACAACAGGCTGCCAAGTCAAAACGTCAAGCCAGGAAGGGCTGTATCCAAAACCCTCCTGAAGGGACCCCATCCATCTCTTGTCCGACATGAGGACGCCAATTTCGTGCCAGAATAGGGTTAATAAGCCACCAGAGGACACATGTGGTGGCCTAGCAAATATGATGAGAGTGGTCATCGTCGACCACGACGGATGAACAACAAAACAACAGCTTGTAAGGAAAGTCACGCAAGTGCCTTCCAAGGCACAGTATCGCTCAATCTTGGAATCACCGCAAGACAGAAAAATACCATGTAACTAGCGGACCCGCCGCGCGCGTATGCGGCGTGGCAGGCAGGAGTAGATGAATTCAATATAGTTATGTAATAAGGAAAAAAACTGCGCTAACGCAACAAAGGGTTATATTTAAACTTAAACGGTCCTTAAAAACGAACGGTCTTAACAACCTTAGGATTATTAGGAAAGAGTGAAGAAATGAGGTCCCGATATTCCGATTAATCATCCCATCACTAATTAACGCACAACATGTACATAAAGAAATTTCAAGCGCATGTTAATATTTTGCTGCCATATTCGTTTTCGTTTAACTCGATCATCGGTTATCTCAACGCCATTTTTCATACCCCAACGCCGTCGACTTAACCGGGTTCGATATTTTTTCCATTTAAAAAAAATATTTCCATGCTAGAGGCAACCCATTAACCAAAGACAAATAGAATTAACCACCAAAACAATAGTCATGGGAATCTGTGAGCATACCGGAAAACATGGATTCAAGTTATTTCTCAATAACTTCATTATAAAAAATGGGTTTTAAAAAAAGTATTTCTAAAGACATGCTTTTATTCCAATGCACCGAAAAGGACAAAATAAATGATACGCTAACAATTTCTCATGTGTACAAAAATAAAAGCATGGGTGCCAATTATTAAGAGTATTCAAGAAAATGTTAGATAAATTTTCAGGCAGATGAAATTCCACTGAACAAACCAGAAAATATGCAGGATTTTAATCTTGACAACCACTATGCTTGGCTCCCATGTCTGCCAAATTTCAGCTCAATCGAGCAATGCGAAGTGTGTCAAAATGACTTTGCTAGATTTGAGGCTAACACACACACAGAATGTGCAAGCTAAATAAAAGCGTGTAATCCTCAAATTTACAAAGGCTTGTTATAGCTTACCTTTTTGCTAACAGCATGTTCTTTGATAAATTTTTTGTGTAAATAATTATTAGGGTTGTCTTTGGTTATAATGCCTTGCTTTGCATGCCGCTAGACCATAACACGGAATGCTAATCTTAGTATGTCATCTTTTCCCCCCAAAGCTTTCATTCTGGCTTGCAAGTATTGTACAAAATTATTATGTGGCCTGGGCTTTTTATTCTTTTATTCGGCCTGGTGTGCAAATAGTTTTGTGACCCTAGTTGGGATAATGAGTTGGGATAAAATTATCAATAACACATTAAAATGTTTCAATTTTGCAAATACAACTTGAAGTTTTTGTTTAAATTTGAATAAAACATTATTTGGTAGCAAAAACTGTTTTTTCAATTTTATGAAATTTCATTATACAGGCAGTTATTATTTTGTTATAGTTTTCAATTGTCATTAACAGAAACTAACAGAAATATCCTGTTCAAGATACCAAGGTCAAGGTGTTCTGCAAATCTTCTTCCAAATTGGAATCACATTCTCCTTCTTCAACTTCCTCTGCTACTCTTTGGTGAAAATAGTCAGGCCTTTCTTTCCACAACTGTAATTTGGCCACAAGGGGAAGGCCTAAATCACTGATTTCTTCTGTTCTTTGAAGTTGAACATTGTGTTCACAATTAACAGTCACATTGATTTTCATACTTTTCTATAAAGAAAAAAAAGGAAAAAAAAAGATTTCACTTGGTAAAAAATGTATTAAAAAAAAAGAAATCCATTGTTACATCCATTAGCTTTAATTATATCTGGTTTTCTTTAAAAACAAAAGCACCAACTGGAATCACTGCCCAAATATGCATTTAATACAATTAATCAAATACAAAAATGTTTAATGCAGGATTGCTCTAAAATCAAAAATATTTTATCTGCATTTTCTTTTAAAGCTTTACATGTATGTTTTATTTCAATGCAAGGTGTTTTTAAAAGTAACTTTTTACCTATTGATTAATTGTGAAATGGGAAATGCCAACATGTCATTCACAAGCACACTTTTAGAAAGCAAACCAAATAATCAGAAGGATCTCCATGAATCTTATTCAAAATTAAATAGTCTGAACAAAATATTTCCTTAGTGCCCCCATGGAACATAGTCTTTTCCTCAATGGTTTGAACCTTATGATTGTAGAGGACTGATTTAAATCCCTTTTAATAAGTGAACTTATTGAAAGGGATTCCAGTGTTATTTCGATTTTCAACAAGTATGTTTCATAAATGTTACTTATGACACCATAAATTTCAATTTTTGGCTATAATCGAAATTAACGATTAATTAATCGATAATTTTTCAAAAGTTATTGATTAAATTTAAATTAATCGTTAACACTCCTAATAAAGCAATCTTTGAAATTGAAAAAAAAATGATTTATAATAAAAAATAAAAAACATTTTTGCTAAAATCGTAAGTAAATTTTGAAAATTCAAAAGCTATTATTTTTTCAAATTACTAACCTTCAAACGTTGGACATTGTGGATCACAACAAAATTTTTTGACAGTTTGCCATCTTTGCCTTGAGTAATTGTTCTCACTTTTGCTTTTTCTGCAACATCCTTAAATAATTTAAAAAATAATTTTCTTTCGAAGTAGACCTCAACTTATAGCATTTATATCTATTTATTTCTGCTCATATAGAGTATTTTTATTTAATTTAAAGTTCAATTTTTAATGTATTACTTGTTCTATAAAAATTAAGTGTGTTAAAATTACTGTATTAGGTTTGGTAGAAAATAAAATTTATTTACCAAAATAAAAGCTAATGATACAGTTGAATAATAACTACCGTATATACTCGTTCTATAGCCCGTTCGTTCATAAGCCGACCCCCCCAATTATGGAAGAGAATAGTATAAAAAGTGTGTAACCGTCTCGCAAGCAGACCCCAAAAAATAATAGGACAGCGTAAACAAAATGGTACACATTTTTTAAAAAAAAATACAGTCTCTCTAAGTCGAACTCAAAGGGACCCAAAAAAATTCTACTTCGAAGTTTTCAAGTTAAGGAAAAAGGCCTTTAAGTACTTTAAGCGAAGATTAATCAAGGACAATGTTTATATTGAGAGGAGTGGTGGAGAACAGCAATACTGGCTAGAAGGCTTGACAGTAAAGAGAGGCGGTGTCTGGTGTTTCACATCAAAGGAAACCAACTTGCTTTGACATCCCGACACACGCCCGTGAGAAGAGACACCTCCCCTCCCTTCCTCCACTTTACTCCCTCCACAGTGGGAAGTAACATTTTTCTTTTTAAAAAGAGTCATAGCATGCCTTTGAAAATTCACAGGGACCCGAAAAAAAATCGACTTACGGAGTTTGCAAGTTAGTGTAAACTAGCTGGGGTACCCGGCGTTGCACGATTTAAAAAATAGTAAACAGATTTTTAAAAAAAAAGAATATAATTCCACACCGTTGGGCCTAGGGTGCTGAAATTTTGCATAGGACCCTCATTTGACCCGGGACAGGTCATAGGCTGTGTTTCAACCCAAGGTGACCACCCCTAGGGTAACCTAACCCTACTCAGGGTCACCTTGATTTACTATTCTGTTTATTGATGTTAAGAAGTGTGAATTAAATAAAAACTATTTATTGTTGTTAAGAAGAATAAATGAAATTAATCTCTTTATTTCTCAAGATCTTATAAAATTAAATCACGGCCCCGAAGAAATGGACATTATGAGTTCAGTGCACTGCAGTATTTTAGTAAAGGCTCTCATGTACTTATAGACCAAGTTTGGTCAAGAATCATTCATTTACACAGTAGCTAACGCTCAAACTAATCTTTATATAACTCATATAAGCAAAAAAGCAACATAATGGCCCCCCCTTACCCTAGGGGTGGTCACCTGGGGTTGAAACATAGCCTACGACCTGTCTCGGGTCAAATGAGAGTCCCATGCAAAATTTCAGCATCCTGGGTCCAACGGTGTGGAATTCTATTGGTAACAAACAAACAAACACACAAACTTTCATCTTTATATATTAGATGGTGTAAATAGGTGCAGATTAATCAAGGACAATGTTGATATTGAGAGGGGGGGAGAGACAGCAATACCGGCTAGAGGGCTTGACAGAAAAGAGAGGCGGTGTGTTTCATAATTGCTTTGATTCAAACTTTGACATACCCTCACAAGCCCTCCCCCACTTTACTCCCTCACAACACCGATATTAAATGATTGTACATGCAGAAATCAACTATGACCCGCTCGCAATCCGACCCCCCCCCCTCCCACCCACATTTTCCCCTAGATTTTGTCCAAAAAAGGTTGGCTTTAGAACGAGTATATACGGTATTTGTTTATTCAGCCACATAATAGTTAAAGAGTCTTTGTATTCCCATTCTCATATTATGCACAAACACTTACCACTGGCACTCCACTGATATAAGCAACACATTTTTCTGTTGGCCCAGGATCTACAACAGATGTGTAAATCTTGAGCACATTAGAGAACTCCTGTTGGAAATCAAGCCTGACTTTGACAGTGAAGTTATCAAATTTGACATCTAAACTAATTGAATCCGGCTTTCCTAGAGTTGTAGAAACATCAAAAGAAGTTATAATTAGAAATAAAAAGTGTCCATGAACACAAGTAATGAATTTTAGTACACATTAATTTTTCATCAGTGTTTTACCAATATTATTTAAAATAAGTAGATAGAAAAATTAATATAATATGAAGGCCAGCTTTCTTTTTTTTATATTCATAATGGATTTAATGGTGAAGAGTAGAAAATTTCAATAGTAAAAACCAAAATACACAATGGAAACTTACGCACTTGCAATAAATGTGAGCCGAGTTTAAATTTGCATATGCAGCTTTTCATGACAATTATATAGGACCATATTTTGACAGACAGATTGTGGGAAATTTTAGTACAATTTACTTAATCTCAAAATTCCAAACCGAATTACCTTATGGGTTTGAACCAAACCTTAAATACTTATACGGGTCTGAACAAGTTTTGTCTTTGGTTTATGGGACACCCATATGGGTCATTATATTTTAGTTATTAGATGGGTTTGGGACCACAAACTATGAACATGCAAACAATAATTGAATTTATACAAAAAGCATGGATTTCTATTTCATACCATCACTGGTCTAAAGAACTCATGGACAGGGGAAACAGCTGCATGTTATTTTAACCTAAACCTAGATCAACTCATCAAAGTAGTACACTTTGGACAGCGTGAAATATGATGTGGAGTGGTCAAGATATAAATATGTGCACACAGGGCCACATAAATAAAAAAAAACTTCTCAAAACAAATATATTTTAAAAATCCATTCAAATCTTTAAAAAAACAACAACCTTGTTTATTTATAAATTATTGATTTTCAGCAGATCACACTAATTCCTGTTGACCTTAGGATAATGTTATTAGTGCAAAAAGAAAAAAATGATTAAAGTCTTACTGTGAGCTGTTTCCCAAAGCATTTTTTCGGATCTCGTACTCAGTAGTGAGGCCAGTATATTGTATGGGGTCTGTAAAAGATCTATGGACTTCTAATAAGTTTGTTCTTATCTCTGGGATTTGCCTGTAAGACCTTTCATTACTGTCATTATTCAATTTTGGATCTTTGTAGATAGCTGTAATATAAAATATGAAAAAAGATAATCTAAGAAAAATATTGAGATATAGTTGGACACTATTAAGTTTTATTCTAAAAGATATTTGAATTGAATAAAGACCATGCATCTATTATCTAACTAAAAAAATAACAACACCATAGATTTAAGTTCTTAAACAGAGATAAGTATTATATATTGTATACCTTCTCTAAGCTTTTTGAATACAGTTTCAATGTC
Source organism: Ampullaceana balthica (assembly GCA_944989445.1). NCBI lineage: Eukaryota > Metazoa > Mollusca > Gastropoda > Lymnaeidae > Ampullaceana > Ampullaceana balthica. The sequence goes on along the minus strand of CALYLW010000245.1, from coordinate 157,588 downwards.
TATAGGCATAGCTAAAATGTTCTTCAGATGACTGACTAATATGCCATAATTCTTTCCTTCATAAGCAGCTAAACCATATGATCTGAAAAAAGCAGAGAAAATAATTTTTTAATTTCTAAAGAAAAAAAAACCCAACCATGTTAATGTAATTTAATAGAATAACCATTTTTTGTTAACTTAATTTTTTCCAGAGCTCAGTTGGTAACCTGAAATATGCTGAAGCCTGAAACATTAAAAACCAATGAAATACTTTTGAAGATGCAAGAATTGTTCTTTTTATTATCATTTGCAAAGTATTTGTTTACTTCACAAATTAAATAAATAGAAAACAACCATATAAATTAAATGAAAATAAAAAACAAAATAAAAAAGATTCAGTAACAAAATTTACTTAAACAAAGGAATACAGTGCCACTGCGAAGAAATCTATAAATTTCGGAAGCATGGCTGTGCACACCTAAAAAAACTAAGCTACTAGGCTAGGGCTAACTAATGTTAGTATTACAAGGCATTTGTTTGTACTATATGTGATATTTGTCTCAAACGTTATACCTTTCTTTCTCTCTCTCTTGCTTTTGTTCAAAATCCAAGATACTGTTACTTGAGACAATAAAAAATTCAAAGTTGTTGTTAATAAATTGAAATGCTCATAACCTGAGGCGTTCCCAACTCAAAGGTACCACTGAAAATGCTTTTTTTAATTTAAAAAAGAGCTCTGCAATCTTTTTTCCTTTCTCTATTTAGATCAGGGGTGTCCAAAGTCTGACATGCAGGCCAAACACAGCCCATGCTTAAATGTTAACTAGCCCCCCGCCTCATCTTTTGAGTCAGTCAAATGATGGCAAAAATTGATGATGTTATATAGTTAACCAATTTATTGACATTCAGAGTCTTAAAGATAAAACAAGGGGAACAGATTATTAGCTAATGTTTGTTCTGCTGTTAATGACATTAAATTTTCATGGAAAAAATTCTCTGTAATTATTTTTGATGGTGCCTCTGCCATGACTGGTAAGCACAGTGCACCAGTAACACTTGTTTGTAACAAAGTCAATTAAGAGGATGGCAAAGATTTTATCTTCACTGTATCATTCACCAAGTTCTTTGTGCCAAACATCTTAGATGTGATCATGTCAATAAATAAGGTAGTGATAAAAGCCATAAACTCTATTTGCTCTAAAGCACTGTTTCACCACCAGTTTTAGCAGTTTCTTCTTGACATCCAGGGAGAATACAAAGATGTTGTGTATCACAATGATGAAAGACGGCTTAGTTGTGGGACAGAATTCAGAGCTTCTACACACTAAAAAAATAAATTGGGCAATTCATGGAAAATAAGGAACAACACATTCCAGGACCTTCTGATCCTGCTTGGCTGACAGATTTAGCATTTTTAGTTGATTTGACAATGCATCTAAAACTTCATAACACAAGTCTTAAAGGGCACAATAGAGTGGTAAGCTAATTATAAATTATATTCACATATCAAGGCCTTTTGGGAACAAGATGCAACTTTTTCAAAGGCAACTGTATCAAATGCTACCTAAAACCACACATTTCCTCTCACTACAGGAAATCAGGACAAGTTTTCCAGAAAGACACTTCAATGAGCATATGCAGATGTATGTTGCAGATTTCATATATGGCTAATGAATTTCAAAGATGATTTCAGGACTTAACAACTATTGAAAAGGAAATCATGTTTTTGTCTCCACCTTTCTCTGTGGACCCTGATGATGCTCCAGGCCATATGCAACTGGAACTCAATGAGTTGCAAAGTAATGCTGAATGTCACAGGAGACAACAGCTTTCTGTCATTGACTTACCGTCAGCTGGATAAAGACATATTCCAAGAGATTCGAACATTTGATAACAAAATGGTCAGCTTGTTTGGCTCGATATATTTGTAAGAGCAGACATTCTCAGTTATTAATTTTAACAATAATAATAATTTTTAAAAAATATAACAGCAAAGCAGACTGTCAGTAAACAACACTTGCTTAAAAAGAAGTGGAAGTCAGATAGTATTGTGGCCATGTCCACAATTTAATTGTTGTATAGATTATATATACAATCATCTGCTTGTTCCTAATGAAAAGCAGTTGGATAAATCATTTTATTAAGAAGATTAGGACAGTTCCTTGTGGAACTCATGAGTAAAATGTTATTGGTGCTGATTTAGATCCATAAATTATTAACGTCTGCTACTGCCTAAAAGGAAATCTTGCATCCAAAGCTGTATGGGACCAGAGATGCCACAACACAAAGCTAGTATGATGAGAAAGGTCCTTGTCAATCCCAATGGACAAACAACTACCGTATATAATCGTTCTAAGCTGACCTTTTTTGGAAAAAATCTAGGGGGGAATGTTGGGGGGGTCATAAGCTGGTCATAGGTGATTTCTGCATGGATATTGAATATCGGTGTTGTTATTGTAGATCATCAAGGTCCTTTTCTACATTCTACAAGATTCGACCGCTCTGCCAGAAGCTATAATATATTATTAAAAATCTGCAGTTACCTTATTTAATCATTTTTTGCATTTTTGTGAATGTTTTAATAAATTTTTTTTACAAATTTTGTTTTCAAAAACGAATTTTAATGCATGAGCTTTCGCCACTGTTTACCAAAGAATTTTTTTTTGTAAATACCGGTAACTCTTGCCTAACAAAGAGCACAAAGACAAAGATAGGCAGTTCAAAGTAAACAATCGTAATGACCGATTTAGCTTGTTGTTTAAAAAAATTGTGTACCATTTTGTTTAAGCTGTCCTATTATTTTTTGGGGGTCGGCTTGCGAGCTGGTTATACACTTTAAATACTTTTCTCTTCCAAAAGAGAAAGAACGGGCTATAGAATGAGTATATACGGTATATTATATCTATTTCAACAGTGGCCAAACTGCGGCTCACGAGCCGCATGTGGCTCTTCTGTGTTCACTTTGCGGCTCGCAAACAATTTATCAAATTAAAACTTTTGGTTTGAAATATATGCTGTGAAATACGCTTTAAGAAGAAATATCTGTCAACGGAAAATAAAATACGGTCACCTTTTTTCCCTGAACATGAAACGAAAATTTATTAACACTAAAAGATTTAGGTTCTTTGAATGAATCAAGGAAAACACAACTGTACCCCAGAGAATTAAGGGGTTGGTATTGTGTGTTATTAATAATGACACCCCTGCTTTTATTATATGATAGGACGCTAACTTCGCTTTGAAATACACCGAATTATTGAGTTACCGGTTGAGACAGACGAGCCAATGTTGTTTATCTACCCCTCCTCCACTCTATTATTGGGTTTTAACAAAAATAATTTTCAGTCGTTCAATAATTTTCACTGTAATAACAAAAATAAATGAACGTTTAAAAATAAACTGGACAGAAACAAAGGGTTGAAAATATTTTTGGCTTATTTAAATTTTAAAAGTTGAAGAGAGCTATTTGTTTATAAGTGGTTGGTGATGTAAACTGTTAAAATTTCTTGTTCCTGTTTCAATAAAAATCCACAAAATATGGCAACAAGTTGCAGGAAAATAGAAGCTTTCTACCAGAATAGGAAGAGGATTTTGCATTTATTGATAAATATGATAAGCCAATTTGCCTCATCTGCCAAGCACCGCTAGCAAATTACAAAGCTAGCAATTTGAAGCGACACTATGAAAAAAGTCATAAAGAGTTTGCATTGCGGTATCTACTGCAGAGTGAATTAAGAAAAAGCATTAAAGTCTGGGATGTGTCAGCAGCAGACACTACTTTCTGCTATTAGTAAAGAAGGTGTCACTTCAACTGAGGCAAGTTATGTCATCGCTTGGAATATTCCTCTTGCTAAACGACCTTATTCTGATGGGGACTTTATTAAGAAAAATATCAAAGAAGTAATTTCAATATTAGATTTAAATCATTCCAGACTTCGGCGACTGATAACACAAATTCCAATGTCACGCCATACCACTGAGAGACATATTTCAGACATTAACGCTTATATTGAAGGGAAAATGAGGAATGATTTAAAGAACTGTGAAGCATTCAGTTTTGCTCTTGATGAATCTCCATGTATTCAAGATATGCCACTATTGGCGATGTACGTTTGTTATGTTTCATTAGACTTGGCTGTAAAAGAAGAGCTATTAAACTTGGTGGCACTGAAAGATAACACTCACGGTATTGATGTAAAGAACGCCCTTGATAAAATACTATGGATGCTGGTGTACCACTAAATAGACTTGTAAGTGTGGCAACGAATGAAGCATCGCCAATGCTTGTTAAAAATGTAGGTCTGATGGGGCTTTTAACGAATGATCCAAAATATCCGGATATCCTTCCTGTACACTGCATCATGTGAATTTAATTCCTTCAAGTGCAAAGAATCACCAGCAGTTCAAAAACTTCATTGGTGTGCTAGATCTCAAAGACAAACCAGATGACCTTTCATTTCACTGTATTGTTACGTGGTTATCTAACAGCAATGTTTTAAACAGATTTGTAGACTTGCTTGAACCCATACTGCTTTCCTTTCAGAGAAAGACAAGTCTTATCCGCAGCTGGTGGACGAAGCTTGGATGAATGATTTGATGTTTCTAACTGACATTATGCAGCATCTACAAACTCTGAACCTTTCGTTGCAAGGAAAGGATAAGCTTATTTCCGATCTTATATAGACTTTTTTTAGCTTTCAGAACAAAATACAGAATTTTCAAAGAAGTATCCTGTCAATGGAGTTTAAGCACTTTCCTCGTCTTCAGAATAGTGTTAGCTCATACTCTGAGGGTGGAATTCAACTTAGAAAGCTTGGTGCATATAGATTACAAGGATTACTGGAAGATTTCCAAGCCAAATTTATTGACTTGCGGCAACTAAAATCCTGTTCAGCTTTTCTCATAAATCCATTCATGATAGACGTAATCAAAGATGGTTTCAAGCTTCCTATGAACATTGTTATGGAACCTTCTGCTGCTGAAATGGAGCTGTCAGAGTTACAGGAAGATTAGGGTTTTGCGATGATACACAAATCACAATTTGTGATGGATTTCTGGAAGCTCGTGCCAGGAGTAAAATATCCTCAACTTAGGAATCTAGTTGCCGACTTATATCCATTTTCGGTACAACCTACTGCTGTGAATCTTTGTACTCCACAATGAAGTTCATAAAATCAAAGCATCGAGCAGTAAATAGCAATCAGCACCTGACAGAACTTCTTCACACCACTACTACTAGCTACCAACCAGATTTAAAGAAACTTGCTAGTTCAAAGGCTTCTTACTATAATCATAACAATTAATGTTCACAGTGAGTCTTATGCATCGTGTTTCTATTCATAATTGTTCATGATTAAATGTTTGTTAATTGAGTAACTGTAAAGCATATATTTCTTCAACATACATTTATGATTAAAACAATTGAAAATTTCAAGTCATTAAATTCAAATAAAAAATAATTTTGAAAAATGTATCACCAAAGGAATTTTTCTTTGCGAGTGGGGACCAATGTTCTCTCTAAGGTTCGCTGGTCCATGTGCAAATTAAAAAAAACTCGTGTGCAAAATTGCACAACATCCATTTTGTCTGCAATATTTTACAACATTTTGCTGTGCGGTAATTCTAAACTGCTGCCCAGCATCTGTCAGATATCTGCGCAGCCGCACAGTTTAAAGGGAACATTGGTGGGGACGTGAGCGATAATGTCTCAATGCGGCTCTCAAAATTTTGGAATATTAATAAAATGGCTCTCACTTACTACAGGTCTGGCCACCCCTGATCTATTTTATTATTATTATATAAGCCTTTCAACAAATTGTCCATTAGCCAATTTATTGCGTTTCACATGATCTGGTTTTCCTGAGGCCATATTGTTGTGGACACAGGACATTATGTTTGTCTAGAACAGTGGTTCCCAACCTTTTTTGGGTGGCGACCCCTTTTTATAAAAGCCATGTGACCCACGACCCCATGAAATTTAAATACATGTAAGTCATTTTCAATAAAGTTTTTACAAAATATAGCAAATTTGTATTATAGTCAATATTTTTTTAGTTGACAGTTGGCGACCCCCAGAAAACCCGTCACGACCCCCTTGGGGGTCACGACCCACAGGTTGGGAACCGCTGGTCTATGAGATTAACTATTCTACTATAAATTATGTGTTCTAGTAGTTTACCAGTTATATTATTAAGTGAAACATGCCTATAATTACCAGGGTAAGTTTTATCTCCCTTTTTTAAAATGGAAGGGTGGTCACATTTAGGGCTGTCAATATTGTTGAAAAAAGCTGCCCAGGTACCCATGCAAATTTTCGAACAGGTACAAGTTTGAAACGCCGCATAATTTTCGCTGTCATTACCGCTATACAAAGCAATGCAACCTAGCCACCATCTATGCACCTCATTTCACTCAACAGTCATGACATTCCTGCTGTAAATGCATTCCTCATGCTCATATAATAAAACTACAGTAAACCGAACATCCAAACATAATGTGAACAACAATGACGTTATGTTCATTCAGATCAAAGCTTCAACGTTATTGTCCGCTAGGTGGCTTTAGTAATTATTTAATTTATTAACCTTTAAATACTGATAACTTCGTACGTCTTATTAAAATAAATTTTTCTGCTAGGCCTACTCTTTAAATAAAAAAAGCAAACGGAAGGGGTGCGAGTTTGTAATTGGTTTCAGCGGCTGCAAGGTGTTTTTTATAAAAAAAAGTATGGTAAGGATAGGAGTGGACTTGTCTGGGGAGGGGGGGGAGGGGGTAGATAACATTGGCTTGTCGGTAACTCATAGTCGGTGTATTTCAAAGCCTAGTTAGTGTCCTGTCATATAATAAACGCAAGGGTGTTATTACTAATAACACAAACACCGCCTTTCTTTTATTTCTAGCCCCTTCGGCGGTGCGGTCATGTTTTCCTTGATTCCTTTTTATTACCCGGGTAATTGCACGGCAACGGGTACCCGGGTATCCGTTGACAGGCCTAGTCAAATTAGAAAATTTTCCAATCCTGAGTCACTTTACCCTGGTTTAGAAACTAGAGAGGCTTGAAAAAGTGTTTTAAGAATTGAGGAAAGTTCATTGTTTAGTTCTTTTAGTAGTCTGACTGGTAGTTTTGTTTGTCTTTAAGTTATATTAACTATTTATTCTGTTTTATTAAAGTTTATTGAGACCTCCTTGTCACCTGAGACTGAAAATGCTGATACAAGATATGTGTATAGGATGTTAGCTTTGGTCTCATAATCATTATAGGTTCTATTGTATGGGCTATTTAAAAGGTGATCAGGTCAAATAGGTTGATTATAAATTAAATGCTTAATGGGAACAAAATGGCAACAAGTGCCTAAAACATCTCTTCCTGAAAAGGGCCTCCTTTTGATTGTTTCATTTTATGCTACTCAGATTTATTAAAAGTTATAATCATATCACATGTAAAACTGTTTATATAAATGTCTTGACCAATAGTAAGTAACTTACGTTCCATAGCAAACAATGGCATTGCCATTTTCTACCCTATCTTGGGTTAGAATTGCAGGTCTTGTTTGCTCACCATACCTGGAAAAGATTGATGAAAGTGGCTTGGCATTTTGAAACAAATTTAAAAAGTAAGATTAATTTTTAAACTCTAAAACCTACTGAACGCACTATTTGTTATCTTATCTACAGTCGAACCCACTTACCTCGAGCTCGGTTAGCTCGACCACCCCACTAACTCGACATTTTTTATTGGAACCGCCAAATTCTCTCTTTGTCTTAGCATTTTTTCATCGGCTAATTCGATTTTTGTAAGTCGCCGAAACCTAGTACCTCGAGCACAAAAGAGGGCCAAATTTGCAACTTAACTTGGTTAGCTCAATCCCCATGTCCAATCGCCAGCTTTTGAAAATGTTAGCTATGATTTTTTTATAACCAAGGGAAGGGACCAATTTTCTGCCTCACCAGGGTCTGCTGGTGACGTCACAGCCCGCTTGCTCAGCGCTGTTACTTCTGGTACTATGCTTCGGTAACTAAGCGAATACATTTTTTTTTAAAAATCAGTCACTAGCGAACTCCACAAACAGTCTATATTTATAGACCAGAATATTATTATTATTAAGAAAACGCTTTGACTCGCGTGTTGGCTCTGGTATTTTGACGTAACACAACATAAAATTAACTCCGGGTAATAAGCTAATATACCGACTAAGTCCTGATAAAACGGAGTAAACAGTCATAATAAGATGGAATTTATTTAAATACCATATTATGTTTCACTCGTCAACTTGCCAGAATTATTGAATTCGCCGCGCACACGACGATCCCCCCCCCCAATAGGGTGGGGTTTAGGTGGGGTTGAGCTACACTGGCCATTTACCAAGGCACGCTCTGACTCAATTTAAAAAGAAAAATTTTCCTTCCCCCCAACCCACTGTAGATGTATAACAGTGGGGGAGGGGAGGGAAGGTGTCTATTCTCGCGGTCTTGTATTGGTATGTCAAAGCAAGGAGTCTTCCTTTTATATAAACATCAAAGACCTGTCTAGCCTTCTAGCCTTCCCCCCCCCCTCATTATCCCTAACTAGAAAACTCCGTAACTTGTCGTCCCCCCCCCCGTCCCTTTGAATTCACTTAGAGCGCTGAAGTAATAGCCGTGACCTTTGACCGTACAGTGCCTCGACAACTAAGCAAATTAAAATTTAAAAAAAAAGCATTCATTAGCCGTAGACGAAGTAGACTAAAAGTGATGACGTGTATATTATTTAGATACCGGAATAGGGAGAAAGCGATTTGAAGTCACCGTCGCTAACACAGCAAAAACTAACTCCGGGGTAAAAAGCTATTACAGGCTTATTGAAGTTGCAGCTGAATAAATTATTTAAATTCCGAAGACTTAAAACTTAAATAAATAAGCCTAAACATTTTTAAAGATGAGTGTAAGCGGTCGCTCGATAGTTGTAACTAAGGTAAACACTAGTCCTAGCGTAATGGTAGTCAATTATTAACAAATTGAAACAATATTTGCGACTTTTGTCGACATGCGCAGAACGATGCGCGAACGACTATATGAAGTACCTACAAATATATTTAAAATATATTTATTTGAATATTGATTGTTTTCCTTGGTCCTTATACAAATAAATGCCTTGGTATTTATTAGTAATAAACTTACAATAAGATTATGACTTTAATTATAATTACATCATTAGTATTAGTAGTAAATAGCATGAAATAATAAAGTTCAACGACGAACGAGCAAATGAACTAAAACTAGAGCCTCAGTCTCAGTCAGAGCCGAGTCACTAATTCATTTACATAAATCATACTCGCAAGGACGTTCGATTTCGCATAATATAATATATCACATAATTTAACATTACATGTTTATTGATATTTCTTATATTCCGATACGATTCTGATTAATCGTCCCATCACTAATTAATGCACAACACGTATATAAAGAAATTTCAAGCGCATGTTAATATTTTGCCGCCATATTGGTTTTCGTTTTAACTCGATCATCGGTTATCTCGATGCCATTTTTCATACCCCAACGCCGCCGACTTAACCGGTTTCGACTGTATTACAGACACTCATTATTGCGTCCTATTTTTTGAACTACTATTTTGAATAACATTATTGAAAATTTGAAATGTAAACTGAAAAATATTTTTTTCACTATCAGTATCATAGTGAAAAGCAATTAAGCTGACATAAAAAATGCTTAAGGATTTGAAGAATGTTACTTACGCTTTTCTACAAATATCAAGAATCATGCAACAAATTTGTGGTTTCTGTTGCAAAAGACTGCTAAATATTTTATCAGCTGAGATGCAGTCTGTAGGTCGATATAGACAAGGTACATCAATTGGAACTAAGAAGCATTGGTTTGAAACCTCAAAACCATGGCCACAAAAATAAAACACGCAATACACCCCACTTCCAACCAATTTTCTGAACTCAAAGACTGATGATATCATCTCTGTTTTGGTTAGGTTCAATAAAGAAACAACCTGAGGGAAAAGTTTAAAACATTAATATTTCCATCAAAGTAGAAGGGGCTGCTCTGGGGCTTTAGAAGGGCAGCACTTATGGGGAAGTTTTATGAGCTATTGCTCGAGAACTATTGTTTTCTTATGTTCTTAAGTTAATAATATATAAAAAATAAATACAATTTGTTTTGAAGGACAAAATCACAAGGTATGCATTTTTTTATCATGTGAACTAATGGCTTGTTACTAGTGATGCTGTTAAGTTCCCAGAATTTTCATTTATGAGTCAATCATATATGATTATTTTAAGTTTAAACCCATCATCAAAAAGGCTATTGACTTTAGTGCCTAGATGCCTGCCAGATTACAAGATGTTGGTCCAACTTGTTGGTCCAGCTGAACTAGTTTAAATTATTGTATTGAGGGTAAAAATTATTTAGAATAGAATTCTGCTATTACAAAATCACTACTAAAACTAAAAGGGACTAGGTAGTTCAGTTAAATTAATAATTGAAAATTGCTAAATTAATTCATGTGTAAAAAAGGATATATTTTAATCAAAATGTATGATCTATTTATTGTGTATCAAATCAATCATTATTTCATACAAAGTATTTATAACACTTGGAAGTATAACTTGACAGATACATGCAACTTACAGCATACTTAGTGCCAAGCAATTAAATTTAATTTCATGTGTCTCATGCAAATAATTATATTTTTTATATACAACCCTAGTAAACTGACCTTAAAGCTGAGAGACTGAAAAATGCCAGCCAATGTTTGGACATCATATCTGGGAGCTGATAATAATCTGTCACTGCGGTAGTCGTAGCAACCAATTAAAAGTGCAACTTTATCTGTGGCTAAAATAAGTATTAATAATAAATTCAATGTTCTTATGTTAAATTTTTTTGGCGCTATTTTTCAGCTAATAGTTTTATTTTATGATAAATTAGGGAAGAGTTTTCTGAAATGATAGCCTAATCTTTCAGATTTATAAACAATTAAGTATAAATGCTGTTTTTGTGATATTGTAAATAAGTTGATTTTACAAAATACTGCATTTAATGTAGAAATACGAAAGGCCTAACAGTTATTCGTGTAGTGTGTAAAAAAAAATCAAATTAAAAAAAAAGTGAGCTTCCCCATTAACTTGACTATGTGAGCACCCTTTTTTTTGAAGCTACATATCTGCCATAATTATCCCTTAACTATCTGGGTTTAGTGCTGATCATAATGTTATTGTCAATTAACCACATTTTTAATCAATAATTTGTATGTTATCACATGTGTGTTTATCAATTAAGTCTTGTTCCACAAACGGTGACTGCAATAAGTCAATTTATGTGTGACTGTTACATTTACATAGGCTGTGTTGTCGAAATGTCAATTACAATATGACATAATATGTCATTAATACAGAATTAGGGGGACTTCCATAAATTATGACAACAAATGATTAGTCCGTTTTTTACAACTTTTCTTTTTCTGTCCAACTTTCTAGGAGTTTCTAATTTATGTCCTCCAAATTAGTAAATAAATCATGTACCCAGTTAAATTTATTACTATAACTTATTTTCTTCAAGCAAATTTAGTTTGCAGAATTTATTCAACAATTTGATAATATTTGAACATAGCTGTTAGTATTTTATTGCTTTGTTGTTGTTTTTTTTTGTCTTAAAGTTGATAAGAGAATTGATCCTATTTTGAAATTGCACATTGCAATTAATTAATTTATCAAAGCTAAATTGATATTATTTTTGAACTGACTGACACTGTCTTTGATAGTGGAACTATTCAGTAGGGGTCTACCGATATCAGAATATCGGTAATATCGGTATTGGTAGCATGTAAAGGTCCCAATATTGACGTCAGCCATATTTCATAATAAATGACATTTTGACCCAAAAAAAAATTTATCATTTAGATTTTTAAATATCTCGACAAATTAATATATTGATCCCGATACCGGTATTGAAAGAACTAAAAGAGTCCAAGTATTAATATGTACAGACACAATACAGCGTGACATGTGCTAATTTTGACACAGTTTAGATATCGGTCGATTTTCGAATACTCGGAAATACTGTGTAAGTGATGCCAATGCCGAGTATACCGTAATTGCTCCAATAGCCAAGATGCACGCAGAATCGCAGAGGTCTAAAACATTTCGTTTCGTATGGAATAACAAAATGTACCATGTGCAGACTTGTTGTCATTGGCAATCATTCATCATTCAACCTCATTTTGACTTTATTACTATTGCTTTGTTCTCATTGTGTCATTCATAAAAGGTGGCCGTGTGCAAAATGCATTTAACTATTGGTTAAAATTAATTATGATTCAAAGTTGAAGGTTCAAAAGGAGTTCCTAATTTTATGTGTATATTTTTATAGCGGACAGTTCGTTTTGTCATGAGTCATAATGTAGGTCATGATCTGGAACTTGTAAACACATCAGAAACTTCGTTTACTGTTCATACAAAGTTAAATGAGTTATTAATAAAGAATATTTTAAAAACAAAATAAAGAAATAATAATTTTATTTATAGTTATAGCATTGATCCTGGAAATAAAATCATTATTAAAACAAGAGAAAAAAATACGTGACGCGAACAGCGGAATTAAGGTCACAAAATGTGGAGGTAAATTTGACTGCTGGTTTTTGTCCTAACAAATAGTCATATCGGCAAAAAAAAATTTTTAAATATCGGTAATATGGGCAAAAATGCATACTGGTAGACCTCTAATGTAAAATTTAAATAATTACGGGTGATAAATTTAAGAATGACGTCATGAAATATGACCTCTGGTTTTTGTCCTAACAAATACTCATATCGGCACACACACAAAAAAAATGGTAATATCGGCAAAAATGCACATCGGTAGCCCCCTAATATAAAATTTAAATAATTACGAGTGATAAATTTAAGAATGACGTCATCAAATATGACAGCTGGTTTTTGTCCTAACAAATACTCATATCCGCAAAAATGCATATTGGTAGACCCCTAATATTCAGTACTTAAAATATTAGCATTTTAACTCCTGTTATCTTGATCTATTTTAGTAATCACTCAAGTTTACCACTTCTTTTTTTTAAAAAGGGCATATTTCTTAGGGCCAAATATAAGTGTTCCCTCTAAGGGTCGTTGGTCCGTGTGCAAAATAACAAACTCACGTACAACGTTGCACAACATCCATTTCTTGTGCAAAATTTTACAGCCAACAAACACAGATATTATATTATCCCAATCGCAATTTTCTGCTATGTAATTCTAAACTGCTGCACAGTGTCTTTCAGATATCTGCTTTGCAGCTTAAAGGGAACATTGCCCAAATTATATTACATTGTATTTATGCTTTTCTGATCATTTGAAATTAAAATAATTTTACAGCCATAAAATAAACAAAGATATCACGTAACATTTTATAAAGGCAAGTGATAAAAACAGATTTTCACATAACACCCTCCATTCTGTTGAAATGATAATTCTCATTACTTACACATTTCAATAAACATAGAATTTGTGGATATCAAATAACTAAATAGACACAAAAAAGAGGGGTGGGGGGGGGGAGTTATTAAGGCATTAATCAACATTAAGCAAAATATTTCATGTTCTTGGTTCACTAAATACTAAAATTTTTTGCTTATAACAATTAATAAATTTCCTAGAAAGTGCCTACCTGTGTATATTCTTTCAATATGGCTTTCTGGTACAGTTATATGTAAAGTAGCCCCCTGAGTATAAATCACTGTATCATGTCTTGATATTCGACAGGAGTAGCAACCTAACCATTCATAAGTTTGTACATTGTATAGCCTCAATTCATTAGTTCTGGATCCTTCAGAAAAAAAAAGTACATATATAGAGAAGAGCATTTTCAATAATTATAATCAAATTTTATATAATTTTTAATAATTTAGCATATTTCGAAACATACAAAGATGTAAAAATTAATAAATTTTTCATAAAAATAGAGCACACAAAATATTATATTATATTTTATATTGATATATTGATTTAGCAAAATAAATATTAATTAGCTTTTCCGAATTTGTAATTTTTTTGAATAGTTAATTGGCAAGGTTCAAAGTTGGAAATATATTCAAATAATGGAGAAAAAAAACAAAGTACTAAAACGTATGAAGCAATTACCAGTTTTTCAATTAAAAAAACAAGATCTTTGAGAAGTTCAATTTTAAAAAAATTATTAAGGAAAAACATTCAAGAAGACATTCTATCAGGCATGCGCATAAAAATTAGTTATCTATATATATAATTCACCAGAACAAGAACAAGTCATGTGCAAATAAGCATGACGAATGACCCTCGCGGGGTCGACCAATCACAGTATGGTTGGCAAGCAAAGTGGTGCGGGGGGACGGGGGGGGGGACATTACCAGCAATGTAAGACAGACAATTAACTTTTTTAACTGCTGACAGTCTGTAAATCCTTAGATAATCTATTAGTGTAACTAATTGAGATGCATATTTTTAGTTAGCTGAAAATTCTCAAAGAGTACAGGCTGCACTTTTTTCTACTAATGAATTATGATGAATTACTAATGAATTATATTGACCTCATTTAACTCGGCAACAGTATTAATTTGATATTTATGAAGTAAAACAGCAAATTTCTCTCCTTGTCTTAGCATTTTCTGATCAGATATGTGGATTCTTTTATGTTGCTGAAGACTTAAGCAAACAAAAGAGGTACAAATTTGCCAATAAATGTAAATTCTCTCAATCCCCATGACCAATAGCCTGTTTAAAAGACTATTTTATCATAAAATTGAGATTTTTTGTGTAGTAGATATTTTTCTACACTTCTGTCATAAATTAATTTTTTATTTCTTAAGTGTAGAAATTCCTTGCTGTAACTAGGCCATTTTTAGTAAAAGATTTTAAGAACAAATTCAAAATCACTATGTTTCATATTAATTATTGTGTGGCATCGTTAACAGTTCTGTGTGTACCATTTTCATTGAGCTAAGATATGTCCATCATATAGTTTTTTTAATTTGCTTAAAGCATATAATCCTGAAGGTTGCGACAGGGTTTAAATGTAGCTCTTTAAGCCAAGGGTACAAGCTACAGTTGGGAAGTAGCAAAATGGAAACCAAAAATGGCACTGGTGTGGCTTATAATCATGAATGACCTATACTATGAGGCTATTAAGTTTTCAGATTTCATTTTCCAGTCTGGATATTACTTGTACATGTCATTACACAATTATTATTATTTAATTTTGCCTTAATAACATATAAGTAATTGATTGGAATTTTTTTAATTTAAATTCTGTAAGGTTTAACTTAAAATGTAAA
Source organism: Ampullaceana balthica (assembly GCA_944989445.1). NCBI lineage: Eukaryota > Metazoa > Mollusca > Gastropoda > Lymnaeidae > Ampullaceana > Ampullaceana balthica. The sequence continues at coordinate 142,299 of CALYLW010000245.1, read as the reverse complement.
TAGATACCTACCACTTATACAATTTCCATCACAAAGTTCTTGTTCACCATGAAACCATTGATAGCTTAAATTTATTCCACCCCATACCTCACACTTAAATAGAGCATTGCCACCCCTTACAATGATGCAGGAATGAGGATGCTCTTTGATTTCAAGCTCAGCTGGGATTAGAACAAAAATAAGCACAGCAGAGGATTAAATTATTTGTGAATTTATTATTCATGAAGTTAAAAAAATTAAATAACCAAATTCCCAAAATAAATAATCAGAAAAATTTCAAATTAACTATAGTGTGACACCACAAAAGTTTTATCTCAAGAGTCAATTACAAAATCCTTTACTTCATCAGCAGCTAGTTAAATAACTTACGAGCTGGACAGACATAAACAGTTGTTGGTTTGGAGACTTTCCTCATTGAATATTCTTCATTGTTGTATACAACACAGCAATACTGACCATTATCCGAGCTTCTGTAAATGTAGATTTATTATATGATGTATTTATTTAATGAATAATTTCCTGTGCAATACATCTTTTTAAAAATTATTGTTGAAAACCTAAATGGGTAGATAAGAAATAGAAACAAAGTAGTTATAGGACTAAAAACATTAAGACAATATTGATCTTACTTACTTAACAGAAATCAATCTACATATACTATCTGAAAATCCATTAATCTTTTCTTCATTTTTGTACCACTGATACTGTGGTGGAGGAAAGCCATTAGCTCTAACAGCAAACTCTATTGTTTCACCTTCTAAGACATGCATCTCATTTAGAGGGTTGTGAGTTATTTCCACTGGAACTTAAAAAAATATTAGCAATGATATACCATAAGCAAATTGATGCTCAGATGATAATAAATCTACATAAGTAAGTAAGTGCTTTATAACATAAATTGGAACAGTAAATGGTAAGTTAACTTGCATTTCTGCAAAATTTTATAATCAAGCCAGGAATTTTTAATGATCTGATATACTTTAAGAAATCTAAAATCTCAAAATCAATGCATGACAAACCGTAAACTTGAAATAAGTTCAAAATGACATGATCATTAGCAGCAATAGCATACTGCACAAATCTCTCTACTGTCATTCCACGAGAACCAAGTACCGATAACAGTTTTGTTGTGGGGCTTTTTTCTCTTTCAAAGGTAGCTATATCACTTGAACTTCTGATTGAAAAAGCCAAATATTGCAATTCAAAAATTATAACAATATTGATTCCAACACAAATACGTTCGAAAAATTGTGTACATCATTTTAGGCAATTGCAACAACAATGAAATCTCTAAAGTGCAGATGGCCATTATGAGAACTTCAAGCAATTTTTTAAAGCATCCCCAAAACTATTTTCCCAATAATTTCATCAAAGTCTAAGTGTTGACATAATTGCAGAACTTAATATTTGTAGAGAATTAGTTATTTGTTGAATAAAAAGTATTTGTCTCTCACATTGTATAAGTTCCATCAAGTACTGTAACAACTGCCCTCCAGCCTTGAGTTGAGGAATCACTTACATCAAGATGATCACGAATCTTTATAAAGAGCAAACCAGGGAGCTGGCTCAGGTTTATATGTCCTATTATGTTCAAGTCAACCATATTTCTGTTTTTTTAAGGAAAGCAAAAGCTTATTGCTAAAAAGAAGAATACATAGAACAAATGATTAAAATATTTATGTTAAATTAAGAAAAATAATAATTTTATTGTAATGAATAATGAAATTATTTTCCAGTTCCACAACTTCCTTTCAAGGAAAAAGTTTTTTTATGAACAAGTTCAAAAATGAGCTGCAAGATTCATTACTGGTGAATATTCACAAATAACAAGAGTAACATTTTAAGTTAAATAATTAAACCTAGAAACACTAGAAGATACATCACCAAAGAGCAAAGTAGTAATAACACAGGAGGCATTAAAATTATAACTTGGAAAACAGCAACAATCTAATACAATTTTCAGACAGACATAGGATAAAAACACTTTTACAAATCCCCCTTCATCCCATCTTAACTCTACAATGCAGATGAGACTTAAACCATGGATAAGAGTAAGAGGCAATAATCTTCTGTACATAAGGAGCGTGTGTATTGTATAAAATAAGATATTACATTTTCCAAACATTTCATTTATAAATAATTACTTAGCGCAGCAAGATTTTTACAAAAACTAGCATATAAGCTATATAAAAGATATATAAGCATATAATATCAATATACATAATTCCCGTCGTTTGTATGGTTGTAATGTAATGTTACTAACTTTAGAAAGCAGCGCACCAAATTACTGCACCAAAAATAACACTTTTCAAACGTTCCGCATAAAATTGTTCAATATGATAATAAATAAATCAAATAAAAATAAATTAAATAAATGAAAGTTCTGTATTACGTTATTTTTTAAAATTGATGTGTATTTATTTTGAAAACTTCCGTCATTTTTGACGGGTGATACACTAGTATATATATATTTTAAATTATTCTTTTACCGTGGTAAAATATCTTAATCCTGCCTTGTGCATTAAATAATAATTAGAAAATTATTTAGGGAGTCAGTTAGTATTTCCAGTAGAACATGATTACACTTACTAAAGAAACCTTGGCTGTATCAAGCAGATATATGGTAATCCTTCATATGACCAATCAGTCTTCATACTAAATTTGTAATATTGGAACAAAGAAAAAGAAACTGACTGAGAATATCCCATGGTCGCTCCAGTCCCATTATTGTTGCAAAAGTTACTTGGATAGACAAGTACTTGATTGCATAAATTATATCAGTGGCACTTTGTTTATGAAGATATTGGAAGAGGAGGAAGTTCCTTCCGATTGGAAAGAGGGATACCTTATCAAGATCCCAAAGAAGGGGGATTTAAGCTCCTGCTCGAACTACAGAGGGATCACCCTGATGTCCATCCCAGGAAAGGTTTTAAACCGCGTACTACTTAATAGGATGAAAAACGCTGTAGACCCTCTGTTACGGGACCAACAAGCTGGCTTTCGCACCAACAGATCCTGCACTGACCAGATAGCGACACTGCGCATCATTCTAGAGCAGTCTCTAGAGTAGAACTCGCCGCTCTATGTCAACTTTGTTGACTATGAAAAAGCCTTCGACAGTGTTGACAGGCAAACCCTGTGGAGATTGCTAAGGCATTATGGGGTGCCACAGAAGATTACGGATATAATCAGAAACATGTTCGAAGGGATAAACTGCCGAGTTGTCAATGGTCAGCAGGTGACAGATGCTTTCCAGGTGAAGACTGGTGTGAGACAAGGTTGCTTGCTGTCACCATTCCTGATCCTGTTAGCCATTGACTGGGTGATGAAAACATCTACACAGCAGAAATGGAATAGCATCCAATGGACCTTGTGGGATCAACTTGATGATCTTGACTTTGCTGATGATCTTGCCCTTTTTGCACATACCCAACAACAGATGCAGGAGAAAACAAACATTGTCGCAGCCACTTCTGCTAGCATGGGTCTCAGCATACACAAAGGGAAGAGTAAAATCCTCAAGGTTAATGCCACTAGTACATCACCCATCATGCTTGAAGGAGAAGCCATTGAGGAGGTGGACAGTTTTGTTTACCTTGGCAGCGTGTTAGATAAACAAGGTGGTACAGATGCTGATGTCAAAATAAAGATCTGAAAAGCAAGAGCAGCCTTCCAGCAACTCAAGAATGTTTGGGTCTCCAACAACTTAGGCAGCAAGTTAAAAGTAAGTATTTTTAACACTATGGTGAAACCTGTGCTGCTATATGGAGCCAAGACATGGAGAACAACGGCCATAAACCTGACCAGTCCTTCATCAACAATTGTCTAAGAAGGATTCTCAGAATTCACTGGCCGGACAAAATCAGCAACCGGGAACTGTGGCAGAGGACAAAACAGAAGCCCATTGAGGAAGAGATTCTTCAGAAGCGGTGGAGGTAGATTGGTCATACACTAAGAAAACCTGCTTCTAATACAACAAAGCAAGCCCTGAAATCCACATGGAACCCACAGGGTAAGCGGAAAAGAGGCCGTCCAAGAAACACTTGGCGCCGAGAATTGGAGGCAGACATCAAGAGAATTGGCCATGAATGGAAGATCCTGGAGAAGCTGGCCCAGGATAGCAATGCCTGGAGATCTCTCGTAGGTGGCTTATGCCCTTGGAGGAATCGCAGACGCCGACGATGATCGGTGGATGCCCCTCATGGACGAGAAGGCTCAACAACAACTTTTAAAATAATTATTGTCAGTTGATGATTACATGGATTGAATTTACTCATAAGTGCAATGATATCTTTGACTGCTTATTCAAATTATTGGTGATGATGAGATTAACTGAAAATGATGTACCAGGTATATAGTAAGTATATGTCTATATAATAACCCCTGATTCGAGCTACATTTTGTGTTGTTTTACATATGGCAGTATTTATGGTATAAGGAAATCAGATGTGGTTTTTATGCACTCCATAAAAATGAGCTTTTGCTCTCTAATCTATCCGTCTATATCAGTGGTTCTCAACCTTTTGAGATTCAAGGACCACTTGAAAATTTTATCTTAGCTGCGGACCCCTACTGAAAATTGTGTTACTGCAGTGCTGGAAATTTATATATAACTAGCAGACCCGTCGTGCGTTGCAACGATCTCAGTAAAAAGGAATAAATATACATGTAGAATAAAAAGAAATTACATTAAGGGTCACTGGGCCCATCAGTTTAACATATGAAGTTTGAAAATCTGTTGATTTCCATCAATTTCATAACAAATATATAAATATATTTATCTATATTTCTCAATATCGTGTAAAATTGAATGGGGAAAACAAAATTAAAAGTTTAGTAAAAACACATTTAGGGCCCCTAGCCCCGAGGAAATGGACATTAGGTGTTCAGTGCCCTATAGTAATTTAATACAGGCTTAACACTTAAACTAATTTTTATATATATAGATATAAGGAAAAATACAATAAGGGGCCCCCGGGCCCATTCAATTCAAGATGTACATTTTGAAAACCTGTTACATGTATTTAAATTCAGTTTCATCATGGATATATTTCTCAAGATCATTAAAAACTGAGTGGGAAATAATATCTCAGAGTATTAAAAAAAAGACATTTGGGGCCCCCCGGCCCATTCGATTTAAGATGTAAATTTCAAAATGCTGTTCATTTTAATTCATTCTCATCATGGATATAGTTCTCAAGATCGTTTTAAGTATAGAATGGGAAATAATATCTCAAACATATACGAAAAAAGACATTTGGGGCCCCCGGTCCTGAACAATTGAACATTAGAAGTGCAGTGCCCTTTATTATTTTAATATGGGCTACAAAGTTTTTATATAAAAAGTTTGGTTAAGATCCATTCATTTCCTCAGTCGCTAATGCATAAACTAATTTTTATATAGCTCATATAAGCAAAAAACGACATTAAGAGCCCCAAGGCCCATTTAGTGCAAGATATCAAATTCAAAACACCTGTTTATTTTAATCAATTTCATAGTGGATATATTTATCTATATTTCTCAAGATCTTTAATAATTGAATGGGGAATAAAATATTAAATGTTTATGAAAAAAGACATTTTGGGCCCCGAGTCCCGAAGAAATGGACATTAGGAAATTAGTGCCCTATAGTATTTCAATATTGGCCACCAAGTTGTTATATACAAAGTTTGGTTAAGATCCATCAATTTACCTAATAGCTAATGCTTAAACTAACTTTTATATAGCTCATAAAAGCTAATTTACTCAACGTTTTCAAAAAATTATTTCTGAATGTCAAATAACAATCATAGTCTTCTAGAATCTAAGGCGATGTCATGTAATTTCCGGTATAGCCAAAAGTAAACATAGAAACAAAACATTGTTTTTGGCGCTATGCTAATGCCATCGAGTGATTAAAATTAATAAATATTTTCGAATCGTGATAACATTTATATCTTTTCGTGCTTTTAATTTTTAAAATTATAAAAATTTCGTTCTTTGCGGACCACTAGGGACATCTCCATGGACCTATAGTGGTCCGCGGACCACAGGTTGAGAACCACTGGTCTATATTATGAATATGCATTGATATATTTATATCTATTTATCTATAGATTTATGCATAAATGAGTATATATTTGTGTGTGTGTGTGCCTTCATTTTAATATAGATGGATGGATGCATACTGAACAGCAACAAAGGGCTGGAGGAGGAGGCATTTGTTAAGTGTCCATATCAATGTCAACCAGTTTTTTTTTGGTTTAAAGTAAAGTTATTGCCCTAGCCCAAAGATGGCGAGCGTATGGCACTCGTGCCACAGTCTTCACTCAGAGCCTCATCAGCCATCACACGACTAAAATATTACTTCCTTAATCAAACTAACTAAGCCTCACCCCCATTGGAGTGTTGGCACTTTGCTATAAATAAGTGGGTTTTGGTTGAATTTCGGGCACGCAGCCCCAAAGAGGTTCACTACCACTGCCCTAGCCCTTGGTTCTAGGAATATATGACATATTAAATTTATATATAAAATTATAAAATATTATTATAAATATTATCGATAGAAAAAAAAAGTGTCAATGGCACTTGGAAACTGGAAATTGGACAGGCCTATTTTCAATTAGCAACGTTTATGTGGTTACATTTTAGGAATTAAAAATAATACTAATACTAGTCAATCATGAAAATGAATGACTATACTATTACTTATCAAAATTAAAGTCAAACCTCTCATAACGAGCACCTCTCATAACAAGTAATTCGCATAACGAGCAAATTTATTTTGAAAAAGTTGCTCCCTTAACGAGCGAAGATTCACATAACGAGTGACGCAGAAAGGGAAAGTCCCTTTTTCCGGGAAATTCATTTGTGAGCCGGCACTTCCACCCCGATGTATTATTCTGTGTTTAGCACTCGGTCTGTTAATGTCTTGTTTTTGTGTGTGATCAACCGTTTTTACAAATTTTGTATTTAGACAATATTCTTAATTTTTTTATGTGCAAAGTTTAATAACCTGTGCTAAAATGTCTTCGAAAAAAATCCCACAAGAAGACAATCATAAGAGAAAACCAAAAAACTGTTGAAATGAAACGTAAAACCATTGAAAAGCAAGAACAAGGTGGCTAATCTAGCGCGCAACTACAATCGGCCAGCATCACTGATCTGCACTATTCTCAAGAAAAATTAAGGATATGGATGCTTCAAATTGAGTGTCAAGAATATCTACGAAACGGTTGCTACACATTTTCGTCAAATTTTGAAGTGTCTGCAAAAACAAATGTCTTTAGATAGTTTTCTGGTTAAAAAGGAATAATTATTTGTCATAAATTCATATTTTTGTTTACGTTTTGTGTTTTGAATCTTAATTGTATTCCAAGTTGTTTCACTCTTTAAAAATTCATAAATAATTATATTTGAATAAATGTTAATAAAAATTTTAGCAAAATGAGTATTTTTTTTCAGCATGGAACGAATTATCGTATTTTACATTGATTTGTTTGGGAAAAATTGTTTCATATAACGATTGTTTTCGCCCCTGGCTGCAATTCCAACTGGGGCCTTATCCAGCCAGCATCCATTTAAACTTTAAATAAAATGATTGCTAGCAGCTAATAGGCCTATAAGACTGTAACTTGTAATTGTAACTAAATAGTTCTCATACTTTGTCTGTACTACGGAATTGGCCTACCCAGCTAAAAAGATTATTCATGATAAAACCGAATACCAAGAAATAACATAAAATAATAATAAAACGAAGTGATTATTCGCACGGTTTTTGCCGTGCGGATAATGCTGATATTATCCGCACGGGTCGTCTGCACATGCGTCTTACTTATAGTGGCTGGTCACGATGAAAAAAAAACACGCCCAGTGTAGACAAAATAATGGCCGATATCACTCAATTTAGGCTAAAATGTGTAATTTATATGCTAACACTTATTAAAATTTCATGATTACTGAAATTTTAAAGTACTATTGCCATAAAAATTGATTAGTGTGCATTTAATGATAATTAGTTATAATTTTTAAATAACAAATATTTTCATCACCTTCTCCAGTTGAGTGGTTAATCTAGCTTATTTCAATTTATCATTAAGGTACGTCTAATTTGGGGGGGGGTGTTTTACAACCACAGTGAGGATGTTTGCAAACACACAAGCAGGCTTTTTCCCAGGAATATTTTATTATTCCCCCACCCATGCCTGTCTTATCTATTCTGTTAGTCACTGTTACAGACTCTCACTTTAAAATGTTTATGCTAACTGGCTATACCATTGTATCGTCTTTCGTTTTTTCATGCTTTAAATTAAATTAACGTAATGGATTTATGCTGACCACACGTACAATGCTAGTTTTGGGGAGAATAATAATAATTCTTTTTCATTACAGAGTCTCGTCTAATTAAATATTTTGTATGAAAGTAAATAAAAGGTTACTTCATAATTATACAGAATAAAAATACAAAGTTGATTGCACTGGCACTGGAACAGTTAATAATATTATAGTTTTATATCAGCTAAATTCGTAGTATTACTAATTAATTAATTAATGATTAGGCCTAATCATTAACAAGCGATATGCAGGTCCGCTCAGATTATTGCTAAAATGGATACAAATATAAGATTCCAGACACTCAAAAGACGGTTAAAATGACAATTGAATTAGTTCGACATTATTCTCACGGTCAAAGTTTTAAAGTGAGAGTCAGTAACAGTGACTGTTAGTATTATTTTTTAATTTTTATGAATATTTTTATATGCATTACCCCAGGCCAAGGCCTTTAGACTTTAGATATCGTTTGGGATCATTCTCACGGTCAAAACCGTGCGGCAGTGCGAATAACGATAGGCATTATCCGCATGGTAAGGATAATGTTGGACATTATTCACACTGCCAGAACCGTGCGAATAACGGCATAACGCTTACCATAATAAAATGCTGCTGTAATGATTAAATTTTCACCATCAGGCTGTGATTGTTATGGGTGATACTCACTGATTAACTCAGTTTAGTGAAGGAAATCAACTCACCTGGACAGTTATGAAAGACAGTGGTATGATTATAATAAACTATGTAATAGTATTATAATATATACATTGAATATTGACAATATTGATATTGTTTATAATAATTTATATTATGTATGAGTATGGCCTAAGCCTTGAAATTGAACGTCAACTTTTGTGTAAGCTATGAGCCATGTCTCGTTCTGAATTCTATTTTTATTTTGATGGTGAACTGATGTTTTTCTTAATGCTGCTCAGATCACTGATAAGTTTTAGGTGAGCTTAAGTTCATTAGTACTAGTCCCACATCCTGCTTATACAAACGCTTCAGAACATTTATAAAATTGTTCTTGAATTACTTCCCTTATTAGGAAGTCTAAAGACGGAATATTTTCTTTTAGTCTTTTAGTAAGTTTTATTCCACTGCCACTACTACTACTACTACTACTAGCTGACCCGTCGCGTGTTGAAACGTTCTCAGTTTAAATGAATAAATTCAAAGAAATCTATGAGGGGTGCCTTTTAAAAACAATTATGCCAGAAATCTTTGCGGACGTGTACTAAAAAAAACCTCACAAGTTTCAGGGCATTGTGATCGGATAAAAATAAAACAATATTTTTAAAAGCTTACATTAAACGATATTAAGGGCCCCGGCCCAAAAATAAGTGTTTTTTATGTATTAGTATTGCCATTGTTGTACTCAACTTATCAAATTATCAGGACAATAGGTAGAATAAAAAATAATTATAAAGCTTAAAAAAAACATTAATGGCCCCGGCGTCACAAATGGTGCAATATGTAAAATCCAAAACCCCTATATATATATATATATATATATATATATATATATATATATATATATATATATATATATATATATATATATATATATATATATATATATATCACACAGTGGACACCAAGGGCAAACAAAGACTCTAGCTTTCTACGTTAGAAAGTTTGGTTCCAAGGCATGAATGCAGCTGTTCAGATTAAGGCTAAAAACTGCCTGGCTTGTCAAGTTGCCACCCCTACACCATCAAGAGAACCACTGCAGATAGTAGAAAATCGTGTGTTATGCTCTCAAAATTTAAATTATTTGTAATATCTTGTTATATGGACAATATTGCAAGATTCTGTAGTCTTAAATCACTCATTGTGGAACGAAGATAATTTTTTATCAACGTCAGTTTGGAGAAGCTCCTTTCACAACTAGATACACTGATAGCAATTGTTTTAAAAAAATTCTTAGCATAATTATAATGTTGGGTACAGAATTTTCCAATCTATACTGTTGAATATATTTTAATAGATCTAGGAGGCCTTTCACCCCGTTTTTCTAACATAATGCCTCTTCTTGTAGTGTAGGTACAGCCAGGGCTGGTCTTAGGCCACTGCAACCTATGCCGCCGTAGTGGGTCCCGCGCTTTCATGGGCCCCACTTATCTAAATTTTCACTTATTATCCTTATTAATACCTTACCCCTACCCAAACTGAACCTCGCGCAATCCTTTTCGCGTACTAAGCCGCATTAAGGGCCCCGCAATAGCTAAGACCGCCCCCTGTGTACAGCCATAAAAACCTGGATCCTTCTTCTTTCAATATTGAATAGTTCTTTATCAATGTCAATAAAGAAATTTATTTGATGTTCAAATTCTTCATTTAGTAGGTTACATGGTATTATACACGAATATTTTCTTGCAAGTACATGCAACTCATCAACGCGTTCCTTAATGTTCTTTTATAATTCCATCCATGGATAAAAACATTTCTCGGTGTACTTCTTGCTCTAAAGATTAGACCACGTATTCTGAATTTTCCCCACTCATATTTTCCTCCTTCTAACTCGGCATTCAGTTGATATCTCCAACTCTCTGTAACAGCGTTCTGTATTAGCACATCTCTTTGTTCCATGAAATGGGTTTGCATTAATTTTTTTAATTAAAAAACCCCTAAAAAACAAGTTTTTGACTAAAAATCCTTTATGTACGAGACATAACTAAAAGAATTTTCATTATAATACGTAGCGCAAGACCATCCAAAAATACAAAATTTACAAAAAGTTAACATGTTACATAGAGATAAATAAAGATAATCTAAAAATTTATTAAGGGGCCGTCCATAAAGTACGTCACGCTCCGAGGGGGGGGGAGGGGGTCTAAGAAAGTGTGACACTTTGTGACAGGGGGGGAGGGGGGTCAGGCCATGTGTGATGTCACACATTTTTTTTTCTAATTTATTTATTTTTTTTTAGTAAAATTTAAATAGCTTTAAAAACAATTTTCAAAAATTATGTGAAACATTAGAATTAGTTTTTATGTCAAAATAGCATGACATGCGTTTCTCCTGAATGTGTTGTTCATAAATCTGAATTGGATGGAGCAGGACTCATATCGAAGGATCAGGGATGGTTTGACAATCATCTTCGTACCAGCCAATATTTCACTCATATTGTTAAATATCAGAACATGAAATGTTGAGACATAGCACGAAGCTCATATTTCAACGTTTTACCGTCAAGATTCTTCCCTCTTCCAATCCCAATCAACCAAACAATTGATGGACTCGAAGCTTCAGAAAGAACAGATGCAGATTCTCATAAATTTCCTTCCTTGTTTATAGCACAAACTCTCAAATTTGATTACATCATGCCAAGATCAACAGGAGTTTTCAAAGTACAACCATATGATTACCAGCTTATTTGATCGACTTTGCAAAGTATGTCACTAATATTTTGCCTAACAAACAATGTTGAAGAAACATACAGGACAACACAGAGCTCGGGCTCACGAGAATGTGCCCACCCAAACTATTCAAGAATCTTATCTTATCTGTTTACAGACGCTCCTTCTATACAGAAGATTATTGCGTCCTACGCTTATCTATGGTTTGTGTTTAGTCCTGCATTTTTACTAGAGATTTAAATGTTGATAAAGTGTTGGTTTTCCTGGATTCTTCAGGCAACCCATTCCACGCCCGAATTCCGGACGGGAAGAAGGAAAACTTGTATGTGTTTGTTCTTGCATACGGAATAAGAAAGGTGTTTTTATCCTTATGTCTATCTGAGGGTTGTATTAAGTTATCTTTGTGTTGAATTTCTAAATTAGAATTAATTGCTTTATGTATGATTACTACTTTGCTCTTGGTTCTTCTATCCACTCAGATAAAACGCATCCGTCCTTTGAGAATTGCTTCTAGAAGGCAAAGAGAACCTATGGCAGTTATTGCCAGAAGAGAAAATGCACATACAGAGGCTGTCGAGTGGCTAGATGAGGACGAGTTATCTGTCTGCAATTATCCTTCCAGGAAACGATGATGGTGAAAGATTGATGTCAGTCGTAACTATGGATGAACACTTAACTTCACCGTTGTAAGATGATGTCCAGTGAATATTTTTGAATGACACATAATTCATAGGACCATAATAAACAGATTCAATATAGCACATGAGTTGGTCACATAATTTGTCAATCTAGTCTTTTTTTAGTCAAATTGTTTTGTTTCCTTTTTATTATTTAATCACTGGTTGAGTTTAAGTTTCGTTAATCTACTTCTTATCCTGTGTCAATAGAATGCTTAATAGGAAGATTATCTAAAACTTGACCTCACCCATTGTAAATGAAAAGGTAGCAGATCAATGATAATTGTCAAGTCTAATTTTTGCAATTTTTGTTTTCAAATTCGATCTAGATTGAGTTACTGTTTCATTGAATAACTGTGACAACTGTTGACAATTAACTATTCTACTATTAATGTCATTTTAATAATCTAATAGTTCTTTTAAGTGGGGGTGTACGGGATTTTGGCTCCAGCTCCGGCAAATCCGGAATCCGGCTATTTTTAAAAATCCGGCTCCGGCAGGATTTCACTTCATAAATCCGGCTGGCCGGTAGATTCCTAATTTATATATATATATATATATATATATATATATATATATATATATATAATATATATATATATTCATGATGGCTCCGGCAAATCCGGTATCCGGCCATTTTAACAAATCTGATTCTGGCTCCAGTCGGATTTCACTTCATAAATCCGGACAAATTCAGCTCCGACCAGATTTCAAAATTTGGAATCCGGTACATCCCTACTTTTAAGTGGAAATTTTATATTTTAATACAGTTTAATAGTGAAGTGTATTTTAAGTATTAAATTTAATGTTGTAATTAGGTGTTAATTTTTTTAAAATTTTGAAAGTGTGACGTACTTTAGGGGGGGGGCGAGATTTGTGACAGTTTGTGACAGGGGGGAGGGGGGATCAAAAATGGCGTGACGTACTTTATGGACGGCCCCTAATTTAATTACAGTACATTCGATTTAGGGGCCGTCCATAAATGACGTCACGCGATTTTTGCCGATTTTTTACCCCCTCCCCCCCCTCGTCACGCGACGTCACAAAAACTTAGACCCCCCCTCTAAAAATACGTCACAAATCTTTGACCCCCCCCCAAAAAAAAATAAATAAATAAAAAAAAATAACAAAGAAAAAAAAACAACTTTATTTTCTATTTGAAAATAAGTATATTTCAAAACACTTTTATTGTCATTTAAGTATTTATTATTTATTTAGTGAAGATCTACATTGTAATATCGTAACCCGCGTGAATCATTTTTAAAAAACGTTTAACCGGCCTTCAGAAAACGAACTGTGTTAACATCCTTAGCTTATATTTTATTTTAATGAATACAAATTAAACATTGACTATTGATCATCACGGTTAACGTCTTTGTTTAGAAAAAAAATTATTTAAAAATAACATTTTTAAAATGTATTTTTTTAAAATCCCTCAATTGACTGACGGGCATCCCGTAAGACAGAGGTCGGCGAACAGAGGTAAATAACCTGAACTGGGGTCAAAAAGGGAATTCTTGAGGGGTAATGCAGACTCATTTGGGACTTATAACATCCACTACAATCCGCTAGATATATTAAAATACGTCATGTGTACGTGTACGCTTGGAACATATGCCCATTATTAAACAGGTTCCATCCAGAAAATGCATTTTTTAAAAATTTGACAACTATGTAGATTTCTTACCTACGCACTATATGAAGACACCTAAATCTACCCTACTTTCATTTATATTGACACGAGTGACAATAATCTTAATCCACATGACTTGTCTTTATCGCGTATCATTTCTGTGATATTTAAAATTAATGCCTTAAAAACTGAGCTAAGAAGAAAAGTTGTTTTGTTCTCCTCTCGAATTGCAATGTCAAGAATTTGATGCATTCAATAAAGTTAATGAATACTTGACTAATTTTAAATGGGCTCATTTACCATTATATCTAGAACAGTGTTTCTCATACTTTTTAGTATTGCGGACCAGCAGGAATTTTTTCCATTGTACCAGGGACCGGTGCACTGACAATTTTTTCTGTCCTTTTTTGAGAACATCTGCGGACCGGCAGCGGATGGCCCACGGACTGGCATCGGTCCGCGGACCACCACTTTGAGAAGCACTGATCTAGAAGACTAGAATGGCCAGGGGCGTTTTATCAAAAACCATCGAACAATTATATCAAACTTAAAACGTTTTTAATTCTATCAAATAGATTCCCTCCCCCCTCCCCTTTTAAAGAAAAAGGATATTCCGTGTCGTTTTGACTTAAAATATCTACACATAATCCTATTCAAATCATTTTTAGACACTTGTCATGCTTGTAAAACTCACCAGTAGCATTTTCGGGGGGGGGGTGCTAAAGACGCTCCCCCAAATCCCCGAGTCACATGAGCAGGACCTAGAGTCTGTAACGCATACATAAACTTGTATATTTTGTGGTAACGGGCATGAGAGAACCAAACGGAGCTGCGGTTAGATCACAAATGCTTTGATGTCAACATCAAACGACGCAGTGTAACAATTTCATATGTTATCTTGTGGATTCTCAAACTTATGGATTATAATTAGATTTAATTTTCGTGTCTTGATAGCATACGCCAACCAGCGTCTGATGGCCTACCGACCAGCACATTGAGAAGCACTGATTTTTTTTTAAAAAAAGAGAAAAAAAGTCATTAAATAAATTGTAAGGGACCAAATATTTCAGTGGAAGTTTTATTTAAAGTTACCCTTTTGATGTGACGTCACATTTCTTCAACCCCCCTCCCTCCCCCTCGTCACGCAACGTCACAAAAGTGTGACCCCCTCCCCCCCTAGGTGCGTGACGTCATTTATGGACGGCCCCTTATCCGAAATTTTGATACATCATTTTTATCATCGCCGTGAGTCTGCATGCAAAATTTCAGCTCGCTAGCTTACGAGGAAGTGGGTTAAAAACCGTTCCAAAGTTTTTTTGGCACCGCTCACCTCAAACAAGCAAGCAGACACCACGAGTTAATA
Source organism: Ampullaceana balthica (assembly GCA_944989445.1). Classification (NCBI taxonomy): domain Eukaryota; kingdom Metazoa; phylum Mollusca; class Gastropoda; family Lymnaeidae; genus Ampullaceana; species Ampullaceana balthica. The sequence continues at coordinate 126,953 of CALYLW010000245.1, read as the reverse complement.
TAAAGGATTTAAAAAGACGGGATCCCATAAATTGAGATAACATATGAAATAATAAATAGAAGTAAAAATAAGATTTTTAAAACCCACGTTTTTATAAGCGGACTAAAAAGAAGAAAATATTTTACTAATTCAATTCACTCATTTTCTTACTCATCATTTTAAAACCCTAATCATTTTAGCCAAACGCCTAAAAAGCGCCCGCCCACGTTTTTAGTCATATTACATCATAGTACTTGAGCATATAAGTTTGAAATTTTTATCAATCCAGAAAAAGTTTTTTTCTTCACAATTCTGTGGGGAAAATTTTTTATTTACTTATGTGTAGTCCGCTTATAAAAACGTGTTTTTTTTAAAATCTTTTTTTTTAAATTCTACTTATTTTATTCTTTTTAGTCTTCTTGCAAAATGATGAGAAAATCGAGTAAATTGATACATTTTTTTTTAAAGTCTAAGTGTATGCTATGTTGAGTTTTGAAGTATTGATTATGCTCACATATAATACGCATTGCCCGACAAACATTTACAGACTGGAAATGACTGATCTCCCCTTGATGTTAAACATGGTTGATGTGGTCGGGGTTGGTGTGAACTCGGCATGTGAATGTAATGTAAACAAGAGCAGTCGGATAATACATATGCTTATATATAGATAACTAAAAAGTTCAATAATTTAATAACGGTACATTCGATCGATCTGAAATTTTGATACATTGTATTGTCATCCAAAATCTATCTGTGGTAAAATTTTGAGATCTCTAGGACCATCAGAAGTGGTTTAATTTTAATTTTACGTTGGCAGATTTGAAAAATTGTGGACAGACAAACAGGAACGAAAGTGAGTTAATAAAAACATGATGAAAACCCCCGTAAAAATCTAAGTTTTTTTTTAACTATAAATCGTTTATGTGCGAGACGTAACTAAAAGAATGTTCATTATAATACGCAGCGCAAGACCATCCAAAAATAAAAAAGTGTAGTTGTGTCGTAAAACATGTTTAATATAATGCGCACCGATCAGGAATATGTTTATAAAAAGTGTTGTCAATAAAATACGCACCTTATTGCGCGACAGGAAAGGTTGTTCAATATACTACGCACCACGACACTATCTCAAAAATTTAACATGATACATACAGATAAATAAACTAAAAATTCTATAATTTAAATACAGTACATGCGATCAATCTGAAATTGTGAAACATCGTTTCTATCATCGGCATGAGTCTGCCTGCAAAATTTCAGCTCGCTAGCTTACGAGGAAGTGGGTTAAAAATAGATCCAAAGTTTTTTCGACAAGCAAGCAACCAGACGCCACGAGTTAAAAAAAGATTGCATCGAACTGAGGAAAATTCCAGCATCTGATCTCGTTTTACTAGTTTTCTTCAGATGTCCTTTTTTCCAAGACGCTTGAAATTTTAAAGTATGTCTTTTTCGAAATTATTTATGCTATTGTGGTGTTTATTAATGGAGACATTTGACTATTTTCATGTTCTTGCTATAAATCTTAATATTTTACATAAAATAGACGAATTCAAATTATTTACACATTACTTTAACTTTAATTGGATAGGTGTACAATTTTTAATGAACAACCGCATTTTAATGAAAAACACAAATTATGTGTGCTACTTAAGGCAATAAAAACAAAATATTGTAAATAAGTTTTCTTATATAAGTACCATCTGTGAAGTATACTGCTTAATTTTTCAAACAAATCTATACCCTTTTTGAGCGATTTTAAATTTTTGAACCTGTTTTGCGTTAGTTATAACAACCGCTATGTAATAAAACAAATGTTGCGCGAATCCGTTAATTAAGACTCGAAAGTAAGAATATTTTTGTTTCACCTTGGTTTTTCCCCTTCAAAAGAAAAAGGGCGGTTGTCGGAAACGGCTTTACTTTTCAAATGCCCACAAATGCCGCCCCCTGTGTGCCGCCCGGGGCGGACCGCCTCCCATCCCCCTAGCTACGCCACTGGATGTAGTGTTCAGTACAATAAAATTTGAATTTCCTATTGTATTTATTTAATCATTTCAACCTGAAAAACATAATATAATTGATATTACAAAAAACTATAAAGAGTAAAATCTTGTGACTACGGCTTAAATTAATTTTTCAAACAGGGGGGGGGGAAGCTAATTTGTAAGTGTGTTTGTATGTACGCATAGGGGAGGGGATCCCGAAAATGTACGGGGTGCAACATGGGGGGTGGTGGTGGTGATACGAAAATATGACTTTTTGTGCGTACATAATATATGGATGGCACGTTACCCTGAATTAATCAATTCAATTCTCATTTCAAAAAAATTTCACCTTCTGAACGGTACTGAATGCGATAGCGTTAAAATTTCTAAATATATAATATATATGTGATGTTAAAAAAAAACATTCTGAAATTTAAATCAAATTGTGATATCAATTATTCAAATCTTTTTTTATTATTATCACACACACGGTACTTTAAAATCCGAGCGTGAGGAAAGGTACAGCCAGACATTTTTCACATAGCCACTATACGATAAACGCACTTGGGATTTAATTTTATGAATGACATTGACAACAGTTTGTGAATTGATATGCTGAAGATATTCTTGTCCCGGAGACCTTTTATGGTGATAGACGATTAACTGTGCAGATCTCATTCCGTCTGGTTATCACTTTTCGATGCATAAACGGCATAAACGTTAATGATAATGTCTTGACACTTTCACATAATGTCTTCTTTGAAGGATGTGGGAGGGTATGGTAATTGTTTTAGTCAACCTGTATTGAAAGTGTCTGTTTATGAAGTGTGGTTGAACACCGTAGGTTGGGGTACATAATAATAAAAAATAAATATGGGGCCATCCATATATTACCGCAAGGAAAGGGGGGGGGTCTTAAATTAACGCCATTTTGCGTATGGATGCGTACGGGGGAGGGCGGTATCGACTGAATGTGTATGTACGCACAACAAATTTAATTTGCATAATAATAAGCCTAGTAACGTAAATCGCCCAGGCTGCAAACGGCATTCGAGACCGACCGAGTCAAGACTGACATGCAAATATGATTTATAATTTAATGCAAACGAAATTCTGTTAATTACTTGGAAGTAATTAACATTTGATTCAGACCAAACGTTCACACATAACTAAAATATACCCGCCTGATTTATATTTCCATTTCTTGAAATTAGTAAAAGTTTCTCTTTCTCCCACCGGTGCCTTAGGGGCCGTCCGTAAATGACGTCACGAACCTAGGGGGGAGGGTCCCCACATTTGTGACGATGTGAGGGGAGGGGGGTTAAGAACTGTGACGTCATGTCAAAACGCGCTTCTTTAAATCAAAGTTCACCTTAAATCAAGGGGTCGGGAAACTATGGCTCGCGATCCAGATGTGGCTCTATTGATGGCTGTATCTGGCTCTCAGACTAATGTTTCATTTATAAAAAAAAGATTATTCAGACTCATTTGATCTACATATTAATAAAATTAATTGCATATAAAAACAGCTTAATAATGTTATTAAATTTAAAAAGAATTCAGAGACATAATCATTTTTCTTTTTGTGTTGAAATTACAAAAATGCACTCATTTACTTGAGTTTAGTTTTAAACATAATGTGTGGCTCTCACAGAATTACTTTAGTTTCCCGACCCCTGCCTTAAATATTCGATTTCTCACTATTTACTTTATGACGTTTTTGTTCAAATAGAAAATACCGCTTTTAGTCACAGCTTTGTGGCGTCATATTGGAAGAGGGGGGGGGTATAAGTTTTTGTGACGAAGTGTGAGGAAAGTAAAAATTGGCCAAAATCCTGTGACGTAATTTATGGATATCCCCTTAGCCGTTATAAATACACAACGGAACGGCGATTTACACTGCTTGTATTTGTATTGTTCTATTTTAACAGTTTTGTTATGCAGTGTTCAAGACAAAAAAAATTGAATGTTCTGTATTTCTGCAATAATTTCAACATGAAAAACACAAAAAACTATAATGGGGCCGTCAATGAATGACGTCACGCGTTTTTGACCGATTTTTACCCCAACCTCTCGTCACACTTCGTTACAAAAGCTTAGACCCCTCCCTCACTCCAGTATGACGTCACAAAGGGGTCGTCCATAAATGACGTCACGCACCTAGAGGGGGGGGGGTAAACCATTTTAGACGAATGGGAGGGGGGTGTTTAAAAAATGTGACGCCACATCAAAACGCATTACAAACTTTAAATAAAAGTTTCACTTAAATATTTGATTGTTTAAAATTTAATGACTTTTTACACGGACTTCACGCGTGTTACGTCATTAAAAGTGCATTTCTGTGACGTCATATTGGAGTGGGGTCTAACTTATTGTGACGACGCGTGACGGGGGGGGGGTGAAAAAAAATCGTCCAAAACCGCGTGACGTCATTTATGGACGGCCCCAAAGCTTTGACCCCCCCCCTAAAAGCCGTATTTTCGAATTGAAAATTAGCATGTTTCAAATCACTTTTTGTCATTTAAGCTTAAATATGTATTTAGTGTAAAGTGTAAGGCTGCACTCTATTATGGTAACACGTGTGAATCCATTGAAAACGTCATTAAATAAATTACAAGCAATCAAATATTTTAGTGGAACTTATATTTAAAATTGCGCATTTTGATGTGGCATCACATTTCTCTAAACACCCCCTTCCCCACCTTTTTTTGGCACTTGACGTCATATATAGGCAGCCTCAAAGAGTAAAACCAATTGCTTTTGACTGGGTTAAAATTAATTTTTCAATAAGGGGGAGGGGGGTACGAAAATACGAATTTTATGCCTAGGTAAATGTAATATATGGATGGCCCCTAAATAATGTTATGTTTTATTTCTATATAGTATAATATACATTTCTAAATACAAATTTTAAAGAATACACAAAGTTGGGTACTATTGGTAGTAACAACTTCCTTTAATTATGGGATAACAAGCAGTACAATAACTTGACAATAACATGTTACTACAACATTTAGACATTGAAAAACATTTTGGACATATAATTTCATTATTGACAATTTAGTCTGTACACAAAACTTGAGATTAATTAATGCTTATGGCCGGCTTCAACTGCATTGGGCTTCTTTTTCAAAAGTTTGTACAAAACATAGCCTCCAAATAATGAACCATAAGTGGCCATCACCCACTGAAAAAAAAATACATTAAATTATCTCACCAATTAATGAGGTTTCAGGAGATTAATTAATAAAATAAACCACCAAAAAAAAAGAATATATAAAAAAAATCCACACTTTATTCATCAATCACTCCATTTCAAGTTCACCTTTTTCTGCTTTAACTTTAACAAGGAAAACTCACAAAATCAATAAAGGTTAAACACACATACCAGTTAGGTAGTTGAATAAAGGTTTAAATTGAAGATTTGATTCTTTATTAAATTTTTTTTATGATCTGAGGGAAAGATACGAACGTCCCAACAAAAATTTTTTTTTAAAAATTTGAAATACTTTTTTCCATATAAAAATACAATTATTAAGGATTATTAAAATGATCTATCCTAGTTATAAAATTAAATGAAGGGAAGATTAAATTTTCAATTGTACAATGCAACGAGCAAGAATTTGCTGCACATATTAAATATTTATGTGCCTAAAGGTGATTTCAATAATAATATTTAAAAAATCTGCTTACATTTAGTCTGCCTTTTAAGGTGTAAGTGTTAAAATACTTCTGAAAACCTTTAAGATTTAGTTCTGATTCAGGAACAAAGTCACCAGCCATGCTGATATTCAATGATGTAATTAGGTCAGTGAACTGTATCTGTGAAGAAAAAAAATTACACATATCAGATTATACTTGGAAGAACAAAAGACATTTAAATTACAATTACTAAAACTAAAAGGAACATTTTTAGTGCAGCGTGTAGGGGTCTGTAAGGGCAATCAGTCTAAAGCAGGGGCCTCTAAATGGTTGTCCGGAAATTAAGTGTTGCAACCAATTTGACAGCAAAGTAGTTGGAAGTAGTGCTGGGAATGTTACACTTAAGCTGCGCAGTCGTGACATTATGTGACAAACACTGGCCAGCACTTAGAAATTGATTGGCAGAAATTTTTATCAGGATAGTAAATGTGAGTTGTGGGATGCAAAATTCTGCACCAAAAAATTGTTGCTGCATAACTTTGCACACAAGTTTAATACTTCGCACCCGGACCAACGAACATTGGAAGAAACATTAATTGCCTACAGCTTTGTCTTAAACTAATATACAAATCAATATAACATTGCAACATTAAATTATCAAGTACTGGTAATATATATCTCATACTTTAAAATTGAAAAGATAATTTTGAAATTCTACATCGTACATTTTCTAAATTACACTTAAATGTCACATTTAGTCAGGAAGCTTATGGCTTATGTTGCAATCTCGTACGACGCCTAGCTTATTAACTATTACCCCAGTAAAATCCACTACACTGGACAAATCTACCACAGACCTGCAAACCTGCCAGTGAACCAAGCTATCATTCCAGCACCGGACCGGTAGAAATTAGGAGAATGGGGGCTTATAGGTCCAGCAACCACGTAACAACCTTCTTTCCAAAACATATAAGATCCTGATATCCTATCTGATTCAGAAATTGCCGGATGAATTGATTTTTTGGGGTTATTATAAAGAACTATCAATTTGCTACGTTGTCAAGAAAGTTGAATGCAGTGAAAACAACACAATCTTTAAGTTAGTCCAAAAAGGGTTAAAAAGTCATTTTCTGTAAAAAATATCTTCTCCCTCATTATAATTACTAAAATTTAGGACTGGGGAAATTAATGACAATCATTTATTCGTTAAAAATTTTTAATAGATTAAAACTCGATTAAAATTTAAAAAAATGTTTTTAACAATTTTTTTAAATTCAGTACCATCCCTAATACATATATATAAATATTAAGGTTGTTAACGGTTAACCCCGGTCCTCATCAGGAAAGGTCCCGTTTAATCAGGACCGGTCCCATTTAATCAGGACCGGTCCCGTTTAATCAGGACCGGTTAACCGTAACTTCGGTATAAATATAAGCTTATTACGCGAAATAATTTTTGGTTGTGTTACGGCAGAATACCAGAGCCAATACGCGTGCGACCGTGACATCAAAGCGCGCGACCGTGACATCAACGCGTTTTCTTACAGTATTACTATTCTGGTCTATAAATAATATACACGTCATCACTATTAGTTTAGTTCGCCTACGGCTAAGGAAAGATAAAAAAAAATTTTTAAACTTTGCTTAGTTTTCGAGGCACTGTACACACAGTGCGCGTATGATATGAGCAACGGTCAAAGTCAAGGCCGCGACTGTTACTATTTATATTACGAGAGTCATTTGATAGACTTAGCAAAGATACCGGGCGCTTAATCGATCCTCAAATTTGAGTTTCGTCTGTTAGTGACAGTTTTCCTTTAAGTCAAAGGCATTTGACGTAAGATTACCGCATTACTGTAATATCAAAACTGATATTTTCTTTAAAAAATGCGTTGGAGGGGCTAGTGAACGATTTTATTTTTTTAAAACTCACTTAGTTGACGAAGCATAGTGCGAGAACTGACACACAGTGCGGCGATGTTAAAATGTGAACAACGTTCAAGGCCACGAGAATTACTATTCATCGCAAGAGAGCTAAAAACAAGCAGGCTGTGACGTCACATGTTATTTGAAGTCACCATCAGACGGCGCGAGGCGAAAATTTGATAATTGATACACTGTCTTAGTTGCTTTTTGCCTGTGATGTCATACAAAACAAGCCCCCGCTTCCCTCTGCGCGTCTTCGTTCTCCACACACGCTGCGTGACCAAGTTTTTCTACACACGCCCAGCACGGCCTAAATGGGGACAAAGCGTGTTTTCGCTGGCGTCGTTGGCTGGCTGTTAGTAATAATGCAGTTGAACCCCCGAAAATACGGTAGTGAGATGGTGAAGTGGCATCGATAACATTTTCAAAAGCTGGCGATTGGTCATGGGGATCGAGATAACCAACGTTAAGTGGCAAATTTGACCCTCTCTTGTGCTCGAGATATTAGGGTTCGGCCACGTAAAAGAATCGACATAACCGATGAGAAAATGCTAAGACAAAGAGAGAATTTGACGGCTCCAAGAAAAAACGTTGACTTAATAGGGTTGGCGAGTTAACTGAGGTCGAGTTAAGTGGGTTCTATTCGTTCGTCTGTCGATACGACGAGGACCACTCCAGTCATCCGAGGGTTGTCTGTGCGTGCGCAGATGGCTGATGAGGCCGATCCTTGCACGGAAGGTTCGGGAACAGAAGGGACAAGGGACGAGTGGGACATCTCCAGGAGGGTTGACAGCATGGGCCTTTCGGGCTTGCCTCTTCTTTTCTGCGGCGGTGATACGGTTTGCCTCGCATGACCTGGCACCTTCGTGGATGGAAGAGCGCCAGGTGGATCGGTCCATTGCAGCTCGTTCCCACGTGTCTGGATTGATGGCAAACGCTTTCATTGAGGCTTTCAGTGTGTCTTTGAAGCGTTTCTTTTGCCCACTGTGGGACCGCTGGCCATACTGGAGCTCACCATAGAAGATTCTCTTTGGCAGTTTCTCGTCTGGCATTCGGACAACGTGCACTGCCCAGCAAAGCTGGGTCTGCATCAGGAGGGTGAAGATGCTGGGGAGACCTGCCTTTGTCAGTACCACTGTGTCTGGAATTTTGTTCTGCCACTTTATGCCAAGAATCTTCCTGAGGCTTGTATGAAAGTGGTTAAGCTTTCTTGCATGGCGCTGATAAACAGTCCAAGTTTCACAAGCATATAGCAGTGTGGGGAGCACTACTGCCCTGTACACTTTCAGCTTGGTCTGGATGGTAATGCCTCTTCTGTTCCAGACATTAGGGTACAACCTGCCAAAAGTGGAGCTGGCTCTGGCAATTCTGACGTTCACTTCGTCATCGATGGTGACATTTTGAGACAGTGTAGGTATGTGAACCGGTGCACTGTGTTGAGTCTCTGGCCATTGACAGTGATGTTGGGCTCTACGTAGGGCCTTCCAGGCGCGGGCTGATGGAGGACCTCAGTCTTCTTAGTGTTGTCAGACCAAAGTTTGTGCAGGCGCTGGAGAACAGGTTTACACCGCGTTGCATGTCGGCTTCTGAGACAGCGCTGAGGGCACAGTCATCAGCAAACAGCAGGTCTCTGATGATGTCTGTCATAACCTTGGTTTTTGTCTGGAGCCTCCGAAGGTTGAACAGTTTGCCATCTGTGCGGTACTTCAGGTTGACACCAAAATCCTTGTCTCTGAAGGCCTCTGTCAGCATGGCGGAAAACATGAGGCTAAACAGTGTTGGTGCCAGGACGCAGCCCTGCTTGACCCCGTTTGTGACTGGGAAAGGATCCGAAAACTCCCCGCTGTCCTGGGTTTTACTGTACTCCTGAAGTATTCATGTACAGAGCATATTGTTGAGAGTGTATGACTACGTTTCCGTCACTGAGAGCAACGGAGAGCATGTCGTCTAAGTTGAGAAACAAAGTTTACAGCTATATTGCGAAGTTGGAGAGCAACAGTTTCGTCAATGATATTTTTCCAGAAATATGTGACCGATAGAAACAAACAGTTACCCGATGCAGGAATGGGTATAACATTGAAGGAGGTGTTGTTTCCATGAAATACATTCGAAACTGTTTGCAAAAAGAGGGGGAAAAGAACGGGCACAAATTACAGCACGAAGAAAGCAGAACCGATAGAAACAAACTTTCACCTGATGCAGGCATTGGTATTACAATGAACGAAGCGTTTTTCCCGTGAAATACCGTTCAAAGCGTTGGTCATGTTCACAAAGAAAGGGGTAAAAGAACGGGCAAAAACATAAACATTTTTAAAAGCTGGGGCTTGAACCTTCCGCGTGTTAGGGGGATGTAATAACCACTACACTACGAAATGCATGTTATTATGTGAAGGAACAACAATAGTGAACTCAAGAAGCATTGTTGGCATCTATGACACCCCTCCCCCAGCCACAACCTTTGCTTGCCAACCATAAACTGATTGGTCAGTGGTCGACCTCAGCGAGGGTCATCCGTCATGCTTGTACATACTCGTTTAGGTGAAATATAAAATATATAGACTATAGATTTGTTGTAAAATGGACACCAATCAAATTATTTTACTTTTAAAATTCATTAATCGGCTTACCTAGAAATCATGAAATTTGATTATGAGAATAGTACTACTAATTATAATTATAGTATTAAGTATAGTATTTCTATTTGTATTAGTATTAGCCTAATTATTAGCATAATCATAATGAAAGTACAGCTTTAGTCATGTAACTGTAAGCACATTGAATATTTTTACGACTAGTCATAACAATAGTCAGGAAACTTCTGTCATAGCAGTAGTTTAGTGACTAGTGTTACGACTAGTCGTAGCAGTAGTTTACTAACTAGGACTAGACTGACTAGTGTTATGACCAGTCGTAGCTGCAGATTTTTCAATAATATTAAAATTAATATAATATGGTAAGCATTATTCGCACGGTTTTGGCAGTGCGAATAATGTCCAACATCGCACTCAATCGTTAAAGAACTAATTATATGGAATTATTTTAATAACTCGCCTTAAAATTAAAAGATTAATAGTATATATATATATATTAATTTATCGCCTTCAACTGACCTTCCCGGAAACGAAAGTTGCGTAGAATGACTGAATGAAAGCTATCCAAGTTTTCGTTTTAATACGGAAGTAACTTACAAAATGCATCACGGAACAAATAAACAAGAAAATCAACGCTATCGAGTTTTATTAGTTGATTTCTTTAACTTTATAAGTCTTTATTTAATTTAAACATAATTCAAAATTTGCTTATCCTTACTTTACATTTCAATATTTTTTTTTACTTAGTTTAGCCCAGAGCCAGAGGCGTGACTACAAGGGACAAGGCCGTGCCGTACACAGCCTTTTTTCAGGGGCAGGGCCAAGGGGGTTCGCAAACTTGCGTGAAGGCATTTAATTTCATGTTCAAATACCTTATCTTATCTTATCTTATCTGATCTGTTTACAGACGCTCCTTCTATACAGAAGATTATTGCGTCCTACGCTTATCTATGGTTTGTGATTAGTCCTGCATTTTTATTAGAGATTTAAATGTTGATAAAGTGTTGGTTTTCCTGGATTCTTCAGGCAACCCATACCACGCCCGAATTCCGGACGGGAAGAAAGGAAAACTTGTATGTGTTTGTTCTTGCATACGGAATAAGAAAGGTGTTTTTATCCTTATGTCTATCTGAGGGTTGTATTAAGTTATCTTTGTGTTGTATTTCTAAATTAGAATTAATTGCTTTATGTATGATTACTACTTTGCTCTTGGTTCTTCTATCCTCTAGTGTTTCAAGGTTTAATGATTTAACTAAAATGGTGTTATTCTTATACCAGGGGTTCCTAACCAGTGGTGCATGCACCCCCAAGGGGTGCATGAGCAGGTTCCAGGGGGTGCATGAACTATTCAGAGGAAAAAAAAGAAAAAGAGGAAGAAATAAAAGAAGGTAAAAAAATGAAAGAAAACCTAATAATCTGAAAATGTAAACCATAAGCAAGGCACCTTCAGAGCACCTTTGAACATTGCAAAGGTCCTTTGATGGGTATTTCTGTCAAGAAATTGCTAGGAAAGACCTTTGGATTCGCAATCCTTTTCTCTGTGACTTGGACAACATTGATGTCAGTGACCTTTCTAAAGATGACCTAATTGATTTGAGAACCAGAGAAGTACTGAGGAGTGCCTTCAGTTGCAATACCTTGATTGAATTTTGGTGCGCCCAGCTAGATTCCTACCCACAACTAGCAAAGAGGGCAGTACTGACTCTCCTTCCATTTGCCACAACCTATCTCTGTGAAGCAGGATTCTCCACACTTTTGACGATTTAAAACAAGGAAAGGAATAAGTTGAATGCAGAGGATGACATGAGAGTTGCTTTGTCCAAAACAGTCACCAGATTTAAATTGCTGATTGATCATAAGAAGCAGCAGATCTCTCACTAAATTCACTGTTTCCTATTGTCAAAATGTTGTGTTCCTAAAATAAACATAGTTTTTTATGCATTTTCTGCAAGTTTCATGAGGGGGTGCATGAACTTTTTTGGGCATCTGAAGGGGTGCATGGACCCCAAAAGGTTAGGAACCACTGTCTTATACCTACAACATATGGGGCTATGACTTCAAATTTGGATGAGAATGTTTAATCAATAATTCTGTACCTATGAATATTTGAGGGCTTTGATTAAACTTATCGTGTTTTTTAAATCCCTTATATTAACTTCGAAATCTTGTCGTCATCTCTCTCTCCCCTCTCCTCTCTCTCTCTCTCTCTCTCTCTCTCTCTCTCTCTCTCTCTCTCTCTCTCTCTCTCTCTCTCTCTCTCTCTCTCTCTCTCTCTCTCTCTCGTTCGTCGTCGGGCAGACGGGCGGCGGAAAAACAAAAGTAAAAAATGACACATTTCCCGTGATGCGATCGAGCTGAAATTTGGCACATAGACTCGTGTCACCTAACAATGCATCGTTTCAAAATTTCAGATCGATCGAACGTACCGTAATTAAATTAATGCATTTTTAGTTAATATATATATAACATATGTAATTCAATTTCACAGTTTGTTATTGTTTTTCTTCCACGTGCCAGTTGAGTTGAATTAACGCATTGACATCACCCGTCGACATCCACACCCCTCCCCCTTCACCCGGATTTAAAGCCAGGGGAGGTAATTTGGTTTCAGTCTGTAAATGTTTGTCGCGTTTGAACATAATCAATAGTTTTAGTTATGCCTCATACATAAGGGATTTATAGTCAAAAACTTTGTTTTTACGGGGTTGTTTAATTCCCTCGTTTTGTCCACACAAAAATTTGTTCAATGTGTTCAGTGACCAAAAAAGTAGGTTTTCGTGCAATAAATAATTAACACTGTATATAAAATTTTCCAAAATACTATTTTATTTAAAAATGCAAGTACTCGATCATTCATTTATTTTCTTGTTAATAATGAAATCTGCAGACGCAAGCATTGAAGAATTTTAATTACATACATTTTGGTACGAAACTGACAAAACGGAAGACCACAGTGCTATGAAGTTTATTTTAGAGCATCTTCGATGTAAATTCTTTTTGGTTTTTGTTAACAAATATCTGTAAAAAAAAACTGTCCTAGATGATATTGAAAGCGTAGTGAATATGCATCAATGCAAGCTCGGTAAGTCTTTCCTGTCTCACTCATTGAACATCTCATGTAATTGTGCAAACGTCGGAGTGCACTGAAACTTTGATTACACGCGCAGGAAGTCACATAAATCACACACGCGATTTTCAGTAAGCAATAAATATTCGGGTACATCGACAATCGATTCATTGCAATGTTTTATAGCTTCCGTGCAATTTTTTGGTAGCTTTGACTTTTCCCATTGGCTGAATCTCAATTTCTACCCGCTGAACTCTTCGGGTAGCACCACTGGCGAAGGCAGATCGTGCTCTTGTAAATCCACAGCGCCTTTCAGATCTTCATGCGTACAATTTCTAACAGCACTTTTTAGAAAATGCATTATTTAATTACGGTACATGCCTCTATTTATTTTATTCTTTTTAGTCCACTTATTAAAATGTGGTTTTTAAATCCCTCATATTAACTTCGAAATCTTGTCTCTGTGTCGTCATCTCATCATCTCTCTCTGTCGTTCGCGGGCGGGCGGAAAAACAAAAGTAAAAAATGACACACTTCCCGTGATGCCATCGAGCTGAAATTTGGCACATAGACTTGTGTCACCTAACAATGCATCGTATCAAAGTTTCAGATCGATCGAACGTACCGTAATTAAATTAATGCATTTTGAGTTTATCTCTATATAACATATGTAATTCAAATTCATGGTTTGTTATTGTTTTTCTTTCACGTGCCAGTTGAGTTCACGCGTTGACGCCACCCGTCAATGTCCACACCCCTCCCGTCCCTTCCCCCGGTTTTAAAGCCAGGGGATATCACTCAGTGTCAATCTGTAAATGTTTGTCGAGTTTGAACATAATCAATACTTTTAGTTGTCTCATATATTAGGGATTTATAGTCAAAAACTTTGTTTTTACGGGGTTGTTTAATTAAATCCCTTATATTAACTTCACCGCCGTCTCTGTCTTGGGTTCGCGGTCGGTCGGTCGGGCGGAAAAACAAAAGTAAAAAATGACACACTTCCCGTGATGCCATCGAGCTGAAATTTTGCACATAGACTCGTGTTACCTAACAATGCATCGTATCAAAATTTCAGATCGATCGAATGTACCGAATTTAAATTAATGCAATTTGAAAACTTCCGTCATTTTTGACGAGTAATACACTAGTAACATATTTTCTATCTTAATAATTTTAAAATAAATTATAATATAACTCATAACGTTTTAAGAATTAGATTGTTATATATAAAATATAAATATATACTATATCATCCTCACGAACTTTTATAATTAACTAGCAGACCCGTCGTGCGTTGCAACGATCTCTTTAAAAATGAATAAATTGAAAGAAACCAAAGATTGGTGTGTTTTAAAAGAATTATGCCATAAACCTTCGGGGAAGTGAGAAAAAAAAGTCCAAGTTTAATAGCAAACTGTTACATAAATTAATAATTAAAAACTTACAAAAGGAAAAACGATATTAAGAGGCCCAGCCAAAAAATGAGTGATAATTTAATTTTTTTATTGCCATTGTACTCAAGCTAAATTTCTCAATATCGTTTAAAATTGAATGGGGAATTAAATTGTTACCGTGCAGTAAAAATGACATTTGGGGCCCCCAGCTCCGAGGGAATGGACATTAGGAGTTCAGTGCCCTATAGTAATATATTATAGGTTCTTAACTTTTTATATACTAACTTTAGTCAAAATCCATTTATTTTCTCATTATCTACCGCTTAAACTAATTTTAATATAGCTAATATAGTGAATAAAACTACATAAAGGGGCCCCGGGCTTTTTCGCTGCGAGATGTCAATTTCAAAAACCTTTACATTTCAATTCAGTTTCATCATGGATATATTTATCAAGATCGTTAAAAAGTGAATGGCAAAAATATCTTAAACATATATGAAAAAAGACATTTGGGGCCCTCCGTCACCGAAGAAAATGTCATTAGAAGTTCAAAAACCTTGAGTATTTTAATATGGGCTACCAAGTTTTTTATACAAAATTTGGTTAAGATCCAATCATTTACTCAGTAGCTAACGCATAAACTAATTTTTATATAGTTCGTATAAGCAAAAAACGACAGTAAGAGATAGAGGGTCCAGTTATTGCAAGAAATAAAGTGCGAAACACATGTTCATTTGAATAAATTTCAAAATGCATAAATTTATTTATATTTATCAATAATGGTAAAATTTGACTGTGCGATAAAATATTAAACATACATTTTGGGCTCCCTGCCCCAAGGAAAAGAAAATTACGAGTTCAGTGCCCTATAGTAATAAAATATAGACCCTCGAGTTTTTATATAATAAGATGGGTCAAGACCCATTAACTTTTTCAGAATTTTACGCTAATAATAATTTTTATACAGCTAATATAATGAAAAAAAAACGAAATTTAGGGGCCCCTGGGCCCATTCGGTGAAAGATTTCAATTTAAAAAATGCTGTTCATTTTAATTCAGTTTCCTCATAGATATATTCCTTAAGATCGTGAAAAATTAAATGAAGAAAACTATCTCAAACATATACGAAGAAAAGACATTTGGGGCCCCAGGCCCCGAAGGAATGGAAATTTGAATTTCTGTGCCCTATAGTATTTTAATATCGGCTACCAAGTTTTTGTATACAAATTTTGGTTAAGGTCCATTCATTTACTCGGTAGCTAACGCATAAACTTATTTTTATATTATAAGCAAAAAACTACATTATGGGCCCCAGGGCCTAATTATCGCAAGAAATAAAGTGCGAAAGACATTTTAATTTGAATAAATTTCAAAATACATACATTTATTTATATGTCTCAATATTGAATGAACGATAAAATATTGAACATACATTTTGGGCTCCCTGCCCCAAGGGAATGAAAATTAGGAGTTCAGTGCCCTATAGTAATAAAATATAGACCCTTAAGTTTTTATATATTAAGATGGGTCAAGATCCATTAATTTTCTCAGTATTTAACACGAATACTAATTTTTATACAGCTTAAATAAGGGAAAAAACGACATTTAGGGGCCCCTTTAGTGAAAGGTGTCAATTTCAAAAACCTGTTCATTTAATTCAGTTTCCTCATAGATATATTCCTCAAGATCGTGAAAAATTGAATGGGGAAAAATATCTTAAACATATACGAAGAAAAGACATTTGGGGCCCCCGGCACCGAATATATTGACATTAGAAGTTTAGAAACCTTAATTATGTCAATATGGGCTACTAAATTTTTGTATGCAAATTTTGGTTAAGATGCATTCATTTACTCAGTAGCTAACGCAAAAACTAATTTTTATATAGCTCACATAAGCAAAAAACGACATTAAGGGCCCCAGTGCAAGATATAAAGTTCAAAATACCTGTTCATTTCAATCTGTATAATAATTGATACATGTGTCATTAGTTGTCAATATTGTTAATAATTGAATGGTGAATAAAATCTTAAACGTTTAAGAAAAAGAATTTTTTGGGCCCCCAGCCCCGAAGGAATGACTATTAGGAGTTCAGTTCCCTTTAGTGTTTTAATATTGGCTATCAAATTTTTATATACAAAGTTTGGTTAAGATCAATCAATTTACACAGTAGCTAGCGCTGAAACTAAATTTTATATAGCTCATATAATCAAAAAATGACATTATGGGTCCCCGGCGCCCCATGAGTGATAAATTTAGAAAAAAAGTTGCCAGTCTCCAAAAGTTTCATGATGATCGGATGAATGGTTTAATCCGCTATAAAGGACATGCACACAGACATACATTGATTAATATATATATAGATTAACAAAAACGACATTAAGGGCCCCCGGGCCCAATCGGTGCAAGAGAATAACTTTAAAATACATGTTCATTTCAATCTGGATCATGATAGATATATTAGTCAATGCTTTTCAAGATCGTGTAAATCATAACGGGAATAAAGTATTTAACGCTTACAAAAAAAAGGATTTTGGGCCCCCGGCCCCGAAGGAACGGACATTAGGAGTTCAATGCCATATGGTTCTTTAATATAGGCTATCAAGTTGTTATGTACCAAGTTTGGTCAAGATCCATTCATTTTCCAAGCAGCTAAGCCTTAAACTAATTTTTATATAGCTCATATAAGAAAAAATTCTCATTATTTGGCCCCCGGCGCCCCATGAGTGTTAATTTTTGAAAAAAAGTAGCCTATTTCCATCCCGTGAGCGTACTCAAAAGTCTCCAAAAGTTTCATGGCGATCGGATGAATGGTTTAGTCAGCTAACGGGAATAAAGTATTTAACGCTTACAAAAATAAAGATTTTGGGCCCCCGGCCCCGAAGGAACGGACATTAGGAGTTCGATGCCATGTGATACTTTTATATAGACTATCAAGTTGTTATGTACCAAGTTTGGTCAAGATCCATTCATTTTCCAAGCAGCTAAGCCCTAAGCCTAAACTAATTTTTATATAGCTCATATAAGAAAAAATTCTCATTATGGGCCCCCCGAAGGAACGGACATTAGGAGTTCAATACCATATGATACTTTAATATAGACTATCAAGTTGTTATGTACCAAGTTTGGTCAAGATCCATTCATTTTCCAAGCAGCTAAGCCCTAAACTAATTTTTATATAGCTCATATAAGAACAAAACTCATTATGGGCCCCCGGCGCCCCATGAGTGTTAAATTTTGAAAAAAAAGTAGCCTATTTCCATCCCGGGAGCGTACTCAAAAGTCTCCAAAAGTTTCATGGCGATCGGATGAATGGTTTAGTCAGCTATAACAGACATGCATACATACATACATACTTTGATTTTTATATATATAGATTATGTCATAAGCCGTAGGCTCATCTGTTTACGCTGTTAACCCGGACGTTAAACGGAGCGTCAACTAAAAGAGCCAAGAGCTCTTTTCACTTCGGAAAGTAGTTTCATTTAAGTAAAATGGCGCAGCCCTGACTTATCACCACGAGATAACAATTACTAATTACTATTACCACTTGATTCTGTGCTAAATAGGTAGGAATAAACAATTGCTCAATAATTTTGAATCTGTTTACGGCATATAAATTAGAATTATGACTTATACATTACCTTGTATAGTAATTACTGTATTAAATAAGTTTTTGAATTTGAATCATTCATTGCAGTTGTCAGTTACCTGCAGTAATTTTAATTTGGCCGATGGTAGACACCACGTAGCGCGCAGTCTAAACTCAGTTGGGTGGATGACACGCATTACGCAGTCTATATTGTGGAGGGTGGATGGCGCGCATTACTCAGCCTACACTGTTTATTTTGGTATACCCAGTCCACCTTAATAGCTTAAAATTTATTTTTAAAAAGATTTAATTTATGATTTTAAAATTAATTTGGTAAAAGCAAAGAGAACGGTGCGCTCGATAAATCATATTTTTGGTTGCTATATTATATTTGTTGTTTTTTCTATTTTAATTTAAAAAATAGACAACTAAACCTAACCCAGACCCTAAAACTGAAACTACAAACTTTAAAAAAAAAGACTCAAACGAAACTCGAACCTCCACCTGACACCTAGAGTTCAAGAATCTAATGTCCTAACCATGAGACCACAGAAGCTCATGTACCGTATGAATTTAAAAAAATCTTATAAAGTAGTCACATGAAACGGACCCGGATGAAAGAGCAAAATGTGACGTCACACACACATTTACGCGGTTTCTACTTTCTCGGTGTAGGACACAGTGTATGCCGCGTAGCACGCGACAACCAAGCTTTACAGTGTATGCCCCGCATTGCGCGGTATCCACCCAGTTTGTTTTAATTTTGTGTAATTCAACTAATTCAATAGTCAATTGATCAATTGAAATTGTAATCAGTGAGTGAGTAAATTCAAAGTAAATTGAGTTATCATATCATAATAAATGGCTAGCGTTATTCACACAGCTGTGGGCGAATATTGTCCACAGCTTATGTCACTTATGACACTTATGTTATTCAAGATTTCCTATGCCTATTCCAATCAGTAGGCCTATCAGGAATGTATGAATTGTTTGTATGTACTCGTGTTACAATAAATATTGAGACAAGTTCAAAAGCCTGAATGCAGAGAAGATACAGAAGAAAGAATTGAAAAGGTGTTGAACATCATAACAAAATTTCACGAGAAAGACATTGAAGTAAAAAAATAATTTATAAATATAAATAATAGTTCAGGACTCCCATACTAAATAAGTAAAATTTAGAAAGAAAATGGAGGAGGGGATGAAAGTGAAAGCTTTGTGTTCTCTTGTAGCCATGAATCATGATAAGCACGAGGGATTGGTAGTTTTGTGTGCTATGTTATTGTGAATCAGTAATCAGTCCCTTTTTATAATTTATGGTAAGAATTAATGATAAAGTAAATAATTTTCTAAAAAAAATTAAATATTGGCCAGCTGATTTAAATAAAAAGGTTTGACGTCACTGACCTAGCTTGTGCTTGTCATATATATTTTAACATGGAAATGAATTTGTGAAATTTATATTTAAACTTAAAATTATAGTATATGTTAATATGTTTAGTTTTCATTTTATCAGTGGAATTAGAATGCTTTAAAATTAATTTATTAAAAAAAACTTACTTTTATTTTACAGAGTATCTAAAGAAATTTTAAACTCCTTAATATGTTGAAGGCAGAGGAAGATTTTCCTCGTGGAAAGCCTCATTTTAAAACATCTGAAAAGATACTAAATGTTGGCATCAAGAGTTCTGTAATTACAACCAAAAGCCAGGTACAATTTAGAGATATTTATCATTTGTAAATTATTAAATATTTATAATTCTTCTTGCATGTATTTTTACTTTGAAGCTTAGGGACAAAATTAAATTTTAATAACTACTTTAAAAATATTAAAATTTTGATTTATATTGATAATGTTGAATTTTTTTTTGTTTTCATAGAAAGGTCATTTTAATATTTTAATTTAACAGAAAACAATTAAAACTCAGCTTGAATCCAAAAAAAGAAAATGTCAATCTACACCCACTAGTTATAGTAGTGTAAAACGCCCTAGACAGGAAGTGAAGCATAATATAATAGAGACACCCTTGCATCAAGTAAGTAAGACAGAAAAATAAAAACAATCCCGTAAAAACAAAGTTTTTTACTATAAATCCCTTATATATGAGACATAGCTAAAAGTATTGATTATGTTCAAACGCGACAAACATTTACAGACTGAAACCGACTGATCTCCCCTTGCTCTGTAAAAACGGTGTGGTCACGGATGGCTGGACTTAACTCAGCCTGACACGTGAATTAAACAAAGCAGGCCGCTACATATAGTTATATAGAGATAAACTAAAATTGCATTAATTTAATTACGGTACATTCGATAGATCTGAAATTTTGATACGATGCATTGTTAGGCGACAAGAGAGTCTATGCGCAAAATTTCAGCTCGATAGCATCAGGGGAAGTGTGTCAATTTTTACTTTTGTTTTTCCGCCCGCCCGATGACGAACGACAGAGAGAGAGACAAGATTTCGAAGTTAATATAAGGGATTTAAAAAGTAACTAAACCATTCCATTTTTCTTTTGACAAACCTTAACATCGTGATTGTTTTTGAATTAAAAAATAAGGATAAAAGTATTTTTACAGCTATTTTAATTGAAATATAGTTTTACATTTAATTCTGGTAACTGAATTTTATTTTATTTTGTTTTAAGGATCTTTGTACCGACCTTTGCGTTTTGGGCTGTGTCAGACAGGTTTTGGAATATGGGATATCAATATCATTACCTGGAAATATGGTGGCAACCTTGCCAATAACAGAGATATCATCATCATACACGGAACATCTCAAAGCACTTGTTTGTTCTGATGAACTTGTAACAGATGATGAGGTTGTTATTTTTACATTTATTGTTAGAAATCTAAAGACTATTTACAGTTCTAAAAACAAGTTCTATTTATAGATTAATGCGTTTTTTAAAACCATCTTATTTATTTAGATCTGATTTTGCAAATATTGTTAAGCAAAAGCTGTCATTATAAGTTTATTTTATAATATATTAGCTCTAAATTTCAGAATTTAAAGTCTGCTGAAGATTTCTTAAAACCAGGGATGTTACTCCCAGTAGTTGTTTGTGACATCACAGAGAATAAACAACAAAAGAAGAAAATCAAGCTGTCTTCAGATCCAACAAAAATTAATTCTTCTGTACAGGTTCAAGCTGTTGAAGTTGGTCAGGTCTGTCAATAATTATACATTTTATAAAATGCAATATTAATTTAACATGACATTATAATTTTATTTACAATATTTTTAAGAACCATATTACAATGAAAACATATTATTAAATTTCTAAACTATATTATATTGTAGGGGTGTTGTGCTGCAGTGTGAGAAGAATATAGTTATTGTATTGTTCTTGTGGGTATTAAGATTGAAATATTTTATACTTGTTAGCTCTTATTTGGGAGCATATCTAGTGTTGAAGACCATGGTTATCGTGTTGACCTTGGCATTAAAGGACTGCAATCTTTCCTGATGACAAAAGATGCTGAAGCATTTATTCAAACTTGTAATGGAGGTTGGTCATTAGAAAAGTTATAATTAACATTTAATAGTGCTGGCAGGTGCTTTTCACATTCAGTACTTATAATTGCTAATATTTATTTTAAAACAACAAAAAGGGTTTTCTATGCTCAATTTAGACGATAGATTGCATTTATTTACCTATACTTAACAAGATTATGAATCTAATATGAGTATTCTATAATTTAATTTATCGATTATGAAAAAGTGATAAAAAGATGTTTATCTAATTAATTTTTTCTGCTTTCTTGTATTTTTCAACATTTTACTTCTCAGGTTCCTCATTGTGCATTGGCCAACCAGTATGGTGTGTACTAAAAATGACTGATAAAGCTGGTATCATTGCAGGGGAGAGCAGGGTTGTCAATATTACTATAGATCCACAAGTGATAGAGAATTCACATGTAAATATATTTACTCTTTAAATAATTGATATCACTGATTTTTTTCCCCCATATTAAGTTTTTAAAAGTGATTAATTCATCACAGACAAATGCAAAATACATGAAAGGCATTTCATCCTTAAAATAATTTTATTGAATTTTAACGCTGTATTCTTTGCCATTTTGGCATTTATAGTATATTATTTTTTAAAATATTTGTTTATTTATTATTAAATTAACCATTAATATAAATTATTTTTTTATAATTATTCTTAAAACTGTCACATTTGTAAAATTTTACTTGTTCATAAACATGTTATTACATTTTTTCAGCTATCAAAAAAAATTCATCTAAACTCATTTTTACCAGGAATGAAACTTAAAGGCGTTATTAGGAGTGTGAGTTTAAACAAATCTTTTAGCTTAATTTATAAAAATTTATACATTTAATTTTTTTTTACATTTGGCTATTATTCTGATTCAAAGAAAATCATTAATTTCAGTATATTTTGTTGTTCATAAAGAATGTCCAATTAAAAGATAGCTTACTTTTTAGTTTTATTTCAATTAGATTTCAGAGAGTGGTCTACATGTGACTGTTTTTGATTATCTTGGAGTTGTTCACAGTTCTCAGTTGCCTAAATCTTCCTCTCAGTACACTGTCGGACAAGAGGTTAGGCTATTGTCAATATATAAGTATGCTAGCTTATCTGGACTTATTGACCTCAAAGTCTACTTTACACTAAAGCAAACCCTATTATGATACTCTTGCAATTGTCTTACAAAATAATGAAGACAAGTTGTGGTACACATCGAATGGAACCCAAAAAGATGAGTATAATTGGTACATGGCTAAAAGTTGTTATCTTTGCAATAGACTAATCTACACTTGTTTTTTGAAAACTGAAGACACTGTTGTGTTGGGTTACATATTTGTCAGATTAAGAATAATTTGGGTTATGAATTAAGGTTGTTAAGACCTCGTTTTTGAGGACATGTTAACGGAAACCCTTGGCTCGATTCTATCATGTTTGGTATCGTTAGAAAGCTAAACATTACGCTGAGAATGCCATTCCGATGACACGCTTTTCTAAAAATAACTATTTTAGTAAACCCAGTGTGTATGACGTGTACACAAATAAAGATGATTGGCTGAATGGTAAATCCGAGCTATTTTCCGCGTTTTGATTGGTTGGCGTCCGCCATTTTCCCTTCACTACGCGTAAACAAAGAGAAAGAACGCCTTACCTAATTTTCGACAGTTTCATATATTGCCTTACCAATTGTTGATTATCCGATTGATTTCATTATTAAAGGTAAGTTTATTTTGTATACAATTCGTTATAATAGCTTTTGCTAACATATTTACTCCATTAGTACTCAAATAAGCAAAACATCGACAAAGTGGCTAAGTTTAGCGCGTGGCGTTACAGTTACAGTCACATTCAGTTTCAGTTTACTGTTTACTTTATCGAGTCAGTAAAACAAAGCGAAAACGCAGTACTACTACATTGATTGTACACGTTATATTTAAAATCAAACTTAATTTAATTATAATTATAAGTATTTTATAGTTTAACAAATTAGGAGCCACGAATTATTATAGTGTAGGCTTTGTAATTGTAAGCCTAATCATAGTATAGTATAGACAGTATAGTAATAGTATAGTCATAGTTCACAGATCAGGCTCAGGTGATTATCTGACAGTGATAAATACATATACTTTTACTAGTCAGACTAATGAACTAAGTCAAAAGCCTTATCACAATTTTAAGGCTACCCTGTACTGTAAATGTTGAATATCTTTATTTTTATTATTCTTGGTCTTGGTATCAGTAGGTTCTAATTATTCAATGTTGGTTAATTTCATATTCATATATTCCATCAATAATTTATAATTTATCAAATAAATGAATTTTTTTTTGGTTTACATGTTGGTTACTTGGATATTGTTTTGCATTCTTTTATTAACATTTTTAAGAATTATTTATCTATCACTTTGGTTTAGTGTCATGCCTGCCGCTAAGGAGTTTACTACGAACACTGCCTCACGGTCAAAGATGACGAGAAAGCAACGGATAGCTTTAGCAAGAGCAGCAATGCTGAAGAAATGTGACCTCTTATCCAATCCTTTGTCACAACCACTATACTGGTAAAAGATAACCAGGCCACCCCCCACCGTCAACAGACATCATCTGCATCAAAACGAAAGCTTCGTTTCTTTGCTAACGTCACTAACGACTACAGTCCAAACCACTCATCGTTGCCCACCACCTATGTCTCAAATGATACATTGCAGACATTATTTATTGGTTTGCAGGGTATATTGTTGCTTGCAGGGTTTTTTGCACAACATACCAAGAGGTAAGAGAAGAGACTTTTACCTATACAAAATTTAACCAAATTCACACACTGAACAGACAAGCTGTAACTGCATCTTTGGAAATTGGTATGAGCTATGCAGGTCTGAAATTATTTTCTGAACTTATGAATGTGCCAGTAATGCATCAGAAAACACACAGCCAACATACTTAAGTAATATTAGAAAAAACAACTTCATTTACAACCCTATACAAATATGAAGAAAAGCAGCGGAAAAAAGAAATTCAGAGAGTTGAGTTAGAGTACAGAAGACCTCAATATTTGCCTGGAGGTGCTGATTTTTTATTATTGTCTCTAATATTTTTGATATTTTAACTGTTGATTTAGTATGCTATTTAATGTTTAAAAATATTGCATTGTCATTGCTAAATTTATGGTTTCAATTAACAACAAAAAAAAATTTTAAAAAAAAATAATATTTTAAAGCGATTTTGAGGGTTGGGGGTGGTTGTAAACTTGCTCCAATTATTTAATTTTTTATTATTTGATTTGAATTTTATGATTATTTATAAGCCAATTGGTTTTTGTATTGAATAAGATTAAGTATTCTTGTATATATTATGCAAAAAATTTTAGTTTCTTCAAATGAAAGTTTAATTTTCATTTTTCTCAAAATAAACATTTTTAATGGATACTGCATTTTAGTTTTCATTTTTCTCAAAAAATCTTTGTTCAAATGCTTTAAGATTTTGTATACTTGTTTAAATATGGTCTTAAAACAAGGTAACAAAGCCATTTTGATTCAAAATGATCAGGAAGGGAAATTTTTTTTTATCAAAGTTGATATTTCAATGAAAATGCTAAACGGCTGAGGAGAAAAAAAAGTAGGTCGCAAAAATAATTTGCAAAAAAAAAGTTTCTTTCTTTTTAGCTCAAGTCTCCTTGTTATCATGTTTAATACTCTTATGGCAAGTTGAAAACAAAAGGTCAGGCCAGTACCTTTTGTAACTTTTATATAAAATGCTTGCTTTTGAACCATGATTTTTCATCCTGGACCCCCCTTTTTGCTCAGCTGGAGTGAATTTTTTGGAAATTATTTAAATTTTACTCCTTAAGACGTTTATTTAAGTCTATATACATCATATCAAAACAGTAAACATGTTAAAATGTTAATACTTTTAAAAAAAATGAAATTTAGGGTAGTTGACCCCCTTAACCGGTAAAAAAAAAGAAAGGTTAACCGCCGGTCCCTATATGCCTTATGTTTTGAGAACCTATGAGAGAATATTTTTGCCACACGTCGTCTGATTGTGGCATTAAGGTCTGCTTCCCCCGCTTGCGTTCAGCTTTTTTTCGCAATGTCCTCAATTCAGCGGATTTATTTAAAAAAAAACAACAAAACCTTCCAAAGAATTAAGGAAAACAGTGATGGTTTATAGTCAATTTTTAATTATGTGTTTTTGAGGACTAGTATTAACCATTTTAAATAAGAGGACCGGTTAAACCATTCGTTAAAGTTCGCGATGTATTTTTACTTAGTTTAAAAAAACCCACGCCTCGTCTAGTCCGTGGGGAATTCCTCTCTTGTGTGTGATGCCGGTCAACTCGCGAATTAAAAAATACAGTCGAAACCGGTTAAGTCTACGGCGTTGGGGTATGAAAAATGGCATCGAGATAACCGATGATCGAGTTAAAACGAAAACCAATATGGCGGCAAAATATTAACATGCGCTTGAAATTTCTTTATATACGTGTTGTGCGTTAATTAGTGATGGGACGATTAATCAGAATCGTATCGGAATATAAGAAATATCAATATAATGTTAAATTATGTGATATATTATATTATGTGAAATGGAACGTCATTGCGAGTATGATTCATGTAAATGAATTAGTGACTCGGCTCTGACTGAGACTGAGGCTCTAGTTTTAGTTCATTTGCTCGTTCGTCCTTGAACTTTATTATTTCATGCTATTTACTACTAATACTAATGATGTAATTATAATTAAAGTCATAATCTTAGTGTAAGTTTATTACTAATAAATACCAAGGCATTTATTTATTTGTATAAGGACCAAGGAAAACAATCAATATTCAAATAAATATATTTTAAATATATTTGTAGGTACTTCATATAGTCGTTCGCGCATCGTTCTGCGCATGTCGACAAAAGTCGCAAATATTGTTTCAATTTGTTAATAATTGACTACCATTACGCTAGGACTAGTGTTTACCGTAGTTACAACTATCGAGCGACCGCTTACACTCATCTTTAAAAATGTTTAGGCTTATTTATTTAAGTTTTAAGTCTTCGGAATTTAAATAATTTATTCAGTTAGTTTTTGTTGTGTTAGCGACGGTGACTTCAAATCGCTTTCTCCCTATTCCGGTATCTAAATAATATACACGTCATCACTTTTAGTCTACTTCGTCTACGGCTAATGAATGCTTTTTTTTTAAAAATTTTTAATTTGCTTAGTTGTCGAGGCACTGTACGGTCAAAGGTCACGGCTGTTACTACAGCGCTCTAAGTGAATTCAAAGGGACGCAAGTTACGGAGTTTTCTAGTTAGGGATAATGAGGGTGGGGAGGGGAGGCTAGAAGGCTAGACAGGTCTTTGATGTTTATATAAAAGGAAGCCTCTTGATTTTGACATACCAATACAAGACCGCGAGAAGAGAACGTTAAACATCTACAGTGGGTTGGGGGGAAGGAACATTTTTCTTTTTAAATTGAGTCAGAGCATGCCTTGGCCTTGGTAAATGGCCAGTGTAGCTCAACCCCACCTAAACCCCACCCTATTGGGGGGGGGGAATCGTCCTGGCAAGTTGACGAGTGAAACATAATATGGTTTTTAAATAAATTCCATCTTATTATGACTGTTTACTCCGTTTTATCAGGACTTAGTCGGTATATTAGCTTATTACCGAGTTAATTTTATGGTGTGTTACGGCCAAATACCAGAGCCAACACGCGAGTCAAAGCGTTTTCTAAATAATAATAATATTCTGGTCTATAAATATAGACTGTTTGTGGAGTTCGCTAGTGACTGATTAAAAAAAAATTGTATTCGCTTTGTTACCGAAGCATAGTACCAGAAGTAACAGCGCTGAGCAAGCGGGCTGTTACGTCACCAGCAGACCCTGGTGAGGCAGAAAATTGGTCCCTTCCCTTGGTTATAAAAAAATAATAGCTAACATTTTCAAAAGCTGGCGATTGGTCATGGGGATCGAGCTAACCAAGTTAAATTGCAAATTTGGCCCTCTTTTGTGCTCGAGGTAGTAGGTTTCGGCGACTTACAAAAATCGAATTAGCCGATGAAAAAATGCTAAGACAAAGAGAGAATTTGGCGGTTCCAATAAAAAACGTCGAGTTAGTGGGGTGGTCGAGCTAACCGAGCTCGAGGTAAGTGGGTTCGACAGTAATAATAAAATTATTAAGCTTAAAGTGATGATAAAATGAAATTTATTAAAATGCCATATTATTTTTGCAATCAACAACTCGCCAGAATTATTGAATTTTGCGGCACACATGACGCGCGCGCCGCCCCAATTTTTCCTGTACCAGTAGGGTTTGAGCTACACTCGCCGTACTCCCCTTACAACGCATAACAATTACATTTTTTAAAAGAAAATATCAGTTTTCATATTAATGTGGTAATCTTACGTCAAATGCTTTTGACTTGCAGGAACACTGTCACTATAAGACCGAACTCGAATTTGAGGACTGATTAATCGCCCAGTATTTTTCCTGCGTTTATCAAACGACTAAGCGGCGCGCGCCGATCAATTTTTTGTCTGCGGGAAACAGACTATAAACCGGTGACCAGAGAATGCTGATAGGGCACAGGGTCATATTCTTTTATAGCTTTGTCTTTATAAGAGACAGACTATAAATACATTGTTGTCTATTTTGTGAGCACATGGACTACTCATTGCGATCTTGAATAGTGATGACGTGTATATTGTTTATATACCGGAATATGGAGAAAGCGATTTGATGTCACCGTCGCTCGCGTTTGTCTCGTTTGCTGCCCTGCATCTTAACCGTAAAACTACAAAAACGAACTCCTGGTAATAAGATTATACGGGCTTATTGAAGTTGTTGTTAACCGGTCCTAATTAAACGGGACCGGTCCTGATCTAAGGACCGGTTAACCGTTAACAACCTTATTGTGAATAACATTTTTGAATTTGGGTAAAGAACAATCCCTTGGGTTTAAGATCGAAGGTGAGAGAGATTAAAAAAAATTCAATTTCGAAACAAATGATTGCATACAGTACAAGCAGTACTGACATCGCTTAGCACCACCTAGTTTTTTAGAAAGTGACAAATTTTGTTGGTAAGTTAGATTGACTAAAATTTTTATTCCACAGTTTATTGTTTGTTTTGTTTTAAGAATGACTATATAATTAACAGAGCCATTAAAAAATTACCTTTGTTTTCTTTAGATTGATTTGAAGGTTCTGTACCTTAACCCAAAGACAAAAGTGTTGCATTTGTCAGCTCTACCAAAGCTTCTAAATTTCAATGGGACTCCAATCAATTGTTTTGGACATTTTCAAATTGGAGCTATTGTGCAAGCTGAAGTTGCTTGGGTACACAAGAAAAGAGGTGTTTATTTCAAATTACCTGATGACGTTAAAGGATTTGCTGCTGTAAGTAGATACTATTTGTTTTGATGAAATTTATTTCAACATTTTTAAAAATTGTGAATTGTGTGTTATTTTCTTCTTTTGTTAAATCATACAGAATCTCATCCTGGCTAATATAGAAATTGATATAATAAAAGTAGAAAATTTTAGCGCCATCATGGGTTAGGAGCGAGGCATCTGTAAATTTTTATTTTATCTGTCATTCCTGGTACTTATGCCATTTTCCATAGTTTTGTAGCCAGGGATGCCACCGTTCCGGTTTATCTTGGAATTCCGGATTAGTGAAGCTAAATATTTTTATTTTCCGGATTCGCAAATGTTTGATTTTGCTCATTTTTCGGATTCGTGATGTTTTTTTTTCGCTCTTCCCGGATTTGCGAGTTTATGTATGACGAGATGCTATAAATAGGACTGGTACCGTGACCTCTCCCTTCCCTTTGCTATCATCTCATTGTCGCGCAAGCGCGCATCATTCTGCGCATATAAAAAATATACGGAAAACTTAGACACGATAATTTAACGGATCGCACTCCGTTTGAATCGGAATTTGAATAGAAATTTCTCAAATGCTTTCGTTTTAGCATGCATTATAAATTATCATGAATCCGGTTTGTATCTAAACTGACTTACTGGGTTAAAAAAAACCATTAATATTTAATTAAAATTTTTGCTGTAATATTTTAAAAAAAATAATTTTATAATTAAATTAGGTCTAGGTCTATGCCTCTACTATTTGTTCAGATACATAAATTTGAAAAAAAATAAAAAAATAACACCTTTTAAGTTTAAGGCTTTAAGGACTTTGTGCTTTGGCAATACCAAATAATAATAATTTCCAAGGCTACTTCTCTTTTAGTAGTTTAAATTTAAGTAATTATCCGATAGTTACAATAGTAGTAGTAATTGTAATTCTAACCAAACCTAAATTATAGTTATTCTATTCATTTTCATTAGGCCTCTACTCTTACTATTAAACAGTATAAGTAGCATAAGTACGAGATAAAGGCCTATAGTCTATAGACAATAATTTAATTATTAAATTATGAACCTACTATAAACTATAATTTATGTAATAAATATATTGAGTTAATTTCAAAACAAGCCCATAAAATGACTTAACCCTACCAAATCCCAGCTCCCCAAGCTAATTTGCCCCTATACCTGGCCTCCCCAGCAAAAATAAAGAAAATGTACATGGGTTAGGAAATTTCTAATATCATGCAAACCAGTGGTCAGAATGAGCTCAAACTTTTAGATATAGCAGGAAATAGGCCTAACTTCCATCCAATGTTCAATTTAGCTGAGCGACTGCGCGGCCACTCAGATATCTAACGCCGCGCAGCATATAGTTACCGCAAATCAAATTTAGTAAAATTTTTTATTAAATAATGGTTGCTGTAAACTTTGCACCAATGTTCCCTTTAAGCTGCGCATCCGCACAGGTTTTCGACAGACACCCCCGCAGCAGTTAAGAATTACCGCGCAGGAAATTTTTTTGTGTTTATTTAGAAGATAATTTTTTAATTAGTTGAACAATGCTTCCATCTAACGCCAGTATTGGGCCGTGGAGTGGTAGTCTTCCCAGCAGGTTGAGCCATGCTTTACACAGGTATTTTTTGCACATAGAGCACCTGACGTTGGTCTTGACCTTCTTGTGTGGATTGTCCTTGTATGCTACTCCAAGGTGTGCTCTGTTGTATTGAAGGTGTTTTTCCATGCAGACAGTGCAGACATGATTGGAAGCAGTTGCTTCTGGAATTTCAGGCCAGTTGTTGCCTGGTGTGTTGCATTGGGGGCATTGTTCCATTTGTCCTCGACGAATGGCTGTTGAGCGGTAATTGCCCATCAGGTCAATGCAGAGTTTCTTAATACATCTAGTGTAAAACATAGGCTTTTTGTCAGCTGCTTCTAGTTTAGACACATAGATAACAAATGAATTGTAGCAGGCCCACATGAAAAATTTGATGAAAAGGCGACGGGGCCACCGGTAATGATGGAGGTGCGTCATTTGATCATTTTTGTCACAACCGCCCATGTGGCGATTGTAGTCCTGGACGAGCTGTGGCATCGGAACTTCATCAAGTGTTTCATCTTTGTTTCTTGTGTTTGCTACTCCTATTTTTTTGGGGCATGAAAGTTTGAGTTGAATGTAATTGCCCTCCGATCCTTCCATACCATACAGGTTATGCTGCCCTGACATTGATAGTGTCTTTCACCTCTCGCAAGCTAGCCCACCTTCTTCAAGGACACTGGAAATTTTTTTTATTTTGTTCCCTGTTCCATCTTCATTGAAGTTCAAATCTATTGTTCGAGCAACAAAGGTTGCAGTCCAGCCATCATCTGGAACATTGTCACCACGAAAATCTGTTTGATGGACACGTCACGCCCTCTTCCCATAACATTTGTTCTAGCTCTGGATCTATCATCATCATCATCACTTGACCTATCGAGATCACGATCCATGTCAACGTCACTAGAACTAGAATAATCATATTTATGAAGCAAAATTGCTTCATCGCCTTCTGAATTGTATAAAGCTTCCATTACTTGCTGCTGTGTGAAATGTGTAGGCTTTGCTCTTTTTCCTGTGGAAGTGCTCGGTTCATTCGTTAATCTTTTCAACAAAAATCAAGGTGATCACTAACTCACTGCTTTATTCAATGAAGATACCATTTTTAAACACTAATCTTGCAACAAATGCGAGATTTAATGACGATAGGCTGCTTTTTTTCAGTACTTCTTCAAGTGATATCCCAAAATACCTAGAATTCGGTAACTCGTTATATAGTAATTAAATCAATTACCTAATATTCTGTTATTCGCCTTGGTAGGGTTAAAACAAAGAAATAAAATTCAAAATAATTATAATTTATCATATTATAATATATAAATACATGTAATATGAAATATTAATATTATTGTAAGTTATTGTAAGGGAATTCCATATAATAGATACTCGACAAGTACGTTTAATAATGTTACTTATGACACCATAAATTTCAATTTTTGGCTTTAATCGAAATTACAGTGGGACCCACTTAACTCGAGCCCGGTTAACTCGTCAGCTCTATTAAGTCAACGTTTTTTTTTGGAACCGCCAAATTCTCTCTTTGTCTTTGCATTTTCTCCTCGGTTAATTTGATTATTTTAAGTCGCTGAACCCTAATACCTCGAGCACAAAAGAGGGTCAAATTTGCCACTTAGTGTTGGTTATCTCGATCCCCATGACCAATCGTCAGCTTTTGAAAATGTTACATGTGATTTTTATAACCAAGTGAAGGCATAAAATTTCTGCCTCGCTGGTGACGTCACAGCCCGCTTGCGTTTAGCTCACAGCGCTGTGTTACTAACTTAAATCGCCAGCTTTTGAAAATTTTACTTATCGATAGGGCTGAACCGATCGGTTCGGCTACTCGGCATCGGTCGATTTTCAAATACTCGGAGATACTCGGCAATCGCCCACGTAAGTGATGCCGATGCAGAGTATTACGTAATTGCTCCAATAGCAAAGATGCGCGCAGAATCGCATGTCTAAAACATTTCGTTTCGTATGGAATAACAAAATGTACTGTGTGCAGACTTGTTCAACCATTCATCCTTCAACCTCATTTTGACTCTATTACTACTGCTTTGTTCTCATTGTTTCATTCATAAGAAGTGGACGTGTGCAAAAGCCATTTAACTATTGGTTAGAATTATTTAAAATGTGTCAAAGTTGAAGGTTCAAAAGGAGTTCCTAATTTATTATTGTACATTTTTATAGAGAAGAGTTCGCTTTGTCATGAGTCATATATAGGTCATGATAGACAAACAAATAACGGCAACGCCTTTGTGTACAAAAACCTCCAAAAACACGTGCATGTACATTCTAATTTATAACGCTAGTGATGGGACGATACCAAAATCATAGGGTGCTTACTGTAAACAAGGCTCCACAGATTTTAAAATATAACAGACCACAGACAGTTTACCCACCCCCACTCTCAATCTCCCACATTATTGTTGTTGGTTAGTCCGATTAGCATCAAGTTACCGAAGGAATTCTGAGTCCATTGTAAGCTGAGGGGACGGGGTGGGTTATTTATTTGTGTAGCTTGTAAGGAAAGTCACCAGCGGACCCTGCGAGCACACGCGGTGTGTCGGGCAGGAGTAGATTAATTCGTTATACATGTAGTTATGTACTAGGGAAAAAAAATGCGCTAACACAATAAAGGGTTATATTTAAAATTTAAACTTAAACGGTCCTTAAAAACGAATGATCTTAACAACCTTAGGAAATAGTGAAGAAATAGGGTCCCGATATGATTACGATTAATCGTCCCATCACTAATTAACGCACATCATGTATATAAAGACATTTCAAGCGCAAGTTAATATTTTGCCGCCATATTGGTTTTCGTTAAACTCGATGACCGGTTGTCTCTGCGCCATTTTTCATACCCCAAGGCAGTCGACTTAACCGGGTCCCACTGTAATGATAAATGAATCATTAATTTTTCAAAAGTTAACTATTAATTTAAATTAATCGTTAACAGCCCTATATATATATAACTGGGAAAACGTGTTAAACACACATGATGATGGATTTAAGTGGTTGGAAAATGAAAATTGCAGTGGCCTTTTGTCATGTTAAAATTTTTCTGGGTTTGAAAAATTTATAAAAGAATTTTCAGGATTCAAGAAGTTAAAAAAAAAGGGATTTCAGGGTTCACAGCTCCCAGTGAGTGGCACCCCTGTTTGTAGCATATAAGAATAAACAATAATCATTTGACCTAAACTAAAAATGTAATGAAGCCTTGTTGACATTGGATGGGGGATGAAATATTGACTAAATTTTCATTGATTTAAATTGCTAAGTGTGTCTTATGCAATTTTTGTTTACACAGTCAAAACCTGCTTCTTATATTTGGGTGGGTCTTTTGTATAATATTTGTTTTACACATGCCAAAACCTGCATCTTATGCAAGGGTGCATCATATTTTAGCTGCGTCTTATAAGAACCAGAAATGATGTTATATTTTTCTAATTTGTGTATGCTGTATTTTAATTAAAAGCTTTATTGCAGTCCTATTCTATATGGTATATTATATTTTTCTAGTGTATGCTTGAAGTGTTATTAATTCTTTGTACTAGTGAGAAAAATGGCAATAAATTATATAATTCAACTGCTGAAACGGCCATGCTCCCAGCAGAAGTGTTCTATGCTATAAATGATTTAAATTTTAAATGGAAATTAGTTTATCTTGGCACTAAAACTGAGTCAAATTAATTAACATTTACCTGAAGTAATTTTGAATTTGGAGCTCATGACTCCTGAATGTTCATTCTCTTTTGGGTCGAGCTGATAGGCTCTTAGGACCCGGTTCATTTTATCGCAAGCGAGCCTCATCAAGCGGGCATCGTCGTAGAGGTAATCCTCTGCAGGTACCGTTACTTCTCCTTCCAAATCCCCGCACAGCTTGGGGCACTCTTCGAGTACGTGGGCCACCGTCTCCTCCAGGTGGCCACACAGCCGACAGGTCAGTTCCCTTCTAGTGTTAAACTTGTACAAGTAGCTTCATATGGGACATTGTTCAGTTCTCATTCTAGTTATGAGTTTCTGATTGCTACGTCCAACTTTCCACCAGGAGTCGCTTTTGCTCGGTCGCGGCATGTACTGGAATACTTTTCCTGCCGTGCTTACAGACGCCCAGCCCTGAAGCCATTTCTCTCGGAAATGGTCCTTAAGCCACGATCTGACCCCCAGCTGGGTCATCGGGTTGGGGCTGGGCTGAACCTTCTCTCGCCAACTTATCGACCCTGTCTGAATGAGGCTCGCCACTGTGCCCAGTGATGTACTGAAGGACTACTTTTCTACAGTGGCTGTGGGTGTCGTACGCAACGCCCCGCATACAAACCGTAGAGCTTGGTTTTGTATTCGATCCAGACCCTCTAGAGCCGTACGGCTCGCAAAGGCCTGGACCGGGAGGCTGTAGTCAATGGTACCCCTCACACTACCGAGATAGAGAGCTCTCAGTAATCTTGCGTCCGCACCCCAACTAGTGCTGGCCAGTTTCTTCACCAGGGACAGTTTAGCTGTGGCTTTGGCGCACAATTCACGCACATGGTTATGTAGTTGAACCTTCTGGTCCAACTTGATTTCCAAGTACGTTGGTGTCCGATCCCAATGCAATCTTTTCCCACATATCTGAAGCACCACCTCGTGCTTCAGGGCATTCCGTCCATTTGTGAAA
Source organism: Ampullaceana balthica (assembly GCA_944989445.1). Taxonomy (NCBI): domain Eukaryota; kingdom Metazoa; phylum Mollusca; class Gastropoda; family Lymnaeidae; genus Ampullaceana; species Ampullaceana balthica. The sequence goes on along the minus strand of CALYLW010000245.1, from coordinate 91,662 downwards.
ATGGAGTGGACCGTTTTCTCCGAGTCTTGATCGTTCTGTCCGTGAGGAACGATTTTATCCAACTGTACATGTTCGCAGTGACACCTAACTGCTGCAACTTATAAAGTAGCCCTCCACGCCATGCCTTGTCGTATGCCTGCTTCAGATCGAAGAACACCGCAACGGTGTGATTCCTCGACTGGAGTTCATTTGTAATCGTCTGAATTAGCCGGAGAGCCCTTTCGGGACCCACCCTGGGTCATTGGAATGCATTTGGTCTTTTCAAGGAACCAGTAGTCATGCGTTCACTAATCGTACAGCTACCTTCCCCACACACGACGTGAGGGAAATTGGCCGGTAACTGGACGGGTGTTCGCCTGGTTTCCCCTCTTTGGGAATTGGGGTTATTGTGGCCTTTTTCCACAGCTTCGGCAGCGTGCCTGTTGTCCAAGTTCTATTTATGAAACTCAATAGTTTCATTCGGCCTGTCCTGCCCAGATGTTTGAGCATTTCATTGTGAACTTTATCTGGTCCTGGTGCTTTGCCAGCTTGGCACTTGTTAAGTGCGGTTTGCAACTCTGTCATTGTGAAGGGGGCCGTGAAAACCTCTAGTTGAGGGCCCATGCTTTGTCTCCTTGAGCCCTCTATGTGCATTCGGTCGATTGTTCGGCTAAAGTCAGATCTGGCGCCTTTATTCTTTACCAGGGCAAAGTGTTTGTTTAGCGCTCAGGCTAGCCCTTTGGCCCTTTGGTGTCGACAATGGGTTGGAGTTCTTTGTTTTCCCCGCGCCAGATAGTGCGTCTAAGAGCCGCCAAACTTTTCTTCCGTCTACTCGGTCGAGTTTTTCGCACGTATTTACCTATTTCGCCTTCTTCGCTTTGTCGACAGCCGGGCACTGTTGGGTATGGGCCTGCTCCCACACCCAGCACCAGGCCTCTCGAGAGGCCATGCCCATCCCTCCAGTTGTCCGGAGGGTTCCAGTGCATATGTTTTGGCGATTTCGCCGGGGTTAGTCAGTTTCAGGTCGCAGCCACTTCCGCAACCCTACTTATCTCCCGGGCCCTGTAAAGGCCAACCCCTTCCGAGAGGAGCTCATGACTAAAAAGTTCTATTAACATGCCTGATTTTTATCCCTGTAATAGTTTCACACATATTTGACAAGCATGTGCTCTCAATCATATTTATTGTTGTTTATTTATGAATCTGGTTAATAAAAAATATTTCTGTAACATTTTGGTCAGTAATATTTAATTTGTGTGATTGAGAATCTATTTCTATGATAAAATTTAAAAATATGCCTGTTATTACTGCGGAAATTACAGATTAATTTCTCGATAAATCATAATAAATTTTAAAGATTGAAATTTTTTTTAACGATTAATCGACCCACCGCTTATAAATGTACTGGAAGTCAAAAAGTAAAATATTTCGGCCGATAAATAACTAATTTCCGGACGATTACACGAATGTTTTGGTTTTAAACTATTGACTGACGTGAATGTTAAAAATGTTGACAAAGTTTATTGTGTCGATTGAGAGAAATCGTTTGCCCACCATGCTTCGTTGGTCTGTATGCAAAGTAAAAAAAAATACTCGTGTGCAAAGTTGCACGACGACCATTCTTATGCAATATTTGACATTTGCTGCGCGGTGATTCTAAACTCCTGCATCGTGTCAGTCAAATATCTGCGCAGCCGCGCTGCTTAAAGGAAACATTAATACTATGGTTCTAACATTTCTTACATATCACCTGCAAACCAAACATCCACTACAGCATCAGAAACTTCAGCTGAGACAATCTAAAGCTATGTGATCGATTGTTCAGTTCGGCTGGTTATATTGTCAATAAGACCTGCTTATCACTTGAACCAAATACAGTCGAACCCACTTACATCGAGCTCGGTTAGCTCGACCACCCCACTAACTCGTCGTTTTTTATTGGAACCGCTAAATTCTCTCTTTGTCTTAGCATTTTTTCATCGGCTAATTCGATTTTTCTAAGTCGCCGAAACCTAATACCTCGAGCACAAAAGAGGGCCAAATTTGCAACTTAACGTTGGTTAGCTCTATCCTCGTCGGTTCGCCTAGCAATGCATCTTTAGTTCAAAATAGTGTTGACATCTCGCTTTTTTCGAGACTTCCGGCTATTGTGTGATTCTACGAGATTTCAATAAAAATTACCGGATGTTATTATCTTCTTTCACTTTCGATCCATGTGTGAATTATATGTATTCACCCGAGGTGCCCGTAAATCGGCGTTAGCGATCTTTAATCCGTCATTATTTCTCAGTGCATGTTATATTATTATTAAACTTAATTCATTTTCTGATGCATTGATCATTTTATTGTTTAAGATAAACGAATATCTTTAGAAATGAAAATAAAGGTTTGTATCGAGAATCAATTCGAGAGCGTTCTGATAGTAACAGATATCATGCACGTCAAAAGCATTAAACTTAAAATTACCATATTGATATGTTTATTTTTATTTTTTTTTATTCGCTGATTCGTTAACAGCCCTAATGCCTGTATAGTCTGTTAATAGCATGCATTCATTCACCTTTCATTCCATACCAAACTTGACATCTCAAATGAATATAAAAAGTTATAAAATTAAAGTTTAAAAAAAAAGGTTGAGCAGAAAATAAATAATCATGGAATGGATAATTCTGAAAGAATGATGAAAATATTTCTTGAGACAATAAGTAAAATTTTTTATAACCATTTTTAAAGCTTATTTTTCATATTTAGATTAACAGATTAGACTTTTAAAAAGTGAATTGGTGCTAAATATTGTCTGTTTTTTTTGTGTTTAAAAAAAATAATAAAGCTTTGTCAACTGCATGATGAAGAACCAGAAAACCCAGACTTGACACAATATAAAATTGGTACTAACTTCCAGTGCAGAATCCTAGTCTTTAACTACATGGAGTGTTTGGCACTTATCACGCTTAAGAAGTAAGATAATATAATGTATTTATCTTTGTTGGTAATTGTTTTATAAATAAATCACTTTCATCCCCCTTTCATAACTTAATCATTGTTTTTTTTTAGAAGATTGAAACTGGCTGTAGTACAGTAGAACCCACTTAACTCGACCACGGTTAACTCGCCAACCCTATTAAGTTGACGTTTTTTATTGGAACCGCCAATTTGTCTCTTTGTCATAGCATTTTCTCATCGGTTATTTCGATTCTTATAAGTCGCCGAACCCTAATACCTGGAGCACAAAAGAGGGCCAAATTTGCAACTTAACGCTGGTTATCTCGATCCCCGTCTGTTCGCCTAGCGACACACTCTCGCATTTTTAGTTAAGAATAGCATCGAAATCTTGCTTTCCTCTAGACTTCCGGCTATTGTGTGATTCTACGAGATTTCAATTAAAAATTACCCAATGTTTTTATCTTGTTTCACTTTGATCCATGTGTGAATTAGTTTGACGTGTCTCTATCGAGTATGTATTCACCCGAGGTGCTCGAAAATCGCGTTATCAGTCATTAATTGTAATTATTTCACAGTGCATGTTATATTATTATTAAACTTAATTCATTTCCTGATTTCAAATCATTTTATTTTTTAAGATAAAGGAATATCTTTAGAAAAGAAAATAAAGGTTTGTATCGAGAATCGAAGGTGGTTTTGATTTTATATTGGTAAATTTCTGCTGTTAGTTGGTGCACATATGCCTTTTGTTGTTAGCAAACAAGTATGTACATTTTTATAGCATGCCGATCGCTTCATCAAACAAATAACGGCAACCTCCAAAAAATGTGCATGTACATTCTCATTTATTAACGCTAGTAATGGGACAATACCAAAATCATAGGGTGCTTACTGTAAACAAGGCTCCCCAGATTTTAGGATATATAATATAACAGACTACAGATAGTTTACCCACCCCCACTCTCAATCTCCCACACGATTGTTGTTGTTGGTTAGTACGATTAGCATCAAGTTACCGAAGGAATTCTGAGTCCATTGTAAACTGAGGGCACGGACCCAAAGAAGATGGTTTGGAAGAGAATGGCTCGGGGACAATGAGGGGAATTGTAGGTTACACGGGGCGGGATATTTATTAGTGTAAGGAAAGTCACGCAAGTGCCCTCCAAGGCACAGTATCGCTCAATCTGGGAATCACTGCTGTGAATGATGCTAACTCAGCAGAAACAGTGTAACAAACATCAAGCCCCATTAAAAAACTGTTAACTGGGACCGGGCAAGAGAGGTGACACAATGTCACCAACGGACCCGTCGTCACCAACGGACCCGCCATGGCGGGGCAGGAGTAGCTGAATTCGTTATGTACTCGGGGAAAAAAAAGCGCTAACGCTACAAAGGGTTATATTTAAACAGTCCTTAAAAACGAACGGTCTTAACAACCTTAGGAAAGAGTGAAGAAATATTAGTCCCAATACGATTCTGATTAATCGTCCCATCACTAATTAACGCACATCATGTACATAAAGAAATTTCAAGCACATGTTAATATTTTGCCGCTATATTGGTTTTCGTTTAACTCGATTATTGGTTATCTCGACGCCTTTTGGCAAACCCCTAGGCCGTCGACTTAACCGGGTTCTACTGTACTATAATAATTCTGATCAGTTGATTATTACATTTAAATATTTAAAATTAATATATTTTTGTATTTTCACGTTTTTATATACTGTACTTAAACATTTAATTTATTATTGTTGTTGATAAAATCAATTTGTATTAATATTTTATCATTTATTAAATTTTAACTTTTATTGGGATGAATGCATCAATTTACTGGTGCTATGACAGTGTAGTTAGTGTAATGTTGGTTAAGAAATCATTTATTTTGTGAGCATCCTTTAATCTTTTGTTCTAGTTACAAAACTGTCATGGTATGTTAGGAAATTCATATTAAAATAATCTTGGCACTCTTTGTATAAAAACAGTATTTAACTTAAAGATAAAAATATACTCAATCAAACTAATTGTCAGATATATTCAAAGTAAGATCAAAGGACTCGGTGTATACTTAAAAAATAATACATGCTTTTATAGGAGTATACTACAACAGAAATTTCTTCGGATTGAAGACATCTCCGTTGGTGAGGTGGTAGAGGTAGGTTTTAATCAATTATATTTTGAAATGGACAGCTTTTATGTATTTAATAGGAGGCTATCATAAGTAGAGCTTTAATATTGTAACTTTAAAAATAATTTTAGATTGTTAAAAACTTGTTATGAATTATTTTAGGCTATTGTGAAAGATATTCATCAGAATGGCATCACAGTGAAGCTGTCAAAAGGGATATTTTCTTTTATCCCCTGTCTTCATCTTGCAGATGTACCAATAAAAAATGTTGAGAAAAAATTTGAGCTTGGCATGAAATTAAAATGTCGTGTAAGTACATTTAAGTGTATTGGAAATATTAAAATTCTCATGTTATTAGGAAAAATGTCTAATGCTAGTAAATAATTATTATAGACTTACTAATCCAGTTAGTTTTATCAAGTGTAAGTGTTGTTTAAACACATGACATTTTTGCTCAGTTGATTCATTCTTTGTATCTGAATCGATGAAAGTCACACTGCTCTGTAAAGAAGTACATGTATTGAAATAGTGAAGTGTGTGTTGCAAGCTATGGGGAATTTCTAAAATAACCATTGTTCATAATTGTTGGATTTTTGGATGGGATTTGGGGAAGATGTTGGGTCAGAAAATCTAAGAAATTAAACGTTATGGCTTGATGGGTAACGAAATGTCATTAAATTTTAGCCCCATGCACGGGCTAGGAACGAGTCATCTGTAAATTTGGATTTTGTAATTGTTTATTTTTAATGTAATATTTTGTTGCCGCAAAAATTTCCTCTTGCAGATGATTTAAATTGCACTAAAAGTACTAATAAGTAGAAACTAATTGTTTTGTAATGCAATTTGCAAAAATATTCTGTGCATAAAATATTTGTAAAAAAATGTATAACAAACCAATAATTTTCTCTTAAATTTAATAGGAATCCTTTGGCTTTACAAAGTGTCTTACTACTTCTATTCCTTTTAGTATATTATACTTTTCTGTATAGGAAATTAAAATAAATAAATATTTTTTTACTTGATAAAATAATTATATTTTTTAAGACTCTCTTTCTGTTTTTTTTTGTTGTGTAAGTCGAAAAGTTTGCAATGTGTCAAATTCTTGGTTACAGTATCATACACTTTATGAGCTGTTCTGCAAACTAAATGAAAGGGATCAGGGTATTAGGATCAAAGGAAAAAAAAGGGGGATTGGCGGGCAGGTGTTTGGGTTAAGGTTTGAGAAATGGACCATCAGTGACAAAAATGTAAAGATTACAATTATGAAAATTAAAAACAGATCTTCTTTATGAAATACTTTCTTGGAAAGCGCTAATTTTTTAAAAATAATTAAAAAAAATAAAAATTCAAAGCGTTAAAATATTTTTCATGTGAAATTTCAGACACCCTTTGTTTATCATTTTGGTTAGGCCCGTTCATGTGTTCACAAAAGTTGTGTTCATAATGGTTTACTTGAGTGGTTGATACTGATTGTGTGTTATGTGAATTCTAATACAATGTAATGTACTAATTGAATATTAAATTTTTTAAAATTTACATTAAAAAATATTGTGTATCAAAGTTTGTAAGCAAGTATTTATAAAATTTAATGAAATAAAGCACATTAAACTTTCTTCATTTATTTGCTTTTTAAGATAAAAAAAATAAATTTCCTCTTCCGCCTATTTTCTTTTTTAATTGTAATGTTATTTTCTACGTTTTCAGCTGATTTAATAAGTCTTTGATGGAACGCCTTTTAAAAATGTGTAAAATTTTGTTTCCTTAAATACAGGTTTTAAAAGTTGACTTAAAGAAGTCTAAGGTATTTCTCACTCACAAACGTTCTCTTGTGAAAACTAAGTATCCTGTTCTGTCAGATTACAACCTGTTGAGACCTCACATGGAGCTGGAAGGCTATATTATAGCAGTTAAAGAAAATGTAGTTGTTGTCTCATTTTATAATGATGTTAAGGTTAGTGTAACCAACTGATTTTTAATTTTGTATCATTTTTATTTAAAAGTTATAGTAATTAAATTTGTTTTATATGTCAATTATTTATTCAAACAAAATGTTGTTTCTATATGTTTATCTAGCTTTTTTTTTAAATGTTAAAAATTTGAATTGTTAAATCTCTCATTACTCCAGAGCCATCTCTGTGTTGGGACACGTAAAGCTGTAAAGTTTTTTAGAATGGTAATTCTGGATGAAAAATTTCATTTTAAAGAGGATATTTGAATGCAATTTTAATTTGCATTCTTGGTATCAGTATTATATGTTTTATCATAAATATTGAAATATTTAAAAGAAAATTTTGTATGTTTGTCAGGGTTATGTCACACCTAAAGACATGAGTACCGAAAAGGTTGAGGACCCATCCAACATGTTTTATAGAGGACAAGTTATAAGATGCAGAGTTGTTTATTTTAATATTCAGGATAAGAAGCTGAAATTGTCCTTTAATGTAAGTGTTTTCATTAAGAAATATAATAAAATGTATTATTTTATAAAGTTTTAATTGAGTTAATAAAAATTTTCATTAAGAATAAGACAAAATAGATGCCAGATAAAAAAAATAACATAGGTTTTCATGAAAATAAACTATCTTAACTGTAAATAAATTTGCTCAATTTTGCTTCTGAAATAACATTTCTTTAATTTAATATTTACAATTTTTCTTGTAAGCAGAACATTACTATATTAACTATAGAATAAAAATAATTGATGTCCACTATTAAATTTATTTCAGTTTGGGGAAAGGACAATAACAGCAGAAAAACAAATCTTTTTGAAGGATGATACATCCAATATACATCTCTTTGGAAAGGTTAAAAACTTGTCCCCTGTTGAGCTAATTAATAAAAATGATTTTAAAATTTAGCAAGTTAACCCTGCCAGAAGCTGGGATCACTGTGCTTCACATAAAAAAATAGTAATATACACTCACACAAAAGTATATGTTGTTTGTCTGATGTGGTTGGCTAAGACCATTCTCATCATATTAGTCATGAGCTGTGGCAGCTTAGTGTGTCCTTTGGTAACTAATGAGACCAAACCTTTCCCAGAAGTTGCATCCAAAGGTCGGACAAGAGATGGTTGGGATGTTATTTGGAGGGTTATGAGAACAATCTTTCCTGGCTTATCTTCTGGACATGGCAGCCTCTTTGCGAGCTTAGCCGGAACGTGCCTTGATGAATATTTTAGTGTCTGGAACTTTTTCCTGCCTTTCAATGTTAAGAATTTTCCACAGGCTTTTGATGTGAATGTGGTTCAGCAACCTCCCAAGGCATTTGTAGACAGTCAATGTTTCACATGTGTACAGTAGAGTAGGGATCACAATAACTCTTAATACTTTTAGTTTTGTTTGGATGCTGATTATGCTTCTGTTCCAGACACTGTCATACAGTTTGCTAAATGTTACACTGGAATTTAAGATATGTACGTTCACCTCATCATCATTGTTGGCTTTCTGAGATAATGTTCTGCCAATGTAGGTGAAGCGGGTCACTGCCTTGATTTTGTTGTAATCGATAATTATTTTTGGCTCATTGTAGGGCTTGCCTGGTGCCAGGTGGTACAGAACTTCTGTTTTCTTCCTGCTTATGGAGAGTCCATAGTTTGAGCACACACTGGAAAATGGATCAACACTGCGTTGCAAGTGTGCTTCTGAGCCGGCGTTAATGGCACAATCGTCAGCAAAAAGAAGGTCCAGGGTGGTGTCTGACTCGACCGATGCTTTTGCTTTTTGCGATTGAACAAGCGACGCTTAATATGATACCTAATGTCCAATCCTTTGTCAACATTGCTGAAAACATGAGACTAGACCAGGGGCCGGCAAAGTGCACCCATTCTGGCCTCAGGAGTTCTTTGTGACCTGCTAGACGTTCTGAAAACCACCCTTTAATTGAGATTTGCTTAATGTCGGTAACCAAAAGTTCATCTCGTGTTTTCCATTAGAGCAGCTACGCCAATGAGCATGTGCAGACAGTGTATATACACACTTTTCCGTTTTGTCAGTTTTATTTCAATTTTATCTTTGCAATAGTAAACTTTAAAAATAAAAAAACCCCGTAAAAAACCAAGTTTTTCACTATAAATCCTTTATGTACGAGACGTAACTAAAAGAATGTTCATTATAATACGCAGCGCCAGACCATTCAGAAATACAAAATTGCAGTTGTGTCGTAAAACATGTTTAATATGATGCGCACAGATCAGGAATATGTTTATAAAAAGAGTTGTCAATAAAATACGCACCTTATTGCGCGACAGAAAGGTTGTTCAATATAATACGCACCGCGACGCTCTATCTAAAAAAATAGCATGATACATAGGAATAAATAAAATAATCTAAAAAATCAATAATTTAATTACGGTACATGCGATCGATCTGAAATTTTGATACATTGTTTTTATTATCGGTACGAAACTGCCTGCAAAATTTCAGCTCGCTAGCTTACGAGCAAGTGGGTTAAAAATCGATCAAAAGTTTTGGCGACAAGCAAGGGCGGGCGGCCGCAGACACCACGAGTTAATATAAAGGATTTAAATAAAGTTGGGTCACGAACTTTCCAAATAAGCGTAACATTGATGATGAATCCCATGTGTTTAATAAAGAATGGACACACAAAATTTCTTTGATTATACAAGCAAGAAAGCAGTGTGTTTACTGTTTCATGAAACAATTGCTGTATATGACCTACATGTGGCAGAAAATCAGAAGCCCCGAGCCTAATGCTCTTAATGGGTCTTCCTGGAAGGGAAGACCCCCCCCCCAAGCTATCTGGCCCCCCCCCACGCCCCCCCCCCAGCTATCTGGCCCCCTCCCCAAGGGGACGTAACAGCTGGGAAAACCCCCCGGAGTGCTCGCTTCTGAAGCGGCCACTTGGGCATCCAGGACAGAAAGTTGAAAATGCCTGCCACTAAATTGACCTCACAAGGAGGGGTGGAATTTCCCTACTACGACCCGCTACCACTTTGGCGCCACCCCGGCAAAGCACATGAGTCTCAATGGTTAGGACCGCCACTAAGCGGGGGATCATCAATGACCTACCAAGGGTGTCACCACCACTGGAAGGTTTCCTCAGAGCTGGCGTCCACTGCGTTCTTCGCGGTTCCTTTTGCTAATCCGTACTGGCGCTCCTGGCCCTAAACCGGCACCGCTCAATGGCATTACTAGTGAAATGAGGGGGACGAAATGGTCGGAGTAACCCGACCCTCAACAGGTACTTTGGTTTTCATCATCGACATTGCAGCTAAATGCTTTGTCTAAGATCCGTACAGCGACTGTAATCATATGCTGTATATAAGAAGTACAATTTGATACTACACCATGAAACAAAACGTAATGCTTTTGTCTGCAATTAAGGTTAGTGCTCATTGCTGTGGTACATAGTGCAGGCGTATTGTGTGCTGATTTGAGAAGTAAATATGGATCTTTATATTTGGATCTACAAATATGTATGATTGAGCATCTCAGCAAGCAACTTCATTTTAAAAAAATTGTAAAAAGTGTGATATGTTGCTCTTGTCTCATTAAACTGACTTAATAAATAAATATTCTAGCATTTTAAACGGTGCGGCCCTCCACTAAAATACGCTACCAAAAAGTGGCCCCTGAGCCAAAACAGTAGACTAGACAGTATTGGGGCCAGAACTCATCCCTGCTTTACACTATTAGTAACTGGGAAGGGTATAGATGCTTCTACATTTTCCTAGACCTGAGCCATTATGCTATCATGAACTGCCTAACCATGGCTGTTATCTTACTTGGGAAACGATATGACCATAATCTTCTACAACCCTTCTCTGCAGACCATATCAAAAAATTTAGTCAGGTTGATGTATATGCTTGGTGGTTCCAAACCCTCTTCCCTTGTACAGGTGAAATATAAAGCATCTTTAAAATCCTGGGGAGGGATTGACTTTTGCAGCCACACCACACCATCATGAAGCTTTTCGTGTAGGGCCATGCCCGTGCCTTCTATATTACAGGGGAAATGGATTCTGAACTTGGAGCTTTACCACATGCAAGAAGATGTATCTCTTCTTGTGTCTCAAGAATTGTGTGGTGATCGTTGAGAACTTTACTTATTGCGAGGCAACTGATGGCAGCATCATTAATGCTTGATTTGCTGTTAATGCATGAAAATGTTCAGCCCAACGTTCCAGAATCTTCTTTGTCAATATATAGAATTTTCCAAACTGCGCTGAGAAGTGGGGATATATTTGATGTTGTGGGTCTGTCCACTTCCTTTAGTGTATTATAGAAGTTAATCATAATTTGCCTGCAAAGTGTAGGAGCTCATCAGCTTTGTCTTTCAGCCAGTTATCTGGCTGAGTTTTTGCTGTATAATTCAGCATACATTGTTATACGAGTCTTTATGGATGAGGATCTGGGATTGTTGAGGTGGGTTTTGTGGAGTTCATGTTTCTCTGCCAACTGTTTTATCTCTCAAAATTGTCATCAAACCATTCTTGATGCTTTTTAGTCACCGGTCCATGGCTTTGAGAATCTGTGTTGTAGAGTTGCACTGTGAAGTCGGCCCATACAGTTTCTCTTTCAAGTAAAAAAAAATGTCAGTTAGTTCGGAAAGTAAAGTTTGAATAGATGTGTTTTGAGTGGAGTTTTGAATGCATTAAAATATTATTTCTCTTAATGATATTTCAGATTGTTGGGGCAAAAATACTCAATGTGGAAAGTAATGGCTACAGCATTTTGCTGCATAATAAGCAGGCAGCACATCTTCCTTTTTCACACTTATCGGATTTTCAAGAGGTGCAGGAGTTGAAAAAACTAGCATTTAAACCAGGACATCAACTAAAGCAGCTCACATTCTTCAATCACAAACAAAAAGTTGTATCCTTGATATGTTTTCAAAAATAAAAGGTGGGGTGGGGGGGGGGTTGAGGAGGGTTGGGGAATCAAATGATTAATATTCTTAAATTAAGCTGATGGAATAGTTATACACTGTTCTACACCAATTTTGATAAAGGTTGGTGTATAAACATTTTTGGGTAATATTTGATTTTTGCCAGTTTTCAGGAAATAATTTTCAAAATATTTACTGTAACAAATGCCTTAATCATAATTCAGTCTATGACAATGAAGGAGTCATTCATTCAAGCTGCAGAAAAAAATACATTAATATGTCAATTTGAAGACCTGAAGGTATTAATCATGTACTTTAACTCAATAGCTCCTGAAGTGCTACTTCTGTATCTATTTCATATTCCGGACAAAAGGGAAGCAACTTCGTTAAGATTTTGATTCCATTAGAAAAATGCTTTTCTTTTCTAAAGTTATTCATTTATCTTAAAAAATAAAATGATCAATGCATCTAGAAATGAATTAAGTTTAATAATAATTTAACATGCACTGCGAAGTACGATTAAAGACCGATATCGCGATTTTTGGCACCTCAGGTTATTACATACTCGATAGAGACTCGTCAAACTAATTCACAAAATGGATCAAAAGTGAAACAAGATAAAAACATCCTGTAATTTTTATTAAAATCTCTAAGAATCACACAATAGCCGGAAGTCAAGAGGGAAGCGAGATTTCTATGGTATTTTTAACTAAAAATGCGAGAGAGCGTCACTATGTGAACAGATGCATTTGGACGCGTCCGTACGGACCCCTATAAAGATGCATTTAGTCGTATCAGGAGCTAAAGAGTTAATAGTATTATAAAGTAACTTGTTATTTATATTAAGTTCTTAACATGTACAAAATATAAAAAATAGTCAAAAACAATGTCAGTAATCATAACATAATTTGTCTGTTTATGAACTGGAAGGTCATTTAAAACTAAAGCTATTAGCAATTATTTAGACTAATTATGACTGGAAATAAAGAATTGTAGAAATAATTTTTTTTGTTGAATTTATTACATTTAAAAAAAATTTATCAAAAGTGCTCAGTATATTAATGGAATAAATTACTTTGTATATACTTATTTTTTTACATTTAGGCATGTCTTCATGATTCAAATAAATTGTGGATGAACTTTTTCAGAGTGGTATGCTTGTACTAGCTGTTATAAAGAACCATCAAGACTTTGGGATTTTTCTTGAACTGGTGAATGGTCATATTGGGCTATGCCCAGCCAAGGTATATTAAACAGCATTTTTTCAATAACTATTTGTCAGCAACATAAGTTAAAATAATTTTCTCACTTCTTGTTTGATTCTGTGCAGAAAAAAAATATGATTGATATCTACAGATCAATGAATAACTCTTAATTATTTATTAATTATAACAAACAGATGCCAAGTATAAATCTACCTTAAGAAAAATGCAATGTTAATGATTTTGACTTAATTGTGTGCTCTTGACTATTAATAAAATAAGCACTAATACTAATAGCAGATTAAAACATTAAACAATATACAAATTAAGTTTGCTCATTGTCAGATCATTTTGGAAAGTTTAGACATGGGGAAATGATTTTATTTTAAGAAATAATTATTTAAATGTAGCCGTCTGCTAGAGTATGTTTTACTGCAGGGACACGCCGGTGGGCCAGTGATACACTGCCCCTGGTCTGTAATAGTGTACACACTGTGCATACCCACATNGCGCCGCACCATGTACACCGCACCGAGATGCACTGGGAAGTAGTGACTGAGTGACGTTTTGGTGCGTTTAGTGGAGTTCCGGTTCCAACGTTAAAAAGTGTTCGGTTTCTAAATTATAAAAACAAATAAACTTTGATGGCTATAATCCTCCACCTTATTGTTTGACTTGAAATACTGAATATTATAAGTCTACACACGGCTACAGTTTGGCGCTGCGAGCAGGGTCACAAGTGAGGATAGTTGTTAAATTAAAGTTATTTGTGTTAGGTTTTCCAAAGGACACAGGAAAATATGGAACAAGTGGAGCAGCTGCAGATAAACCGGCCTCCAAAACTACCACGGTTTATGGGAGATAATGGAGCGGAGCAATTTGTCAAAGAAGTTCGATTGCTCCTGCAGTTGCAGCCCATGCCCCCTGCCTCAGCAGTCATATGGATCCTGGGCGCCTTAGAGGGACGTGCCCGCCAGGAAATGTTGGACCGGGAACCTGAGGAGATCAACACCCCGGACAAACTGTTGCGTATCTTAGTAGAGAAGTGGGGTGAACAACGTGATGGCACCACCCTGGCCTCCGCTTTCTACATACGTCATCAGGGCTTAGGTGAGACGGTAGGGGACTATGCGGCCAGTATGCGTAGTCTTTTCGCCTTAGCCAACACAGCACGGACAGGCATCCTTGCAGATGACTCACTGCGGGATACATTTGTCCAGGGTCTACAGCCGGCAGCCTTGCGACGCGACGTGAAAGCCTACACCAAGCTAAACACTGACAGCACAGCTCTCAGCAGCAACCCCCCCTGACTGGGCACAGATGACAACAACTAATGGCCCACATCGACCAGCAGGTAGCAGCCGTAGCAGATAGGCTGCATCAGTCAATCCAGCAGCACCGAGGGGACATGGACGCCAACGGTGTCAACTGTCCACCAACACCCAGACAGCCTATCATGGGACAAAAACACCTGCAGCCCGCACGCAGACAGTCCCATCAACTCCAGGGACAGCCTCCGCGGGGCACCCTGACCTGCATGTCGTGCAATCGAAGAGGTCACATAGAAGACGAGTGCAAGGCCAAAAAGAAGTACGTCGCTAACCAAAATAATGCACCCCAACAACATCCTCAGCAGCAGCAGCCCAGACAACAGATGACCCAAAGAAGACCACCTGTGAACCAGGGAAACGTCTAAACCCCGTTGCTGTCAACAGACACGCAACGGGGACGTCAACGGGACTCATTGGCACGTGTCCAACCTTGGAGGTAACCCTAAATAGTCACCAGGTTGTGGCACTTATTGACACGGGGAGCGAAGTAAGCACCATCACAGAAACATGGGCATCCCAACATCTTGGCCACCTCACCCTTGAAACCGGCTTCATAACTTTACGGGCCGTCAACGGAGCTGAGGTGCCATATCGTGGAATCATGACTGTCGATGTGCAACTACTAGGGCAGCATCCACAAGATGTCCCGTTCCTCGTTGTCAAGACCCCAAACGGCCTGGTGACCCAAGTACGAAAACAAGAGATTCCCGTGCTGCTGGGAATGAATGTATTGAAAAGGTGGCTGCCACACGCAAACAATTTCTCAAATCCACTGTTCGAGAGATCCGTAGTGGGACACTAACTGAACCAAAGACTGCACGGGAGTTTCATTCCAGCCCTGTCCGTAGCCAACGTCCGGGTCGGAAAAATTACGACTTCTCACCCACTGCTGGCATCCCCGGGTGAGGAAACGCTTCCTCCTGGACTAATAGTCATCCCGACGCTAGTAGGCTCATCTGCTGGTCCCTTCGTGCGTGTAGCTAACATGACCGTCGAAGGTGTGTTCCTGGCTAAACGAGCACCAATCGCCCAATTGGAACCGGTGGAGACATTAGAGAACAATAACACTGTGAAATTCAATGTTACTGCTGACGAGATCATAGTCTCGTGTCATAAGTTAGCCGCTGGATCAGGTGAGGTTCCACCAGTAGACATACAAGGTCAGAATCTCACCAACCAGCAACGTCGGCAGCTTCAGGAACTTCTCAGTCGTCGAGCCGCCGCTTTTTCACAAGATGAAAGTGATTTAGGCGACACCGATGGGGTGTTTAATCGCATCCGAACTCAGGATGACAAGCCAGTCACTCAGCCTTATCGTAGAATACCCCCAAATCAACTTCAAGAGGTTCAGCAACATATTCGAGGGCTGATTGAGAAGAAGGTGATCACAGAGAGTTATAGCCCATATGCCGCACCAATCGTTCTCGTGCGTAAACGGGACGGCAGCTTGCGCCCTACGGTAGACTACCGGAAGCTAAATATTAAAACTATGGGCGACGCCTACCCGTTACCACGCATCCAAGAATCCTTCGACACTTTATTGGGAGCCCAGTTCTTCTCAACTCTTGATTTAGCCAGCGGCTACCACCAGATAGCCATGCATCCAGGGGACCAGCACAAGACCGCCTTTGTCACCCCTATGGGCTTATTCGAATATACCCGTATGCCCATGGGGCTCACTTCGGCTCCGGCAACCTTTCAACGACTTATGCAACGCACCATGTCCGACTTCCTCTTCCAATTTTTATTGGTCTATCTGGATGACCTACTAGTCTACTCCAAGACGTTTGAGGAACACTTGCAATACCTTGATAAACTAGTGAGCCGTATAATAGAGACCGGTTTAAAGTTGCGCCCAGACAAATGCCAGTTTTTACGGCGTTAAGTGAACTTTCAAGGCCATACCATATCAGCCAAGGGAATTGGCTGTGATGTTTCTAAGGTGGAGGCGGTGAGAAACTGGCCCACCCTGTGAGAGACGTGTTGTTGTGTTGACATTGTATGAGAATGCAATGACTTGACCTGGTATGAAACACGTGGGTTAAGAGGTGAACTGTAAGCATGCCTGGTCAAGGACTGAGAGAATAGCGGGCTATAAATGTACGGTTCAAGAGGCAACCGAGGTGGATGGTAGTTGATTGCATACGAGCTGCTTAGGCAGTTGATTGTACAGTTGATCACATTGAATTGTGTATAGTAATTAAACACAGTTGTTACCAGACCACAGTGTGTTAAAGTCGTGTCTCTTGACCAGCCACAAGTTCTATTACACACCCCATCTACTAATACAGAGCTGCGCAGTTTTGTAGGCTTTGCCAGCTATTTCCGGCAATTTGTAAAGGGATTTGCAGAAATAGCCGGACCACTTCATGATCTTGTCACCCTCGGCAGTAAGGGGTCTAACAAGAAGACGGTTAAAATAGCTGAGCTCTGGGAAGAAAAACACCAACAGGCGTTTGATCGGCTTAAATTATCTCTCACGGCTGCACCCATATTGGGATATGCTGATTTCACGAAGCCCTTTATTCTTGAAACGGATGCCAGTCATGAGGGACTAAGTGGAATACTATCACAAGAGCAAGATGTTGCACGACGCATAATCACCTACGCCAGTCGACGTCTACGACCTACTGAAAAAAATCAGGCCTCCTACAGTAGTTTAAAATTGGAGTTTCTTGCTATGAAATGGGCAATCAGTGAAAAGTTCCGTCACTATCTAATTGGTGCCACGTTCACTTTTTACACTGATAACAACCCATTGGTATATTTTCGTACCGCACAGCTGGGTGCTTTGGAACAACGCTGGGCCGCACAGTTGGCACAGTTCAACTTTGATGTTAAATACCGGCCGGGGAAACTGAATCCGGCAGATGCTCTGTCCAGGCTTCCAGGGGATTTTCAAACAGCCACCGCTGTGCCAGCAGAAATTGCCTTGGCACAGGAAGCACAATGTCAGAAGCTGGAGGCCGCCATGCCAACCGGAAAACATACAGGACCCGTGGGGAAAGAAGTAGGCCGCAAGACTGAAGGGAATACCTTTCTACCTCGGTGGTCCAGCAGCGAATTGATTTCAATGCAGACAAAGGATAAACATATTGGTCCGCTGCTGGAGGCAAGGCCAGAGCGCCCCCGACCAGGTCAGGGAAGCAGGACATTAAGTAACCAACACAGGAGATTGTTGCTCCACAAAGGTCTGTTGTTTAGGAGGATCACAGATCCAGCCCAGGGTACCTGTGATCAGTTATTGTTGCCTTCCAGGCTTATCCCTGAAGTATTATACTCGCTTCATGATGCCATGGGTCATCAGGGCGTGGAACGAACAATTGGGCTCCTAAGATCGCGCTGCTACTGGCTTGGCATGTATGCACAGGTACGAGAGTACATATCCACATGCAGCCGCTGCACAATGGGACGTTCTCCTGGCATGCTGCATACTACGTCAACTCCGATTATCGCGACATATCCTTGTGAGATAATAGCTGTTGACTTCACCAAGCTAGAGACCGCCAGTGATGGCAGAGAGGATGTGTTGGTAATCACCGACGTGTTTACCAAATTTTCTCAAGCTGTACCCACCCGTAATCCTCGGGGAAATGGACAGTGAGAGATGTTCAACCGAACACTGCACAAGCTCCTGCGATCTTTACCACCCGAAAGGAAATGTCAGTGGCCTGTATTTCTACCAGAATTGGTACAGGCATACAATAATACACCCCATGCCTCTATGGGATTTACACCTTACCATCTACTGTTTGGCAGGGCCCCTAGGCTCCCCATTGACGAACTTTTACATCGACCCATGGATGCCGCGGTAGCAGGTAACGACTGGGTCAGACAACATCACTACCGGCTGCAAGAGGCCCACCGCCTCGCTTTACAGAAACTGAAACAGGAGGCTAGTGAAAGGACATCGTTCAAGGACAAGCATGCGAGCGAACATCCTCTATCAGTAAGCAACTTTGTCTATTTACGTAATAGAGTGCAAGGACGGAATAAATTCCAAGGCTATTGGAGACCAGATTTATACTGTGTCACTGCCCGCTTACCGGACAGACACGTATATAGACTGCTTCCCCTGGCCGGAGGTGAGGAAAGAACAGTGGATCGGAAGGATCTTCTTTTGGCAGAGGAACCTCTATCGGAGCTCGTACCAGAGTCAGAGGTAGTCCCCACAGATATACCACCCCCTGAAAGTGGAGATGAAGAAGAAGATATGGTGATCGTCTCCACAGTGCGACCCAGAGACAATCGACCCGGTGCAGGGATAAACTTACCCCTCTCGGTTGAACCGCGCAAGATCAGCACGTATTGCTGAACGCGCAAATATTGACAAGTTGAGACATCCCCCAGAAGTAGACGAGTGACCAAACGTCGAAGGGACGCTTTTCAAACAAATTGAGTTTTTTTTGTTGTTGTTTTTTTTACTTTAGTTATAATCATGGTGTTGTTATTTGTCCATATCCTTCATGCATTGTTGGGCACGCAGTTAATTTTTCGTCCTTTTCAGCAAAGGGCTTATTCAGACTTGCTCTGTTTTTTTTAAAATTAGAGTTCTATCCAAATTTATCATTATATGTGACGTTTTTTTATGTATTGACCAGCGAGGGCGCTGGCATTCAGGGGCCTTGGGAAACTGTAGCCATCTGCTAGAGTATGTTTTACTGCAGGGACACGCCGGTGGGCCAGTGACACACTGCCCCTGGTCTGTAACAGTGTACACACTGTGCATACCCACATAGTACCCACATAGCGCCGCACCATGTACACCGCACCGAGATGCACTGGGAAGTAGTGACTGAGTGACGTTTTGGTGCGTTTGGTGGAGTTCCGGTTCCAACGTTAAAAAGTGTTCGGTCTCTAAATTATAAAAACAAATAAACTTTGATGGCTATAATCCTCCACCTTATTGTTTGACTTGAAATACTGTATATTATAAGTCTACACACGGCTACATAAAGTTATCAAGAATAATTATTAATACCTAATATGCTGATTATTTGTATTACATTTTTTCCCCCCAGACCTTATCTTACCTTCAGCCATCAAATTTACAAGAGCTTTTTCAGCAGGGTCAGTCAGTTATGGCTCGACTAAACAAAATTGACTCTGAGAAGAAACGATTCCTTGGTAGTATTCGTTTGGATGAATGCTTTGAAGGAGGAGTGGAAACTTCCCTAAATCTACTCAAAAGCTACCTTTTTGCCCGCCAAGAGGCCCTTGATATTTTATTTTCTGAAAATGGTAGGTATTTTAATATGATAGGAAGCTACTATGGAGGAATTTAAGTTACGGTTTGCTAGAATTAATCAGGATTGGTCCTGATCTTAGGGCTGGTTAACCGTTAACAACCCTTAGTTTATACTAACACGAATTGTTCTTAATTTGTATGCTTTTCTCAGTAGAAAATTTTGCTTGGCCTATCCATTATTTAAATGCAAAAGTCTTTTTCAAAAATTAAAATATAAGCATAAAACAATGACGTCATTTAATATTTTTATACAAAATCGATCCCAGCGCTACCTAACATAACCTAAAAATATTATTTGACGTCATATCCGTTACATCCACACATACATACATACATACATACAGAAGACGGGAATTATGTATATTGATATGCAGTGTGCTTCTATTAATTAATTTTACACATTTAAATGTTTATTAATTATGTTATTCTAACACATACATTTCTTCAACATAGGATAGGATTAGTGTTAAAACAATTGAAACGTTTAAATCTTTAAATTGGGATAAAAAATAATTTTAAAATATATACCACAAAATAAATTTGTATTACGAATTTGGTCATGACCCATAGTGCTTCAAAACAGCTCTCAACATTTTTAAAATTAATTTTAAAATGGCGTTCAGTGACTGTCTGGCCACCCTTTTTGCAAGTTAAAATCGGAAAGTATTTTCAATGGAGATAATTTATGTAAAGGGAGATAATAAAATTATTAATTTTAATAATTACTAATAAAAAAATTAAT
Source organism: Ampullaceana balthica (assembly GCA_944989445.1). Taxonomy (NCBI): domain Eukaryota; kingdom Metazoa; phylum Mollusca; class Gastropoda; family Lymnaeidae; genus Ampullaceana; species Ampullaceana balthica. Next base: position 71,243 of record CALYLW010000245.1, on the reverse strand, counting down.
AAATTATAGCTGAAAAATTTTAATTTTAGAATATCTTATATAACACAGCAAAGATATTCTCAAATTAAAATTTTGTGTTATATGAAAGCATATGAAGAGCTCAAGGGAAGAAACGGCTATGTGACATTTTTGAAATTTTTTAGTTATCCCTTGTATCTGATAGAGGATCAAAAATAGAATACTCTGATTTAGGTTTTATGAAAAAATTAAAAATTCAAAACTATTTAGTTAATTTATAAGAAATTGTTATAATTTTGAACTTTAAAACTTAAATATCTCAAAACTACAAAAATTTGACAGAGCCGTTTCTTCCCTTGAGCTCTTCATATGTATTTATATCAGCAATTATTGTATTTGTGAGAAATGTTTCTTTAATTAACATATTACTCCGCTACTTTACTCACTTCATTGGCAACCTATGCAAGCCTGAATTGATTACAAACTGGCCGTTCTCTGTCACAACATCTTTTCCGACTCATGCCCTTCCTATCTTACTGAATTTCCGTCTGTCTACTCACCCACTCGTCAGCTACACACATTCTCTCTGTTCCTAAGACACGCATTAAAACACTTGGCAGAGGTCTTTCTCTTTTTTGTGCAGCCAAACAATGGAATTCTCTACCATTACACATTCGTAGTATTCCAACAACCAAGTCCTTCAAGACTGCACTTCAGACATCTTTAAAAAATTTATTTTCAAAATTAATGAAACAACATTTATTTTAATGATTAATTGTAATGTACTGTCATTTATGTGGTTGCAGTGATATGAATGTTTATTAATACTTAAGTGTAAGTTATTATCTTTATGTAAAGCGCTGTGAGCTCAGTTCCTTACTGGGGTACAGTGCCATAAAAAATTATCAATTTATTATTATTATTATTATTATTAAATAATAATAATATGTATTTGTACACTGTAATGTTAGCAGACATGAGTAGTAAATAAAAAAAAATAAACAAATAAGTACATTTGTTTGTCCATCAATAAAACACAAAAAGAGCAGCACTCCTTAGAATATGGATATTACCCTAAAGCAGTGTTTCTCAAATAGTGACCATTTGCAGATGTGTACTTATAACAATTTTATAGACAAATGATACTATTTACAGTCGCCCCCCTAAGGGGGGCATGACAGAAAATAATTGAGAAACACTGCCCTAAAGGTTACAAAATATGGAGGGTGCCCTGGGCAACAGTCCGACAAACTGTAGCAGCTGGGTGTCTTAAAAATTAAAAAAAAATACATGAGTGTATCACCATAGTATATAAAAAGAAAAAAGAGGTTGCAGCTGACAACAGTTTTCACAGCAATGGTGTGTTAAAAAATAAAAATTATAAAATAGGAAAAAAATTTGGTTACTGAGTACATACAAATTCTTTTATAATACATGTAATGGTTATTTTTTTTTACTGCAAAATGATAATTTGAAAACAACTGTTAAACATTTTTTGTGTGCAGAAAAGTTGTTTTTATATGGAAAACTGAAAGTGGGAGACATAGTGGAAGTTATGGTTTCTTCTGTGCTCAAAAAAGGAATCCTTGGAGATTTAGAATCTGGAGCCAAAGCATTGGCAACAAAATATCATTATGGTGGTAAGTTCTGCTCTTATTTTATATATGAATTCAGCTTGTTCCTATTTATTCGTTTAATACCATTTAAATTAGGGGTCTACCTATATGCATTTTTGCCGATATTGCAGATACCGATATTACCGATATTTTTTTTCCGATATGAGTGCCGATATGAGTATTTGTTAAGACAAAAACCAGCGATCATATTTGATGATGTCATTCCTAAATTTATCACTCGTAATTATTTATCTATTATATTAGGGGACTACCGATATGCATTTTTGCCGATATTACCGTAAATTTTTTTCCGAAATGAGTGCCAATTAGGCCTGTCAACGGGGACCCGGGTACCCGTTGCCGTGTGATTACCCGGGTAGTAAAATTCCGTCCGGGTACCCGTGAAAATGTGACTTCTATGTCTATATTAACCTTAGGCCAAACTTCGGCTCCCATGCGGCTTTTTGTGTTTACATTGTGGCTTGCGAAACAATTTATCAAATGAAAATTTTTGTTTCAAATATATGCTGTGAAGTACTTCTAAGGAGAAATATCTGTCAACGGGAAATATCTGTCAACGGGAAATAAAATACGGTCCCAACAAATACAATGTATTTTGATATATCTTTTTTTCTCTCAACCTGAAACAGAAATCGCACAACACACTAAAAAAAATGGTTCTTTAAAAGAATCGTATAAAGAAAACAAAAGTCCTCTGCCAAAATAAAATAAATGATGGACTGCTTAGAGATGAAAGACACTGTGTTTGTTAATTAAAAAAACACGCTTGCTTTGACTAACTTTGCTTTGAAATACGCCATTGATACTAGCTAATATTGTTTATTTACCCCCTCTCCTCCCTTCACTCCTATAACCCACACCCGTTACATCCGCCTTACTTCTTGTGTTCATTAACACGTGGTGACCTAGAAAAACTGATGCTAATAATGCGTACAAGGTCGTCAGTATTTAAATTTAATAAATTGAATAGTTACTAACAGTTTAGGATGGGCACAGTCGGCTGTGAGGATGGACTGCACAGAGATGAAAGATGCTGTGTTTGTTTTTTGTTCATTCAAACACCCTTGCTTTGAAAGTAACTTTGCTTTGAAATAGCCGACAGTGGGTCAACGATTGATACTATATATCTAATGCCGTTTTTTCTACTCTCCCCCCCCCTCTCCTCTCTTCCCTCCTATAACCCAGTGCTTCTCAAAATTTTTTGTATTGCGGACCGGCAGGAATTTTTTCCATTGCATCTGGAACCGGTGAACTATTTTCCCTGTACTTACATGGTAGCGAAATGAATTATATTTCCTTTTATTTTATTTCCTTTTATTTCTTTCATTTATTTGCTTATTGTCAAAAATGACAAATTCTATAGGGTTAGTATTATTGATAGCAATTGGAGGATTATAATTATATTTTTCTCTCCTTTCTTGATAACTTCCGCGGACCCCCACTTTGAGAAGCACTGCAATAACCCACACCCTTGTATTCGCTTGCGTTTCTTGTGTTCATGTTTCTTGTGTTCATTGACACGTCTTTGCCTGGCCCAAAAATTGATATTAATAATACACCCAAAGTTAACAAGATGGGTTAGACGTCGTGTGGAATCAGGCCAATCAAGTTGACAGCGACACGGCAAAATGCAACCATTGTAATTAAATTGTGTCTGTGAAGGGTGGCAACCCAACGCGATAAAACGCCATGTGAACGTTATTCATAAAATTGATATTGATAAACAAACCGCCGATCCACCCAATATCAGAAACATTTTGGTGTCAACAAAAGCAGTACCACTGACCAAAGCACGATCACTTAAGATTTATCGCAGTATAGCATACGTCATCGCCATTAGCATCGACTACCGACGCCAAGTGGATATTAACATTCAAGGTATGACACTGAACGTTACGTCATTGCCGTTGACATTTTGTTTGCATGTTCAGTTTACTGTCGTTTATGAGTATGACGAATGCATTTACAAAAGGAATTGAATAAAAGTTTTTAGTGCATTATAGTTAATTGTAGTGCATTAGTAATAGTATGTTACTGGAAGCAAGCCGTTGGCTACTACTACTGTGTGAAATGAGGTGCATGGATGGAGGCTAGGTTGCATTGTATAGCGATCATGACGGGGAAAATTATGCGACGTTTAAGTTTAGAACGGGTAACCCGGGTACCCGTTCGAAATTTTCACGGGTACCCGGGCAGCTTTTTCCAACAAAATTGACAGCCCTAATGCCAATATGAGTATTTTATAGGACAAATACCAGCGGTCATATTTGATGACGTCATTCTTCAATTTATAGCTTGTAAAAATTTATATTTCAATTAGGGGGCTACCGATATGCATTTTTGCCGATATTACAGATATTTTTTCCCATATGAGTGCCGATATGAGTATTTGTAATGACAAAAACCAGCGGTCTTATTTGATGACGTCATTCTTAAATTTATCACTCCTAATTATTTATATTTTATATTAGGGGTCTACCGATATGCATTTTGGCCGATATTGCCGATATTTTTTCCCGATATGAGTGCCAATATGAGTATTTGTTAGGACATAAAATAACAGCGGTCATAATTGATGACGTCATTCTTAAATTTATCACTCGTAATTATTTATATTTTATAATTTAGGGGTCTGCCAATATGCAGTTTTGCCGATATTACCGATTTTTTGTTGTTGGCCGAAACGAAGTTTCTGATATGTTTACAAGTTCCAATTCATGACCTATATAAGACTCATAACAAAACGAACCGTCCTTTATAAAAATGTACAAGCAAAATTAGGAACTCCTTTTAAAACTTTAACTTTAACTCATAATTATTAATTCTAACCAATAGTTTAATGGCTTTTTCACACTGCCACCTTTTATGAATGAAACAATGAGAACAACGTATTTGTAATAGAGTGAAAATGAGGTTGAAGGATCAATGGTTGCCAATGACAACAAGTCTGCACACGGTACATTTTGTTATTCCATACGAAACGAAATGTTTTAGAAATCAACGATTCTGCGTGCATCTTTGCTATTATAGCAATTATTTCAACATATTGTTTACATGTAATCCATTTATTAGAGCAATTACGGTATACTTGGTATCGGCACTAGTTATAAAGTATTTCCGAGTATACGAAAATTGGCCGATACCTAAACAATATCATAGCACATGGCATACTGTATCGTGGCTGTACATAATAATACTAGGACTCTTTTGGCTATTTCAATACCGGTATCGGGGTCGATATATTAATTTTATTAATTTGTCGAGATATTGTAAATCTAAATGATAGGGTTTTTTCGTTTTTTCGTTTTTTTTTGTATTTTTTTTTGACGTAAAAAAAAATATCGGTGACGTCAATATCGGGATCTTTACATGCTACCGATACCGATATTGCCGATATCCAGATATCGGTAGACCCCTAATTTAAATAATATCACCAAAGCTAATTATGAAATAAGCTTATAAGTACAAATGCTACAAATATTGTGCTAAGAATAATATTTTATCCCTTATTTTAATCACATATTTTTTCCTTTTGAATGTTGAAGGCATCGATCCTAAAGTTGGTTCCAAATACCATGCTGTAATACTTTTTATTGATCCTTTAACACCCTGTGTTGAACTGACCTTAGAACCAAAAGTTATTAAAAGTGTCGCCACCCGAAAAGAAAATTCAAAATCGCAGGTGATTATACATATACATAAATTTTTTAAAGGAATATTTGAAATTTTCAGTAAAGCTAGTGCTTGACTTGCGACCGGAATATGATTCAATAGACTGGTCGTGACAAGCTTTGGTCTTAAGTTGAGAACGCTATGTGTACAGTAATTTGAAGTGATGTTATAAAAATATTAAGTTAATTATATAGTTAATTCATAAATTTCTTTTATTATTGTTATAAATTATGATTTTTGATGTTCAATTTGTGCAATATGCATCATCTCTACACTATTTTGAAATAAATCTGAAATCTAATATGGCTACTGGCTACTATAAGGGTAGTAAATTGCATAGGTCATAATTTTGAGCACTTGCTTTAATAAATAGCAAAACATTTCTCAGTTGTTTTATGTCATAAAATAATTTATCTGTTTTATTTCAGCTTAAAATTGACCAAATTTTAAAAGCAGATACACTGTTAGTCAAACCAGAGTTCATGTTGATGTCCTTACGAGGTCATGGCTCTGGAAAATTTGTCTATGTTCCTGTGAAACAGGTTTGTAATAGACAGATTAAGAAAATAAGAACAAGGAATAAGCTAACTTTTTATTATTTACAAATAGCGTTGAGTTTAAAAATTAATTTTTGTTTTTAAAATATATCTTTCTTCTCATAAATTTTTTCTGGCGGTTTTATGCAGCATATTATTTATTATTAACATTATGTTGTAGGGATGTGACGGAGCTGATGAAAATCCGCATCGGTCGGATTCGGATTTGGCAATTATAAATCCGTCGAATGCGGATGCGGATTTGGTCAACACTTGGCTAAAAGGGGTATACCAAGGTTTCAGTCAACGAGGATTTTTAGCATTTCTTTTTGCATGAACAGCAGCATAAACTATTAAAAAGCACAGCTATTACAAAGCACAGTTAGCCATATTGTTAACGAATCATCAGTACAAGATGCTTTGCATAAAATAAAATTCTACTTACCGTTTAATTTGACAAAGCGCGCCTCGATAGTACTCTTTTTTAGAAACGAAATCACAGAAAGTAAAAACTATTCAGTGCGGGATAGAAGATGTATTCGACTTCCGGCAATGGCAATGGCGGCGATTGCCTTCGCTTGTGTTTTCGCTCGATTCGTGAAGTTTCGGGGTAGTTTTGACGTTTTTATTTTGAAAATGTGATTTTGCTATACTTTTTTGTGAAAATAATAGTACTAAACTATAGTATTAAACTCAAAACGGTCTTTTGGATAATTTAAAATAACCATTCTTATCCTAAAAGATGAAGTCAGTATGACAATAACATAAATAAATTTACAGCAATTTTTTAAATTTCATAACCAGTCGATCGCGATATGGGAAATCCTTACGAGACTGAGGCGGAAGTTTACCGAAAACCTTATATTTCTTATCTAATTTTCATGCACAAAAAAAGAATATATTTGTATTAAATACAGCCTTGTTTGATCTGAAAACTGTAATTTTTCAAATTCGAATCAGATGGAATTTTAAAAAAAAATCCGTCGGATTCGAATTTGCTAAAAAAAACGTCGAAGTTCGAATTTCATCGGATTCGAATTCGAACTTCGTCACATCCCTATTATGTTGCAAATTTTAGATCCCCCTGTACTATATTTAATATGCTAACTTTTATTGTGGTTAACACCTGGTTTGAAGTGGGTTCAGGAGATAAGATCTTTAAAATTAAAATTGGTGTAAACAAGATGATATAAACATATGCATTATTAGTTTGAAAAGTTAATAATATGTTAACAGATAATTATTTTTAAATTAAAAATAAGAAATTTAAAAACTCTTTTTAAATTAAAAAATTTTTTTAAATGAAATGCATTACACAAAGAAAGTCTATAGAGAGCATTTAAGAAATTAATACAAATTGAACATATTTAATTAACTTTCATATAATTCTAAGACGTTAGTTCAGTAAAGTATTCAACTACTAATATTCATTTTTTTGCCTAATGAGTTTTCAGAAATGTAAAATAATTACTATTTTTTGCATCATCGATAGTAGCTCTTTTTAAAATGTATTTTAAATAACCATTTTTGGAATGTCAAATGCATGCCCATGAAAGTCTGTCAGACAGCACAGTTTAAAGGGAAAGTTGGTGGCAGAGGCCAAATTTCAGAACTCTCCTTTACAAGGAGCAGTGACTATCTGTAGAGCATGAGAGGATTTGTTTTGTTCATCACTGTTTTAATCCTAACCCTATATCCATACAACTTCATTAAATATTGCTGCAAGTGCTTTTTTGTTCCTATCTGCTTATTTCTAGACTAAAAAATGTCTTTAGCAAAGTCACTGTCAATGTTCTCTCTAAAGTTCATTGGTCTGCGTGCAAAATAAAAAAACTTGTGTGCAAAGTTGCATAGCATCCATTTTTGTGTGCAATACTTTATAAAATTTGCTACGCGGGTAATTCTAAACTGCTGCGTGGCGTTGGTCAGATATCTGCGCAGCAGCACAGCTTAAAGGAAACATTGGTCATGTGTTTCTCTGGTGAAGAGACCGAGCGTTGACAACTGCGATGTGAAAAAAATGTCTGTCTCTACTTTCTCTCATCCCCCACGGCAGGTAAGCCTCTGCCAAACACCTAAACAAAAAAAGTTATGCAATCAGGAATCATTGAAGTAGTCAATTGCATGTGTAACAATACAGATTGCCTGTCTTTGTGTACCTGAGGCGTTCTACTAACCTTGTCTTATGCAGGCATGAGCTATGATCGTAAGGGCAAGAAAGATTGCTGACACTGAGGGCAGTAAATGGCATGATTCTTGCCACCAAAATTATTTAAAGCAGAAAGGCTTAAGTCTGGTGTGACGAAAAGCTTACCTCCACCAAATCAGCAGTTGATTGTGGACATCAAGGCACAAAAACAACAATAAGACACGATAAATGTAACACATCCAGAACATCTTTCAATCAGGAGCTCAAGGCTATACGTGCCTGTTAGGTGTAGTCTCATTCTTTTTTTTCAAGTTTCCACAATTTATTATAAACTAGCAGACCCGTCGTGCGTTGCAACGATTTCAGTAAAAATGAATAAATTTAAAGAAACCAATGAGTGGTATGTTTAAAAACAATTCTGCAGAAACCTTCGTGGAAGTGTGTAAAAAAAATTCCAAGTTTCATAGCAAACGGATTAATAAATTAATAATTAAATAGCGTACAATAGAATAAACGATATTAAGGGCCCCGCCCCAAAATGAGTGATAATACAGTTTTTTTATTGCCATTGTACTCAAGCTATATTACTCAATATCGTGTAAAATTGAATAGGGAATACAATGATTAAAGTTCAGTAAAAAGACATTTTAAGCCCCCAGCTCCGAGGGAATGGACATTAAGAGTTCAGTGCCCTATAGTAATATAGGCTCTTAAGTTTTTATATACTAAGTTTGGTCAAAATCCAGTTATTTTCTCATTATCTACGCTTAAACTACTTTTTATATAGCTAATATAGGGGGAAAATGACATTAAGGGGCCCCCGGCCCATTCGGTGCAAGAGGTCAATTTCAAAAACCTGTTCATATTAATTCAGTTTTATTGTGAATATATTTCTCGAGATCTTTAAAAAGTAAATAGGAAAAATATCTTAAACATATACACACAAAAAAGACATTTTGGGGCCCCTGGCCCCAAAAATATTGACATTAGAAGTTCAGTGCCCCATAGTATTTTAATATGGGCTACCAAGTTTTTGTATGCAAAGTTTGGTGAAGATCTATTCATTTACTTAGTACCTAACGCATAAACTAAATTTTATATAGCTCATTTAAGCAAAAAACGACATTAAGGGCCCCAGGGCCCATTCTGTGCAAGACATAAAGTTCAAAACACCTGTTCGTTTCAATATGGATAATATAATAGATACATTTATCTTTATTTTTCAAGATCGGTAGTAAATAAATGGGGAAATAATTTCTTAAAAGTTGAAGAAAAATGGCATTTTGTGCCCCCAGCCCCAAAGGAGTGACCATTAGGAGTCAAGTGCCCTATAGTATTTTAAATATTGGCTGTCAAGTTTTTATATACAAAGTTTAGTTAAGATCCATCAATTAACACAGTAGCTAACGCTTAAACTAATTTTTATATTTCTCATTTAAGCAAAACATGACATTATGGGCTCCCCGGCGCCCCATGAGTGTTAAATTTCGAAAAAAAGTAGCCAGTTACCATCCCGGGAGCATACTAAACAGTCTCGAAAAGTTTCATGACGATCGGGTGAATGGTTTAGTCAGCTATAAAGGACATGCACACACAAACACAGACATACTTTGATTTATATATATATATATATATATATATTATATATATATATATATATCTCTATATATATAAGACGCATTTGTTGTCTGTCTGTCTGTCTGTTCCCTAATAACTCAAGATCCAGACAACCAAATAACGTGAAATTTGGTACACGTACACAAAATTATACCGGAAGGGTTATTAAACAGGTTTCGTTCCATATATATAAGATACTGGGGGCCGGGGGCCCAAAATGTAGTTTTTCCTTATATGAGCTATATAAAATAAAAATTATTGAAAATTAAGACGTAAAATAATGACGCAAAATAATAAACATTTTGGTGTCGAGATTAACAAGAAGGCGATTATCGCAATAAAATAATTTTTGTTGTTGTTGCTTTGTTGTTGTTGCTTTTGTTGTTGCTTTTGTTGTTGTAGTTGTTGTTTTGTTGTTGTTGCTTTGTTGTTGTTGCTGTTGTTGTAGTTGTTGTTTTGTTGTTGTTTTGTTGTTGTTTTATTGTTGTTTTATTGTTGTTTTGTAATTGATTTTGTTGTTTTTTGTTGTTTTGTTTTTGTTGTTTTGTTGCTGTTGCTGTTTCTGTTGTTGGTTTTGTCGTTGTTGTTGCTGTTGTTGTTGCTGTTGTTGTTGTTGTTTTGTTGTTGTTGTTGTTGTTTTTTTTTGTTGTTGTTTTTTTTGTTTTGTTGCTGTTGTTGTTTTTTGTTGTTGTTGCTGTTGTTGTTAAACCCGGGCGAAGCCGGGTACTTGCCCCTAGTATATATATAAAGTGGGACCCGCTTAAGTCGAGATAACCGATCACCGAGTTAAACGAAAACCAATATGGCGGCAAAATATTAACATGCGCATGAAATTTCTTTATAATTATATACATGATGTGCGTTAATTAGTGACGAGACGATTAATCGGAATCGTATCGGAATATCGGGACCCTAATATTCATTTTTAAGGGTCGTTTAAATATAAGGTAATGGGGGTGAGACTGCAATCAATTTAAATAATTTAAATATAACCCAGGGTTCCCACTCAGTCGGGAATTCTTAAAATAATTTTCCCGGTCTTGAAAGTTGGGAAATAGTCGAAAAAAGTTATGACTAGTCGGGAATTTATATATATATATATATTTTGCCGAAGTAAATGACTTTGATTACGTCTCTGTGGTCATGTTTCGATTCAATTTAATTTTTTTAAAAAAGTTACCAGTTTATAATTGTCTGCGCATGCGTTAAAGGTCAAATTTTTCGCCTCGCCTCATGCCCATGGCGCGTGTTTGCAATGCCCGTCGAATCGGCGAATTAAAAAAAAATAAACATATCAATATGATAATTTAAGTTTAATGCTTTTGACGTGCAGGATATCTGTCACTATGAGACCGCACTCGAATTTTTTTCGTCAATCAAATGATACGTGTAACTTGTAACATAAATAGTAACAAATGCGGCCTTGACCTTATCAGAATTTGACCTACACCAATGATGACGTGTATATTACATTATATATCTACTAGAATATTAAGAAAATGATTTGATTTCACCGTCATGCGCTTGTTAGTCACAGTCACGTATCTTACTGGTAACAAAGCAACAACAAACTTTTAAAAGACATAATAATTTTTTATTTAATTAGGATTCTCGATACAAACCTTTATTTTCTTTTCTAAAGATATTCATTTATCTTAAAAAATAAAATGATTAATTCATCAGAAAATGAATTAAGTTTAATAATAATATAACTTGCACAGCGAAATAATGACGGATTTAAGACTACTAACTCGATTTTCGAGTACCTCTGTTGAATACATACTCAACTACTCAACACGGAATCAAATTAAAAGTAAAAACATCCGGTGATTTTTATTGAAGTCTCGTAGAATCACACAATAGCCGGAAGTCTCGAAGAAAGCGAGAAGTCAACACTGTTTTGAACTAAAAATGCCAAAGTGCATTGCTAGGAGAACAGACGGGGATCGAGCTAACCGACATTAAGTTGCAAATTTGCCACTCTTTTGTACTCGAAATATTAGGGCTTGGCGACTTTAAAAAATTGAATTAACCGATGAAAAAATGCAAAGACAAAGAGAGAATTTGGCGGTTCCAAAAAAAAAGCGCCGACTTAATAGAGCTGACGAGTTAACCGGGCTCGAGTTAAGTGGGCCCCACTGTATATATATATATATATATAGATATAAAGAAATAAAACGACATAAAGGTGGCCTGGGCCTATTCGGTGCGAGATATCAATTTCAAAAATATTTTCTTTTTAATTAAGTTTCATCAGGGATATATTTATCAAGATCGTTAAAAAGTGAATGGCAAAAATATCTTAAACATATATGAAAAAAAGACATTTGGGGCCCCAGGCCCTGAAGAAATCGACATAAAAAGCCTTAAGTATTTTAATATGGGCTACCAAATTTTTTTATACAAAGATTGGTTAAGATCCAATCATTTACTCAGTAGCTAACGCATAGAATAATTTTTTATAAAGCTCGTATAATCAAAAATGACATTAAGGGCCCCAGGGCCCAATTATTGCAAGAAATAAAGTGCGAAACATATGTTCATTTGAATAAATTTCAAAATACATACATTTATGTTTCTCAATATTGTTAAATATTGAATGGACGATAAAATATTAAACATTTACTAAAAAGACAGTTTGGGCCCCCTGCCCCTAGGGAATGAAAATTAGGAGTTCGGTGCCCTATCTTATTAAAATATAGATCCTTCAGTTTTTATATACTAAAAAGGGTCAAGATACATTAATTTTCTCAGTATTTTACGCTAATACTAATTTTTATACAGCTAATATAAGAAAAAAACGACATTTAGGGGCCCCTGGGCCCTTTCGTTGAAAGATGTTAATTTCAAAAACCTGTTCATTTTAATTCAGTTTCCTCAAAAATATATTCCTCAGCATCGTGAAAAATTGAATGTGGAAAAATATCTTAAATATATACGAAGAAAATACATTTGGGGCACCCGGCCCAAAGGAATGGACATTTGAAGTTCTGTGCCCTATAGTATTTGAATATGGGCTACCAAGTTTTTGTATTCAAATTTTGGTTAAGATCCATTCATTTACTCAGTAGCAAAATAAGCAAAAGAAGACATTAAGGGCCCCAGGGCCCATTCAGTGCAAGATATAAAGTTCAAAACACCTGTTCATTTCAATTTGTATAATAATGGATACATGTGTCATTATTTGTCAAGATTGTTAATAACTGAATGGTGAATAAAATCTTAAATGTTTAAAAAGTGGGAATTTTTGGGCCCCCAGCCCCAAAGGAATGACTATTAGGAGTTCAGTGCCCTATAGTATTTTAATATTGGCTATCAAATTGTTATATACAAAGTTTAGTTAAGATCCAACAATTTATACAGTAGCTAGCGCTTAAACTAATTTTTATATAGCTCATATTAGCAAGAAATGACATTATGGGCCCCCAGTCCCCCATGAGTGTTAAATTTAGAAAAGACAGTTGCCAGTTACCATCCCAGGTGGTTACTCAACAGTCTCCAAAAATTTCATGACGATCAGATGAATGGTTTAGTCAGCTATAAAGGACATGCACACACACAAACAAGCAAACATACATGTACTTTGATTTTTATATACATGTATATAGAAAATCAAGTTCACGTGGTTGGTCTTTCACTAACCTGCATTCTCATGCGCACACTGTTTTTTATCCTCACCTTTTCAGTTTTATAAAATAACACTAATCAAGTAAAGGAACTACACTTATTGTTTATTTTCCCAATCTTTTCAGCATATGAATGATTTGGATTTGAATAAACCCTATAAATTAGGAACTTTTGCTGATGTTGTCATTAAAAAGTAAGTTATAATTTTGGCAAATCTACATTCTTTGGTTTATAAGTTTGAAAAAAAAATGTTTGTAAAATACATTTTAAAAGTTAATTTATTCTATAAAAGTTATGCTTTGAGTAATAATTTTAAAAAAAATTAAAACATTTAATTTTTTAGCCCAATTCTATTTAGAATTTAAAGAAGAGGTCTGAAATTTTGTATTACAAAATTTCCTGACTTTTTTTCTTGCAGTGCATTTGGTGAATTTCAACTGGCTGTGCTTAAAGTTCATGATCCAGAGGTTGCAAAAAAAGAAAGGGCTGAAAGAATTAACTCAACCACAGCCAAACATGAATTATCACCAGGCATGGTGGTTAATGCTAAGTAAGTTAATGGTGTTTCTAATAAGTATAATATGTTATATTCAATGATCCAGAGCCGTCTTTACACCAGTTTGGGCCCCCGGGCAAAGAAATAGGGTTGGGTTTATAAAAATAAATATACATAATATATATAAATAAACATATTCCCATGTGGCCCCTATGCCCATGGGCCCCGGGGCAAATGCCCAATGGGCCTATGCGTTAAGACGGCCCTGCAATGATCAAAACAAAGGTTCCAAGAGAAAAAATAACGAAATACTTTTCTAAGATAAAAAATCTAAATATTTTTTTTAAAGTATTGCTCATTAAGTATGCTAATTTAATACATTTTATTAGTAATTGTTTTTAAGTTTTACAACAAATGGAATTTTTTTAAAAGTCATCTACAGTGGAAACCGGTTAAGTCGACAGCCTCGGGGTATGAAAAATGGCGCCGAGATAACCGATCATCGAGTTAAACCAAAAACAATATGGTGGCAAAATATTAACATGCGCTTGAAATTTCTTTATATACATGAAGTGCTTTAATTAGTGATGGGACGATTAATCGGAATCGTATCAGAATATCGGGACCCTATTTCTTCACTCTTTCCTAAGATTGTTAAGACCTTTCGTTTTTAAGGACCGTTTAAGTTTAAATATAACCCTTTATTGCGTTAGCGCAGTTTTTTTCCCTAGTACATAACTATAACGAATTCATCTACTCTGGGTCCGCTGGTGACTGGTGACATCGTATTTTTTCTCTCTTGCGGTGATTCCCAGATTGAGCGGTACTCTGCCTTGGAAGGCACTTGCGTGACTTTCCTTACAAGCTACACAAATAAATAACCCACCCCGTGTAACCTACACAGCCCCTCATTGTCCCCGAACCATTCTCTTCCAAACCATCTTCCTTGGGTCCGTCCCCTCATCTTACAATGGACTCAGAATTCCTTCGATAACTTGATGCTAATCGGACTAACCAACAACACTGTTGTGGGAGATTGAGAGTGGGTGTGGGTAAACTGTCTGTAGTCTGTTATATTTTAAAATCTGTGGAGCCTTGTTTACAGTAAGCACCCTATGATTTTGGTATCGTCCCATCACTAGCGTTATAAATTAGAATGTACAATGTACATGCACATGTTTTTGGAGTTTTTTTTACACAAAGGCGTTGCCGTTATTTGTTTCTCTATCATGACCTATATATGACTCATGACAAAGCGAACTCTTCTCTATAAAAATGTACAAAAATAAATTAGGAACTCCTTTTGAACTTTTGAACCTTCAACTTTGACACATTTTAATTAATTCTAACCAATAGTTAAATGGCTTTTGCACACGGCCACTTCTTATGAATGAAACAATGAGAACAAAGCAGTATTAGTAGAGTCAAAATGAGGTTGAAGGATGAATGGTTGCCAATGACAACAAGTCTGCACACGGTACATTTTGTTATTCCATACAAAACGAAATGTTTTAGACATGCGATTCTGCGTGCATCTTTGCTATTGGAGCAATTACGTAATACTCGGCATCGGCATCACTTACTCAGCCGATTGCCGAGTATCTCCAAGTATACGAAAATAGGCCCATGCAGAGTAGCCGAACCGATCAGTTCAGCCCTATCGATAAGTAACATTTTCAAAAGCTGGCGATTTAAATTAGTAACACAGCGCTGAAAGCTAAACGCAAGCGGGTTGTGACGTCACCAGCAGACCTCGCAAGGCAGAAATTTTAGCCCTTCCCTTGGTTATAAAAAATCACATCTAACATGTTCAAAAGCTGGCGATTTGTCATGGGGATCGAGATAACCAACGCTAAGTGGCAAATTTGACCCTCTTTTGTGCTCGAGGTATTAGGGTTCGGCGACTTAAAATAATCAAAAACCGATGAGAAAATGCAAAGACAAAGAGAGAATTTGGCGGTTCCAATAAAAAACGTCGACTTAATAGAGTTAAGTGGGTTCTACTGTAATATGATGACCTATGTTGCTGATATTTTATATTAACTAGTACCATGGGATGAAAGTAAAAAAACAAAAAAAACCCCCACACATTTTGATGTTTTGTGAGTTTGAAAACAAATAGAACAAGAAATGTCTTTTCAATCTTATTTTTTTGTGACCATTGGTCATTGGGACACAATGCTGAAATTTAAACAAATAATCATCATCTTTTGCACTACAGTTTATGGAGGGGTACTCAAACATGTTCCACCAAACAGGCCAATCAGTGGCATTTAGCATCCTTGCTGGACCCTCATCAGCTGTAGGTCTTCTCACCCTCATCCACACATTACATTTTTGGTTACCCTTTTAGGCTCTTGGCATTTCTCTATATACAGCCTTTGCTATCCTACAGGTATGCATTTTATCCAGCTCCCTGTAGTCTGCTTTTTTAAAATTTAATGAAACAATAGGCAGTTCCCCAAGCATCCTACATATCTTGTGGTTTGTGCAGGTTCTGCCAATGTTATTTTTCAACACTGTGTAAACATTTTTCTTTAGGAACTTTATCTCTCATGTATTAAGCATGCTTTCTGTTTACTAGTAAAGGGCCAAGTCTCTGTTCCATAGGTTAAAACTGATCTCATGATGAAGGTATATATGTTTTTTTTTACTGGAAACAATATTTCTAAAAAATATTTCTCATTAAATTTTGCTGGCCACTTGATTACTTTCTTATAAACTATAATAAACGGAATAGGTCAAAAGAATTATTCAATCCCTTGCACCTAAGCCACTTATTAATATTTATCAGATTTGAAGTGATATAAGAGTTCAAAATCCCCTTGTGATATTGAGACGGGGGATGTTTGAGAAAGTAATGAGGAACTGGCAGGAAGAGGGAGTTGGAGAGGGGTAGGGTATGGATAGGAGGATGGATGACATACTCTTTTGGCTGCTGAAATACTCTTGGCTGCTGAAATGTCAGGCATCATTGCTGTATTTGGAAGACTAAAAACCTGATTCCTGTTTTGACCTTTCACCTTCATTTCACCCTGAGGTAAGAGGGAAGAGAGAGAGAGAGAGAGATACACCTTGCGACAATTTCAAGATTGCAGTTGATTGATATTCATATATTATAAACAATTTTCTGTGTTTCCATTCAATTTTAATTTTTAAATCCCTTATATTAACTTCACCGCCGTCTCTGTCTTGGTCGGGCACGCGGAAAAACAAAAGTCGAAAATGACCCACTTCCCGTGAAGCCATAGAGCTGAAATTTGGCACACGGACCCGTGTCACCTAACAATGCATCGTATCAAAATTTCAGATCGATCGAATGTACCGTAATTAAATTAATGCATTTTTAGTTTATCTATATATCATATGTAGCGGTCGCTATTGTTTACATGTTACGGGTCACTTGACTTCACACCAGCCACCGGTGAACACATCTCGTGTTTTAACCAGGTAAACCACCTGGAGTTGAGTTAACGCGTTGACGCTACCCGTCCATGTCCACACCCCCTTCCCCCAGTTTTAAAGCCAGGGGAGATAATTTCAGTTTCAGTATGTAAATGTTTGTCGCGTTTGCACATAACCAATACTTTTAGTTATGTCTCATATATAAGGGATTTATAGTCAAAAACTTTGTTTTTACCGGTTTGTTTTATTTAAACTAATTTATA
Organism: Ampullaceana balthica; assembly: GCA_944989445.1. Lineage (NCBI taxonomy): Eukaryota > Metazoa > Mollusca > Gastropoda > Lymnaeidae > Ampullaceana > Ampullaceana balthica. The sequence continues at coordinate 53,883 of CALYLW010000245.1, read as the reverse complement.
CAGAAAGAGGGCAAGGGTGACAACAGATGGAAACTGGAAATGAAAATATGACTGCATATTCAGGCCTGCCAACCCTCCCGATTTTTTCGGGATTATACGGATTTTTTACCCATGCTTACGAAATCCCGATAAGACCCTTAATCTCCCGATTTTCCGAAAAAAAAATTCACCATGAAAAATCCGAATGCGAAAAAATTATAAAAAGAAAAAGCTAATACTAATAATGGCGGTGATGTATTTCGAAAATGAAAATGCCACTTCCTAGGTTTTTTCCTGTACTTCCGTTATCCAAGCGAACCGCGATATCTAACTATTTCTTCGTTGGCCATCCGATCGTACATTATTCCTTTTACCAGCCTAATAAAAATTTAAAACAATTCAGCTGTTCTGTGACTTTAAAAAAAAATGGATACATTTGTAAGGAACGCTGCTAAAAACGGTTTTCCAGTGACTGAGCTTCAGAGTGTTTGTACTAGTACTAAGACTAGTCTAACTAAACAAATAAAGAAAAGACGTCATTGGGACATTCGTTTTCGAAACAGTATCAGTATTTGGAAAAACACTCGCCTGTGGCCGTGGCGAAACATTTGCAATCTGTGCCAGACCTAATTATCTTTTGAAAGTGGTGGGTTCAATAACAATAAAAAATAGTTTAATGCAAAAATTACAACTGCTGATTTAGTAAATTAAATTCATTAAAAGTAGTGAATCTACATCTGTTAACAATTACTTTGTTATTATTGTTGAAGGAATAGGAAATTCAGATATGAGATGGAAAGTTTATTTACCATCCTACTTTTTGGAAGAAATAAAGATTTTTCTAATACCTATCTTTTTAATGCCAGATTCAAAGAAATGTTTCCAGATAAATTACAATGAAACAAGAGCAATCATTAATTCGGTTAATTCAGATGAATGATACTCTTTCTAAAGTTTCTAACTAAAAACTAATATTTATCTAAAAGCAAAGCTAACTTCAATTGACGAAAGAACTGTTCAAGTTCAAAAAGGCCACTAGGGAAATGCTGGAAAGCTGAACTCTATGCAGCCTCTGTTCATATGTGAAAAACATGGTTATTCTCTCGTGTATCTGAATGCAATGTAAACATTTCCTGTATTCTGTGGTGTTCTGTAGACACTTAAATTAAAAGATAATGGATTTAACTTATTACTTTATATTTATTTAGTATGTAGTTCTTAAACCAGCGCCGTGGGGTGCCGCATCGCCGCGCGTGGACCCCTCTACAGATTTTTTTTCTTGGCAGGTTGGCAGGCCTGTATAATATATAAGGATGTCCCCATAATCCAATATATTCTATACATTTTTTTTAATGATGGGACTACCTAAATCAAATGATTTTAAATGTAAATACTTAATAACATATAAATATACAGTTACTGTTTGTAACTTTTGATGAGGAATGTAAATAATGCAGTTTACACTGCATATTATATTTATCCTAAATAAAAGTTACATCTGTGATTGTTTTAAAAATTGAATTCAAATACAGTACACTTTTGTAATCTCCATATTAGAATGACTAATAACTGGAAGATTAGTGGGACACTTATGATTTCAAGCACATGTTAATATTGCCGTTATATTGGTTTTTGTTTATTTCGATCATCAGTTATCTCCATGCCATTTGGCAACCTACCTCCAAGACTGGTGACATAACCGGCTTCCATTGTTTGTTCTTTAATAGATGAAAGATTAAAAATTATTACATGTACCAACAAAAATCTGGCGATCACAAAAAAGCAAGCATAATAATTACCTTTCCAACATATTTTAATTTTTTCCTTTATGTAAAATAAAGAACTTATAATGTGTTTGACATTGTATAAATCTGGCATACATAAATTTAAATGAATCTCCTATTTCATAAATATTTATTGGGTAAAGTTTTATTTCTCCTCATACTATTTAAAAAATGTTTAAAACATAATTTCTTGAGGGAGTGGGTTAGGAGGGTGGTCTGCAATATTTGGAATAGAGTAATTTCAAATGTTTGATGGGAGCTAATTAGCTATCATTCCAACAACAAAAAAAATAATTCAATTTTACAATTTGCATCTCCTGTCTCATATTGATTTTTTGCACCCTCCCACCCCATCTTATATTGGAAACTGCTCATCTTCTCTAGATTCCCCTGACATTGGATATTTGTAAAAGTAAACTAAAAACTATGTTGTTACTATCTTAACTTGAAATTTATGGGACATTCCTTTGCTTTATTAAAACAAGAAACTTGTCCTGCTGAATATTGAGAAGTTTAAATTGTCATCATATATATTTAAAGTTTGGTGTAATTAATTCTAATGATTCCTTATAATAGAAAAATTATAGCATGCAAAAATGCATGCTTGTCAATATAAGATTTAAATTTAAAAATAAACTCCAGATTGATTTTTTTCAGGGAATTTAAAGTTGAGTTTGAAGTATTAATTTTTGTTTTGTTTTGAGAGAGAGGTGTGGATTTTAAAAGTTAATTTGTTGAAATCATCATGCATCCCTTTGGCGCTACAGCCCATGTAGGGCTTGGGCCTGCCTCACCACCTCCCTCCACTCAGTCCTAATCAATGTCTTCCAGCCCTGCTTGCAATGATGTATCTTCTAATTCGATATAGGACTTTAATATGTCTTTAGTACTTTTTGCAAGCAGGGCTATGTCAGCATATGCGAGGTACTGGATGGGTTGTTTTTAGAGAGTCCCATTAAATTGTGGTTCTTGAGTTTCCCTCAGGAAGTATCCAGTTTTTGTTCCTGGGGTGTCTAAAATTCTGCTTCTTGTAACTCTCTCTAATGTTAGGTTAAAAAGCGTACAAGACGGTGAGTCGCCCTGTCCCATGAATAGTCTCTTTGAACCTTAACTTTGCTTTTTCAGTGTTACAGATATCATTCTTGTCAGTTTGTTTGGTATGCAAAACTCCTGCAGAGTCTCATACAGATATTTTATTTTGATGCTTTCATAAATCATTTTATAGTCTACATAAAGTTGATGTGCAGGAATGCTATATTTGTAGCATTTCTCTAATAGGCATCTTATGGTGAAAATCTGATCGTTGATATGATTTGTCTTAAACCACATTTGTAGTCACCTCGTATTTCTTTGGCTTATGGATGTAGTCTTTTGGAAAAAATGCGTCAATATTTTGTAAGAAACATTTAAAAGGAAGATTCCTTTGTAGTTTGTGCATTGAAGTCTGGAGCCTTTCTTGTGTATTGGGGTTTGTAATGCTGTTTCCCATTCTGTTAGTATTTTCTCTTCTTGCCAGATTCTAGTTAAGAGATTATGTATCTGAATCTTTAGTTCTCTTCCTCCATACTTATTAAGTTCTGCTGTGACGAGATCTTCTCTAGGGGTTTTGTGGTATTTCATATTATTGATTACAGTAGAACCCACTTAACTCGACAACGGTTAAATCGCCAACCCTATTAAGTTGGCGTTTTTTATTGGAACCGCCAAATTATCTCTTTGTCTTAGTATTTTCTCATCGGTTATGTCAATTCTTTTATGTCGCCGAACCCTAATATCGAGCACAAAAGAGGGCCAAATTTGCAACTTAACGTTGGTCATCTTGATCCCCGTCTGTTTGCCTAGCGACGCACTCTCGCATTTCCTCGAGACTTCCGGCTATTTGTGATTCTACGAGATTTCAATAAAAATTACCCAATGTTTTTATCTTGCTTCACTTTGATCGGTGTGTGAATTTGTTTGACGCGTCTCTATCGAGTATGTATTCAACCGAGCTGCTCAAAATTGCATTATCGGTCTTTAATCGTCATTATTTCGCAGTGGATGTTATACTATTATTAAACTTAATTCATTTCCTGATGCATTAATCATTTTACTTTTTAAGATAAACGAATGTCTTTAGAAAAGAAAATAAAGGTTTGTATCGAGAATCGACGGTGGTTTTTATTTTATATTGGTAAATTTCTGCTGTTACTTGGTCATATATGCGTTTTGTTGTTAGCAAACATGTATGTACATTTTTATAGCATGTTGATCGCTTCATCAAACAAATAACGGCAACGCTGTTGTGTAAAAAAAACAAACTCCAAAAACATGTGCATGTACATTCTTATTTATTAACGCTAGTGATACCAAAATCACAGGGTGCTTACTGTAAACAAGGTTCCCCAGATTTTAGGATATATAATTTATATAACAGACTACAGACAGTTTACCAACCCCACTCTCAATCTCCCACACCATTGTTGTTGTTGGTTAGTTAGATTAGCATCAAGTTACCGAAGGAATTCTGAGTCCATTGTAAGATGAGGGGACGGACCCAAGGAAGATGGTTTGGAAGAGAATGGTTCGAGGACAATTTAGGGGATGTGTAGATTACATGGGGCAGGTTATTTATTAGTGTAGCTTGTAAGGAAAGTCACGCAAGTGCCCTCTAAGGCACAGTATAGCTCAATCTGGGAATCACTGCTGTGAATGATGCTAACTCAGAAACAGTGTAACAAACAAACAAAAAAACAACAAACTAATGTTAACTGGGAGCGCGCAAGAGAGAAAAACACTATGTCTTCAACAGACCCGCCGTGGCGTGGCGGGGCAGGAGTAGCTGAATTTGTTATGTACTAGGGCAGGGGTCGGGAAACTTTTTGTCTGAGAGAGCCATAAATACTACATATTTAGAGAAGTAAGTCTGAGAGCCATAAAGTTATGTTTAAAACTAAAAATTCAAGTAAATGTGTGCATTTTGTGTAAACAGTTAAAGTACTATAATTATCTCTGAATTCTCTTTAATATCATTGTAATGTTGTTTTTTATATGCAATTAATATGTAGATGAATTGAGTCTGAATAAACTTTAAAAAATAAAAATAAATGAACATTTGTCTGAGAGCCAGATGCAGGCATCAATAGAGCCACATCTGGCTCTCGAGCAATGGCTTCCCGACCCCTGTACTTGGGAAAAAAAAAGCGCTAACGAAACAAAGGGTTATATTTAAACGGTCCTTAAAAACGAACTGTCTTAACAACCTTAGGAAAGAGTGAAGAAATATTAGGGTCCCGATATTCCGATACTATTCCGATTAATCGTCCCATCACTAATTAACGCACAACATGTACATAAAGAAATTTCAAGCACATGTTAATATTTTGCCGACTTATTGGTTTTCATTTATATCGATCATCGGTTATCTCGACGCCTTTTGGCAAACCCCTAGGCAATCGACATAACCTGGTTCTACTGTACTTCTTTAGCCTCTTCTACTTTTTTTGGGGGGGGGGTAAAATGGTTTGGTCCTCCATGCGGTAGTGGGTGAATTGTTGAAAAATTAGATGATTTTTTTAATCAAAAGACTGGTCTAAGTAGAAATCTCAATTTGTCATTTGTAAAATTTTTATTCCATTCATTGATTTTATTTTCAGAATTACAGCTATTCACCCTTTACAAATAAACATAATAGCTAACAAAGTCCATGGGCGTATCCATATTACTGAAGTGTCCGATGAAGTTGAGGAGGTATGTACAATTTTGCATGTGGGAGACTTAAAATAAATTTATAATATACTATCTAATGTTATAAATTACAGATGTTCCTTCTGTGCAGAAGATTATTGTATCCAAAATTCACTTTAAGCTGTTCGACTGCGCAGCTATCTGACTGACGCCGCACAGCGGTTAAAAATGACAGCACAGTAACTTTTGATCATATAATAATAAATATATGTTTTTATTTGTTGTACAATTTTGCACAAAAAATTGATGCTGTGCAACTTTGCACACGGACAAAAGAACCTTAGTGGGAACATTGATTAATCCAACACTTATCATGGTCTGTGTCTAGTCTTGCATCTTTATTAGTTTCAAAAGTTGATATTACCTGTTTTCCTGTTTGGTTCAGGCAACCCATACCACGCTCAAATGCCAAACGTGAAGAAGGAGTATTGATAGTGTTTGTTCTTGCATATGGAACAAGAAAATTCATTTTACCCCTATTTCTATTGTCTTAGATTGTGGCTATGTTGTTTTTCTTGTTAATAATATCCTAATAATATGACCCTGTTGGATCCTGGGATCCCATTCTTGGTTCAATTCTGTTCTCTAATATGATACTGTTTCCTAGCCAAATCTGCTTTCCTCATGGGGTATCTATCTCTTCCAGTCTGGAAAAAGTCTTGAGCTTTTTTGGCGTAAAAAGTGGGAACCTTGTATTGCATTTCAATTAATGGTCCCTTTCCCCTTGAGATCCTGTTTTGGTTTCTCACGTGTGTTCCTAATAGATCCAGTTCCAGGTTGGATAAAAGGGATGGGATAAAGAAGGGATGTTTCAAATATGGCAAATGTTCAACAATGCGGGCCAAAATTTTTGTCAAGATTGTGTAACATTTGACAGAGATGAGAGATTTGGTTTCAAATGAATCAAATTTTGTTAATATTGTTTGTTAAGCTATAAAATTTCAATTGAACAATTCCAAACTCCCTGCAAAGTAGCTCAGACAGCACAAAGAAATTTGTCAAAATAAATTCTAACATTTAAGGACAGAAGCACATAATTGAGATTTCAGAATTATTTTTTATTATTTGATTTATTTAATTATCATTGCAGGGGGAAAATCCGTTTCACAAGTTTCACCCGGAACAAAGTGTGCAGGCAAAGATCATTGGTCTTCGGGATGTAAAAAAACAAAGGTTAATTGAAAGCTAACGTGTAAATAAAAAAAGCATTTTTGGCTTACCATGTAGTTCTTTTCCTGTAGACTTGAAAAATATTTTATACAAGTCACAAATACATGCAACTAAATTTATGCTTAATATTTTTAGTTATTTGCCAATATCAAAGCCAGGATTGAGGCGGACACTTCTTGAATGCAGCCTAAAATCAAGCAAGCTCTTAAACAAATCGAATACAGATTTGCTGATCCAAAAACTTGATGTAAAAGAGGGCAGATCAAGTGTTTGTCTATGTTATAAAGGTATGTCACTGTTAAATTCATAACAAAACAGCTAAGCAATGAGCACTTTAAAAAATGATTCACAACTCATACATTTAAGTTAATGAATATATATATATATATATATATATATATATATAGCTAGCAGTATATATATATATATAGCAGTGGTTCCCAAACTTTTTTTGCCTACTCCCCACTTTCCAGAAAAAATATTACTCATCCCCGAATTTTTAAATTATTATTCTAACACATGGATGGGCAAACCATGGCCCTGCGGGTCACATGCGGCCAGCCATAGTATATTATGCGGCCCTTAGGCATGTACACGTGGCGATCTTATGTCATGGTAATGAATGTTTTTGCTTAGAATTTTTTAAATATTTTTGAAATTTTATTCCGAGCATTTGATTCGAATCTAGAGATATATAATCGGTTTAATGGCTCCAGAATCATTAGTCATTAATTGGTAACATACCTATTCGAAATTACATTTCAGCTCAACCGGAATTGGCTTTTGATTACGAGTTACATTTTGATATTTCGAACAGTTTTGAAAATTTGTAATTTAAAAGCAAATAAACGTTGATTTAACAATGAGTGCTACCAAAGAGTGTAAGATTGAGTAAGAATGTCTTTTTTAAAATGACGAATTAACTGTTAAATATTGCTTCACAAGCGTTGGGTGAAAGCAGCCTGCTTGCTGTGCCGTAAGTGTGTGAGCGTCTTTAAGGAGTACGACTTAAAAAGATACCACCAAACAAAACATGTGTATTTCGGGCACAATTTAACGAACCAAGAAAAAAGGGAAATGCAAGAAGTGTGTTCATAATTTAAAGAAGAAGCAAAATGTTTTCACCAGTCTTAAATACAAGATACTGCAACCAAAGCCAGTTTGGAGATATCCCATAAGATCGTAAAACGGAGCAAGCCTTTTTCTGACAGTGAGTTTATCAAGGAATGCTTGACAGATGTAGCAATCATTATGTGTCCAGAACAGAAAACATAATTTGACACCATTTCTTTATCAAGGGAACTTTAGTCAGGCGTTTTGAAAAAAATAAGTGACAATTTGATGTACCAACTTCGAGATGCAAGCAAATACTTTTTATGGTACTCTCGCAGTGGATTAAAGTACCAATGTAGAGGAACAGCACAAATTGTTGGTATTTATACAGGGAATAAGTCCTCATTTCGAGCTTAACGAAGAATTACTTAGTGTTTGACCCACTCAAAGAAACAACTACAGGCTTTATTCAATGCTGTTGAGAACTGTGTTAACATAACTGGGTTGGTGTGGAACAAGATGGCAAGTGCAATAACCGATGGAGCGCGTGCTTTAACTGGAAAAAGTAGTATGAACAATAAAATTAAAGAATATCTTCCTGACCATACACTCTTACCTCTTCACTGTGTCAACCATCAGGAAAGTCTTTGTAAGGCTCTGTTGAATTTCAAGCAGTTGTCAGTATGATAAGCTTTGTAACAGCCAGGGCACTTAACCACAGTCGTTAAAGGCACTGCTTGAAGATTTGAATATTATGATATTATCTACCACAGCAGTGTCCGCTGGCTAAGCGTGGGCAAGTTATTGAGACAAGTATGAGATCTCAAGGCAAAAATAGTTATGTTGCTGGAGATGAAAGGTTTTGTTGTGATTTTGTTACTACATAGTTAATGAAGATTGTAAGTAAGACTTCATGTTTGTCATTGACATTATGGAAAAGTTGAATTAACTGAATGTCAAACTTCAGGGCAATAACTTGTTTGCGCATGAAATTTATATGTATGTTAAATCATTTCAGGCAAAACTCTTCCAGTTCTCTAATCAAGCAGGTGAAAACAGATTTTGCAATTTCTCTTTGCTGAAACAAAAAAACCATCTTTGGTAAAATTGCTGACAAGTACAAGGCTAAGTTGGATGCCTTTGCTATGGAATTTGAAAGGAGGTTCCAAGAGTATACGAACCTGGAACCAATCTTCAATATCCTCAGTTTGCAATTTAGTGCAGAAGCTGATAAAGCTCCAGAGGATATACAGTTAGAACTGCTTAACCTGAAAGCAGATTATGACCTGAAAGAGTAGTTAAAGTTAGTTTTTCCGTTAGAGTTAAAATTATTATTATTATTATTTTTTTTTAATTTGTTGCTAGGTGTTGCGTTTTCACACTTAAAGAAACTTAAATGCCACATTTTTTTACTATTTGGGTCAAGGTACAATACATCTTTAAGCAAGCGTTTTCTTATATGAAAAAACATAAGTCTAAGAACATATCGATGTTGACTGACTGCAATTTGAATACATTCATGCGAATCAAAACCAGTAACTTGGTTCAACAATTCAAGAATAGTTAAACACAAAAAAAAATAATTAAAAAAAAATAAAAAATAAAAATAAAATAAAATAAAACATTTGGAATCACATAAATGAGAAGATGAACCTGGTATGCTGCTACCAATTTAGTAATAATCCATCTATTTTCATCAGCAGTAATCTTAAGTAACCGCGATTGACTATTTGCACATTGTTGTTTATGTTTGTTTGTTAGTTTGTTTGCTGGTTAATAAATTAGTTACCGCACTGAATTTACTTTCCACTAAATGTGATGAAGGAAATGTAATTAAGAAAATTTGAATTACAGCCCACACTTCAGGATTTCCTTTTCCAGCCAGAATTGTTGGTAGCCGCCTTTGAATTTAAATTTCAATTTATCATTTGTATTTACTTTTTGGAATCGGTTTGCAAATATTATCAATTGGAAAATTAGTGCTTCCTTTCTGAACCGTACGTATGACAAAAGTAAATCTTCATTTCCTGGCAAAGTTGACTCATCAAGTTGAATAGAAAACAGAGATGTTTTTAAATAGCCACACAATGTATCTTCAACACCTTGAGCCTTTTCATCAATTCTTATTTTCACTGTATTATTGCTAATACGAGTTTTTTTGTGTGTGGATAATATCAGATGCTTAAGTCCGTATTAATTTACTTATAGCTGGTATATAATATATTATATATTGTTCTTCACCAATAGTATGAGGTTTACCCAATTTGGCAATCAATAATTTAAACGTAATATTGTAAGGAGCTAGCAAGCCTTTGCCATCTTCTGTGGTTGCTGTTGAAAAGAGTATTGTCAAAGTCAGTTGTTTGATAAATTTGTAATTTAGTGTTTGAAAATTAGATAAATCCTCATCTCTTTTATCCCCGTTAATTTTATTTGAAATGTTCTTGCAGTCTGGAATTGCGCAATTGCACATATAAAAAAAACTAAATGCAAGTGAGGAAGTATGCGCCAGTATGCGGTAACCAAAGCAACGTCCAAAACGTTTTTTAAAGAAAAAATAAATGTTATGAACGGATGACATAAATCATTTTTTTTCTAAATCTCCTCTTGCTTTGTTTATCCTTTCACCGCCCCCTTACAGTCATTCACAGCCCCCCAAAATGACCCGTGGACTTCACCGCCCCCCTGGATCGCTTCAGCGCCCACAAGGGGGCGGTAGCGCCCACTTTGGGAATCACGGCTGTATAGTGTATAGGATAAATTTAATTTATATATATTTTTAAATATTTATTAGATCAAATGACCAAAAGCTATGTTTTAAGTAATATTTATTCAATCATTTATTTCCAAGGTGTCAAGCAGCAAAGTTTGGGTACAGGTCAGCTTGAATCAACAAGGATACATTGACTTTTTCCATCTATCTAACGATATCAATGTCCTCAATAGTGTCAACACTAACTTTCAGACTGGCAATGGTTACCTTGCAACAGTTATGGAGCATGAAAGCGATGATAAACTGGTGCTCTCTTTAATAGGTATATCTAAAATCTCAAATAATTATTTCAGTGGAAAAACAAACTATAAACATTTTTAGGATTGGATTTATTTTTTACCGCAAAAATTAAAGAGATAATACATTTTTTCTCATAGTTTTAAAATTATAGATAGCTGTTTGAGTTTTTAATATTTTAAAATATTTTATAATTTTTAACTTTAGGAGGCAAAGGTCAAGTCATCATAGGGGAAGAAGTTGTAGCTCGGATTACAAGTTTCAAAGCTGGACTTTGTCTCTATGTTAAGTTAGCTGGAGGACGATTAGGTGTTATCAATGAGAAACCTACTGTGCTTCATTATGTTGGCCAGTATATTAAGTGCAGAGTTGATGATATGGAGAAGGAAACAGGCAGATATCTTTTATCAACAGTTGAAAAACGGTCAGTTATAAATTTTATGTTTGACGGTTAAGCGTTTAAGCTATTTAGAAAATTAAAGAGATTTAAAAATTTGATAGAAGTGAGGGAAAAAGATATAAATTATTTAATATTCTGAATGTTTTAATATTTTTAATATCGAAATTAAAGCATCATAAAAAGTAATATAATGAATGTTCTAAGAAATTATGATTCAGTAGTGATATGGCCAAAGTATCCCACTCTCAAAATTCTTTACTGAATTTCTCTTTTTTGTTTTTAAAAGAGCTCTAATAAGCTTACCTTAAACAGGAAGTGTTAATCTTCTTTTCTTGAAGATTGTGTGGCTGTGGCCTAGATTTTTAAATCCTTCATTTTAACTCGTTGCGTCTGCTTGATTGCTTGCTTTGTCGCAAAATCTTTGGATTGATTTTTAACCCACTTCCCCGTATCCTATCGAGCTGAAATTTTGCAGGCAAACTCGCGGCGACGATGAAAATGATGTATCAAAATTTCACAACGATCGAATGTACTGTAATTAAATGAATGAATTTTTTAGATTATCATTATGTATCTCTATGTAGCATGTAAATGTATATGCTAGTCTGTCACGCAGTGCGTATTATATTGAACGTGCTGTGCGTATTATATTGAACATACTTAAATAATATTTTCCAGATCTGTGAATGTTTATGCTAGTCTGTCGCGTGATGCGTATTATATTGAACATACTTTTAGTTATGTCTCATATATAAAGGATATATCGTCAAAAACTTTGGTTTTTATGTTTAAAAAAAAATACTGTCAATCATATTTAAACAGGGCTTTGTGGACATAAATCTATGTTGAAAATGGTTTTTCTTCCTAGTTTTCTGCTAGTGCATCAGCTGATTTTGGTCACTGATGAATTTATTGCAGAAATTGATAATAAGAATTGAAATTCTATATGATAAATTAATACTTAATTACTTAATTGAATTAGTTGCTGTTGACAAATGCCAACCTGTGTCCTGTGTCTAGGAAAGCTACAGGAAGAAGTTTCTGCAACCATTGTCATAAATAATTTTAATTAAAAGATCAATAAATAGAACAAGTTTTAAATATCTGAGATGTCACATTGCATTCTTATGCATAGTTGCTATAACAAACCCTTGCTAGGTATCTGTTAAATTTTTAGTTGCTCAGTTAAAAGAAGTACTTGCCCATTCAAATTTCAGTTTGCAGCTTTGATAGCTTTTGTTGACAATACATGGAGAAAATAAATAGTGTCAGAAAAGAATGCTGTTACTAGAAATCCTGATTAAACACAAAATTTTTATTCCTTTATAGAAAAGTAACATGCAACCAGATATGAAAGGCAACTGGGGTATCATGATGAAAAATTGTGTGGCTGTAGTAAATGGCAACCACTATTGTTGCCAGCCATTTGTTTTAAACATTATGCTTAATTGCTTGTAACAAAAAATCAGATACTTATTATGGTTTTTAAAGTGTAATTTTTAGTTAGAAATAAATTGTTATAATTTTTGGTTTTCATAAAAATTTTCCAGTTGTTTTTATTTTTACATTGACATTAATAATATGTTCTATTTATTTAAATTATAATCATAAGGAAAAAGTAGATACCTGTATCGTATGCTGTGTAACAAGAGGAGACCAAAAACTCTTGAACTTACAGAATTAAATTGAACTTTTTAAAAGACACAAGTCATTGTGAATTAAGAGGTGATTCATACTAAATAATTGTAAAAAAAAACAACAGTATTATAAGAGATGATTTTTTTTTAAATTAGGGAACTGCCACTAAGAAAAAGACGAAAAAGAAAATTGTCAGAAACTGAAGATAAAAGTAAACTAAAAGAGATAATACAACAGAAAAAGTTGCTCAAGAAAAAGAAAATACAAGGAAAATGTGAAGGCCAAGAAGACAGTGGAGTGGTTATAGCCAAGGATTCTTTTGACACCGAAGAGGAAGTAGCCATTGTTAACAACAAAGTAAGCATTATTATTTTTTTAATCTGCTGCTAAATAAATGTTACTTATATAACTAAAAATAAATTAAAATATTTAAATTGAATATTTGTTAACAAATGTGCATTGAAAAGACTAACTGGATTGTGAGCTAAAAGTAAAAGTCTTATTGAAAAGAAATATTTTATATATTTGTCTTATCATTTTTAAGGAAAAAAATAAAAAAAGTATATAACAACTGTCTTAACAATTTCTAATCTGGTTTTAATTTTAGAAAGTAGATAGTGAAGTGAAAAGGCTTGATATTCAAGGATTTTCTTGGGATGGTGAGATACCAAAGGATGAGAATGACCATGAAAATATTGAAAATGAAGATGATGATAAGGAAGATGTAAGTAGTGCTTTTCATTACGTTTAAAATTTTTTTATTGCTACAGAAGTTATGAAATAGAAATAGTTTAGAATTTTGATCAAATTTAACTTTCATTTTCAGACAATTATTGATGCCTTCAAAATAAAAAAGAAAAAGCGAAATGAGGAAAAATTGATTCAAGAAGTAAGTCCATGAAAGTTAGAATTCTTATCTGCAAAAATGATTACTTTACTTATTTAAAGGTTCTTATAATGTAATTAATTGTAAAACTTTTAATTTCAGGATGAGCAATAAATTTACAACCTTTAAATTATATTCAAGCAATTACATTTATTATCATTTAGTATTAATCAGGATATTATTTAAAATGTTTTTCAGTATGAAAAAAGCCAATTGGAAGGAAACATATCAACCCAAAGTACAAATGATTTTGAGAAACTTGTGCTTCAGTCACCTAACAGCTCTGTAGTTTGGTTACGGTTTATGGCATATCATATTGAGTTGGGAGAAATCGAGAAGGCCAGAGTAGTGGCTGAGAAAGCTCTAAACACGATAACATTTAGGTATTGGATTATAAGTTCCAATCATAATTATATTTTAATAATAATTTCAACTACTATAGCAGAATGATATTTCTCCCCTTTCTCCTCCTCACCCACAATTAAATTGATAAACCATTAAAAAAATGATTTATTTGAAATTATAGAGAAGAACAGGAAAAACTGAATGTGTGGCTGGCTTACTTGAACATGGAGACAATGTATGGTGATTCTGGTGATATAAAGAAGCTACTTGAAAGGGCAGTTTTATACAATAATCCACTGGACATCTACCTTAAAATGACTGACATCTATGTGTCTAATGGTAAAACAGAGGTCAGTTAAAAGCTATGATGTTTAAGGGATTAGGCCACTTCATTATTATATACAGTCAATGGGACCTCACTAAGTCGAACTCAAAAAGACCCGGAAAAAAAATCGACTTACAGAATTTATGAGTTAGGTAAAATGGCGTAATAGGCGCCGATTAATCAAGGACAATGTTGATATTGAGAGGGGGGGGGGAAGAGCCATCCCGACCAGAAGACTTGACAGGAAAGAGAGGCGGTGTCTGATGTTTCATATGAAAGGAAGCCGACTTGGCTTTGACATACTGACACCACTGAGAAAGCCCCTCCTTCCCCCCACACTTTAATCCCTCCGCGGGGGGGGGAGGGGGCAAGATTTTTCCTTCTAAAAACAGTCAGAACTTGCAGCAAAGGAATGCGGATTAGTTACCGTTCTTCCAGCCATTCCTTTTTCTTGTCGCTTGTCGAGGTCATTTTGGTATCAAAATAGGCATTTACATAATTCTACGGATCACATGTTCTGAAATGTCGCCCCAGAATAATAATCCAAACGCCTTGAAAAATTCGACTAAGGGAGGTTGGAAGCCACAAAATCTTTGAGTTAAGGAGATCTAAAATACATTAGTCTTATGGAATTTGGCCGGAACCTAACAATTAATTCGATATTGGGAGGTATTCGACTTAGGGAAGTTCGACTTAGCGAGGTCCGACTATATTTTTTTTCTCCTTCTGTGCTATATTTTCCAAATATTGGTATTTGTACATTCTTTAGGAAATTTGTCATTCCTAAAATGATATAAATAAATATAATGAAATAATTTTGCTTTCATGGTTGGGCAACTTTTTTATTATAAGTTCCGACCCAGATTATTTTTATCTGTAATTTTAATTTCAAAAAATTTTTCCATAATAAATACTTTTAAAAGTCATGCAGTAAAATTACAACTGTGAATTGAACGTTATGAACTTTCTTTTTCAGGAAGCAGAGCAGCTTTATAATTTTATGAGTCGAAAGTATAAGCATAATAAGTTGGTCTGGAAATCATTTGGCCAGTTTTTATACAAGTCAGGGAAAGTCCAGATAGCCAGGAATTTATTGCAACGCTCTATACAGGTTTTGGATAAAAAGGACCGTAAGTAATTTAGCTATTATATAATTTAACTTGTTCGGACTTTAAGAGGGATTTTATGCATTTCAGTTTCAATATATGCTTAAATCTTATGAGTAACATAGAGAGTGAAAATGTTGACTTTAGTCTCTGTTATGGAAAATACTGAAAATAAAATTTTTAAAGTTCATAGTAAAGGTGAATGCCATTATGGCACTACGGAAGGCATTGTATTATAGCATTAAGGAGAAAAATGACCTAAAGCTATAAAGCTGATATGTAATAGTAATAGTAAAAAGCACTGATGACATGTCCGCAGATGACATGTTTCAAAAAGGGAGAAAAAATGTCCTTAATTTAATTATTTATCACTGCATGGAGGGTCATGTCTTCTCTTTTTGACATCAGCCAAAGGACAAATAGTCGTTCATATTTTGAGTTTTCAGTAATTAGTTTGGCTGCTCAGTTAATCGTTGTCGTTGGATTATTATTATTTTTTCGTTTAGAATGAGACACTTGACACTGCGTCTAATTTTTACATTCCTCCACTAACAGAAATTAATAAAGGACTAAAAAAATTCATTTCGTCTTTGATGCTTAAAAAAAAAGCATATCTTATTTTACAGCAGGTATATAATCACAGATATCCCAGAAGTATTATATTATATTACAATGAGCATTTAATGTACTGTTATATTATTTAATTTTTTCGCAGATGTGGAAGTCATTTCAAGATTTGCACATCTTGAATTTACTGATGGAGATACTGAAAGAGGCCGTACAATGTTTGAAAACCTCATTGCAAGCTATCCAGGCAGGACTGATTTATGGTCAGTTTATGTCGACATGGTGGCAAAAGTAGGAGACATTGAAGGTGCTAGGTGAGAACATGACCTTTAAAAAATTATTTTACGTTTTTAAGTTTTACTCTCAGTAAGCAATGAAAAGAATGTTGTTGTTAAAAGTTTTCAAAAAAAGTTTATGACTCAAAGCTGATTAGATTCATTTCCAAATTTATTTTACAAACAAAATATTTCACAACAGTTAAAAATTCCAAATGACTGTTCTATGGTGTTTTTGTTGGCAGGCTTATTCTTGAGCGAGCAGTGAAACAGAAGATGAATGCCAAGAAGTTGTCTTTCCTAATCCAAAAATTTATAAGATTTGAAGAGACTCACGGCACTGAAGACCAAGTCCGTCGCATAAAGGAATTAGCTCAAACATTATTAGATTCCTGATTTAAACTGACAGACTTCGATAATAAAAGTAGTGTCAAAAGGAAAAGTTATAAAAACAGACAAGATAAGGTATTTCTATTTAAGATGTTTTTGAGATCAATATATATATGTAAACTGATTGTGATCACATGATTAAATTATTTAACTAAGTTAATCTTGTTTGTTCAATAAAATTAAGGATGCATTTGTAAAATTTTAGAATTCCTTGACCGCAAATTTCTGTAATTTACTGTATACATGATCTGTTATTAATGTAATGTATTCAAAATGGATTACAAATAAAATTACATTTGATGCCAGTTGACCTTAAGTGTTGACGAAATTTACAAGCACCTTTTTTTCTTCGAAAGAAGATTGTCTTATGTCATGTCTTATTTTTTCAAACCCTTATATTGATCGATTAAATGATTTTTCTTTTGGGCCTTATAAGCCTCAAAGGGCAGATTTTTTGTGTTTTCCAGTTATGCTGGTTTGTTGCAGCTCGATCAAGATCTTGGAATTGGAAGACCCAAAACTTTGCTTTCATTGATGATTATTCTTAGTAAAGTTTCTCTGTCTACCTGGTTTCCTCTTGCCCTCTGGTTGCTATGTGAGGATCTGTTTGGGTAGACTCAAGCTGTCCATGTGAAGCACAAGTCCGATGTATGACCATCTCTTTTTTTTGTGGTAGTTATATATACCTGCCCAGGTTTCTTACTTCTGCAGTTGTCTAAAAATCAGACCATTTCTTGAGAAGGATTTGTTTTAAAAACATTTAATTGTTGGTCTGTTAGATTTGTTGCCTTCCAGTTCCAGCTTTTGCAGCCACAAGTTAGGACTGGTATTAAGCAGGTATTTTTGATCTTTAGTTTGGTGTTCCTGCTGAGTGTCTAGATGCTACAAAGTTTGTTGAAGGCATTGAAAGGCATGGCTATACATGTTTTTATTTCCGTTGTTGAGTCTTCTGAGGTTCACATTTTACTTCTTAGGTTTGTGAAACAGGAGACTTTTTCCAGTGTGCTCATTTATAAAGTTTTGTTTTGTAAGGGTGATAACTTAAGTTTTTTCATTGTTGATTTGCTGGCATATATGAGTGAATATGAGTGTGCAGAGTTAAACAGGGCTATGCAGCTTTTGGCACTTTATTTTCCACCCATGGAATTCCCAATTGGTATGTTTTTGACTCTGTCGAATGACCAGTCATTTGTGGTGCCAAACAGCTTTTGGGATAAGACCATCTTTTGTTGACTCCTTTCCTAAGAACCAGTCAGTCACCAGAATTTTTTTTTACATGATAGCGTGAGTTTGAATAAAAAGACTTACTGATGTTTAGATATTTTGGTGGAATATATTTTTAGAAGCTTCCACAATGATGGGCAGTGTATGCTGTTCAAGGCGTTCTGGAAGTCGATAAAGCACATTAAGCTTGGACTACATTTCTGCGGTTTATTATACACTGTACTGTACAAAATTTCTTTGCTGAAAGTGTTGGAAAGGTTAGTTCTAGAATAGCAAGATAAAAATTCTACCGAGTTCCTACTCCAAAGATATTTCTCTGAATTCTCTAATTTTTCATGTGTGGCACTACCAAGCATGTATATATCAGTGATATCAGGCACTTCCAAACATGTCTCATGGGTCCGATTATATACAAAATAATTAATGCTGGTTGCGTTATAATTTAGTACAAATACTTGACGAAAAAACAGAACTTGAAGACTTAATTACACTGGTCTACATGAAAAAAACTGCAAGTAAAACATTAATGAATTTCTGAAAGCTTGTTAAAAATGATAAGCTTTGATGTGCTTCGTTTGTGTGTATCACGTCAGGTTTTTGAGAAAATCTCAATTTTTTTTACATGGTTTATATATATAAATATATATACATGTATAAGTATAAGAAAATTACATATGAAAAGTATGCCATTTGGTGTGCCCATGATTTGGCGTGAGCCTTCAAGTCATGGGACAGACTACTATTTTTTCATGACAAATGTTGTTGGAATCAACAAGAGGAGCATGCACAATCAGTGGAGATTCATCAAAGCGCAGTAGGAAAGCAGTTCTTCCATTTAATTGAAACACAGTCTCATCACTTGCAGTGGAACACTCGGTAACACTGAAAGGGGGTAACACTGAAAGGGACGTATGAAAACATGAAACTGTTGCTCATATCGTTGAATTATGACTAGCACAAGTGGTTGATATGTGGGTATTTAAAGGTCATAGCCATCACATTAGGGCTCCAAGGAGGTTATGCAAAATTTCCATGTTCTGTGTGCCTCTGGATTAGCAGAGAAGACTCTGAGCCAGTGCTGTCCAGCCCGTGGGCCGCATGCGGCCCGCGGACCTGTCTAAAATGGCCCGCCATATCTTGGTAAAAATTCTTGTTATCTTGAAAAAAAACAAAAAAAACTTGGTGATTCAATATTTTTGATAATTTATTAGAGACTACCTGAGAAATGTGGCATTTTTAATAAGACGGGGTGGGGTGCCGCAAAGAGGTTTTTGGTTTGATAGATTTATGTCCTTGGCGTTTCACGTGAACAATGGGGCGACTTGGGCTTAGCTGAAATCCGATACGCCGATATGGGGATACAGCAATCCAGAACTTCTTTCTGTTGCTTCAGTCAGGGTGGGGTCATAGCGGGGTCAGCGGTGGCCCGATGGATTTTATTTGTAGCTACCTGGTCAGTGTCAGAACAAGGATAATCAAAATGACACATAGGGCGTTATATGATCTTCCCAGGTCACTGCATAGGAATGTGAACAAGTTGAAATAAACTTGCCTGGGTTTGGGGTCGGTGGGGTGGGGGGGGGGTTGAATAAATGTCCATCCTGTATTTTTAAAAGGAAAAAGACCAGTAACTGGTATTCATTTCGAGAGTGTGAACCATTCTGATAGTAGAAACCAGAATAAAAGCTGTGTTTGTGGTATCCGTGCAATTCATTTATGAAAAAATTCTGAGAGATAACAGGAACAATTTTTGAAACGACATTTGTTTCTAAAAAGAGAAAGCCAATATGGCGAGTAGGAAACGAAAAGTTACAGAAGAGAATCGTACTTTTAACTCTTCGTGGGAACTCGAATTTTTGTTTTCTCTGTTTAATGAAAAGCCAGTGTGTTTGATTTGTCAGGCTACTATTTCTGTTATCAAAAAGTCAAATCTGCAGAGACACCACAAGTAAGTGCATGCCGATTTTGATAACGAATATCCGAAAGGAACAAAGCTAAGAGAAGACAAAGTTAGTTCTTTAAAGAAGAATTTAAATGACCAGCAAAATGTTTTCCGCCGGATTTTGAGTTCAAGTGATTGTGCTACTGAAGCGTCTTTTAAAATTAGCTGGTTGTTAGCGAAGAAACAAAAATCGTATCGGGATGGTGAAACGGTTAAACTTTGTTTTCAAGAATGTGCTGATTCATTATTTTCAGAGTATAAAAACAAGGAAGAAATAAAGAAACAAATATCTTATCTTCAGCTTTCCCACCAGACTGTGGCAAAGCGTGTTGAAAGTATGTCCGGGAATATATTGGAGCAGTTGCTTACGGATTTAAAAAACGCTTCTGGTTTCAGTCTGGCATTGGATGAATCATGTGATATAACTGACACGGTCCAACTTATAGTTTGGGTTAGGTTTGACAAGGGACAGACCTTTAAAGAAGAATTACTGACACTAAGTCCATTAAAAAATACAACCCGTGGTGAGGATGTATATAAAGCACTGAAGGATTTTCTATTAAACAACAATATCGATTTGAGGAAGCTGATTTCTGTTACAACGGATGGTGCTCCAGCAATGATAGGAAGGAAATTTGGACTCATTGGTTTGCTGAAGGCTGACAATGATTTTCCAGACATATGTTTCTGCAGACGAATTTCCGCAACTATCGAAAAGTTGTAGAAAAATATTAACCATGTTTGGGAGTACCTACGTCTGTGAAGCTGGATTCTCCATCATGAATAATATAAAATCTAAAAAACGAAACGCTTTGACTGATGAGCATTTTGAAAACTTAATAAGAGCAGCAGTTATCAGTTACAGAATACGAACCGCAAATTAAGAAAATTGCAAGTACAGTTCAAAGCCAAATATCACATTAGAGATGTGTTACAGTTTTGATTCATGTTATTTTTCGTATTGATGAGGAGACAAAGTTACATAAGGTAGGAAGTATTTATCCATTTAATATTTTCTTAAGACGTTAATTGCTTGCGGCCCCCGGCCTAATAAGGAAAAAAAATGTGGCCCGCGGGGTCAAAAAGGTTGGACAGCACTGCTGACTCTGAGCACTATGCCAAGTAAGTGTGGCCACCAAGAGAAGATTTCACCCCAGGAAGTTAGTGTCAAGGTACAGCCTTTGGTAGAAGAACATCGAGTTCGCCTTCCACCACTCCAAATAAAATTGGGGTTAATGAAGTTTTTTTTACTGGCTCTGAATTTCGTATATTTGTCCGAAAAATTTCCACAAAGAAGTGAAGCAAAGTTGACTGCAGATATCTTTGTTGGACCGCAGATCCGAGAAGTAATGAAAGATGAGGAGTTTACATCTAAATTGGCCACAGTTGAACTGGAAGCCTGGAATACTTTTAAAGATGTTGTCAACAATTTCTTAGGTAACTTCAAGTCAGACAGTCTTGTTAAGAACATGGTCAGCAAATTTCGGGCTTTGGGTTACTGCATCAGTATCAAGTTGCACTTTTTAGACTCCCACGTTGACTGCTTTCCTCAAAATCTTGGTGAATACAGTGTAGAGCAGGTTGAAAGGTTCCATCAGGACATTTGTGCAATGGTGAGTCGATATCAAGGTCAATGGGATGTGAATATGATGGCCTACTATTGCTGGTCATTGAAACGTCATAATCCTGGGGCTGTTCATAAACGAAAATCACTGAAAAGACCATTCACAGAGTGATATATAATTAATAAATGTCAATCTGATTTTATATTGCTCTGTGGTTGATAGTGTTTAACTTCCAATAGTTTTCTGGATGATTGAAGTTTACTATCCATCGTATATTTTTTTGCTGATTTATAGACTTTTTCCTATATTATAATATATAAATAATATATATTTAATATTAATCATAAAATGTCAAAGTGCAAAAAATCCTGACGTGATACAAAAATTTGGATTACATATTTGGAATCAGCATGAAAATTGTGTAAGAAACACCTATTTTCATGTCTGCAGTTTTCAAAAAATGAAAATTTGTAGACCAGTGTTATTAACCAGTACTAATTTATCAAAGAATACAACATTATCAAAAATATAGTTATATTAAACACGGTGCACACATCTGAATCAAAGAAACTCAGAGGCAAACTAAACAACCCAGTAAAAACAATGTTTTTGACTATAAATCCCTTATATATGAGACAACTAAAAGTTTTGATTATGTGGAAACACGACAAACATTTGCAGACTGAAACCGAGTGAACTCCCCTTGGTGTAGAGCACGAGATGTGGTCATGGATGGCTGGCGTGAACATGAGATGTAAACAACAGCAGACGGCTACAAATAGTTCTATAGAGATAAACTAAAAATGCATTAATTTAATTACGGAGAGATAAACTAAAAATGCATTAATTTAATTACGGTGCACTCGATCGATCTGAAATTTTGATAATTGATACGATGCATTGTTAAGTGACATGAGTATATGTGCAAAATTTCAGCTCGATAGCATCACGGGTAGTGTGTCATTTTTGACTTGTTTTTTCGCCTGCCCGACGACGAACGACAGACAAGAGTTTGAAGATAATATAAGGGATTTAAAAAGAAAGATTTGTTATAATCAATGTTGGATTTAAAGTATGTTAAGTTTGTAATTGCTGAATCTAATCAAAAGAATTACTTTCATGAGGTTTCAAACATTTACTGAAAATGTTCATAGACATACACTGTAGCTAACACTCATGTGGTACAAGCTGCAAATTTCTTCACTTTCAGAAACTCAACATGAGGCTATTTCATCAATAATCCCCAGAACCTTCAGATCATTATTGGATGTTGCACATGCTTAAAGGCTGTAGTGTTAAATCCACAACAATAACTAAAGAGCTGTCCTCTAACTCTAATACTTTTGTATTATTTCTAGCCTTCGGACGGTTGCTTCCCCTCCTCCACTAATTTCAGAGATGTTCGCAATCTTTGTTCCATGAACATTTCAGCACGATTTGAGTAAAGCCTCTTGCCCACACTGTATAAGCTGAACACTGCGCACTGTGCTGAACTTGCTCTTACATGCCCTTATCATTATCATTCGTCACAGAGTTTAATCGGCAGTCAGCTCCATGGTAAACCATACATTAGTTACGCAAATAAGGGGGAGGGGATGTGTTAAATTAACGGACTTTTTCGTACGGAGAAGCCATGGGGTCTCGACTGAATGTGTACCTACGCAGAACAAATTTAAGTTGCGTAATACTAATATTACTAAGCCTAGTTTCTATTAACGTATACTGCTCAGGCTGCAAACGGCATTCGAGACCGACTGAGTCAAGACTGATGCAATAATGTTGTATTATTTAATGCAAGCCAAATTCTGAACTTATAATTTATTGGAAGTAATTCACATTTGATTCAGACCAAGTGTTCATACATTACTAAAATCATTACCTAAAATATTTTCGTCTAATTTATAGGGCCGTCCATAAATGACGTAACGAGATTTTGGTTGACCCCCCCCCGTCACACATCGTCACAAAAAGTTAGCCAATATTAAGCCACAAAGCTTTGCCTCCACTTCCCCACAAACACTTTTTTTTCTTTTTGAAAATAAGCATGTTTCAAATCTTTTTAAAAAATCCTTTATTTTAACTCGAGGCGTCTGCTTGTTTGTCGAAAAAACTTTGTATCGATTTTTAACCCACTTCCTCGCATGCTAGTGAGCTGAAATTTTGCATGCAGACTCGTGCCGACGATCAAAATGATGTATCAAAATTTCAGATCGATCGACTGTACTGTAATTAAATTAATGCATTTTAAAATTACAATGTATCCCTATTTATCTCTATGTAGCATGTTAATTTTTGTGCTAGTGTCGCGGTGCATATTATATTGAACACCCTTTTTAATACTTTCCTGTCGCGTGGTGCGGTGCGTATTATATTCAAGGCCGTCTTAACGCATAGGCCCGTTGGGCATTTGCCCGGGGGCCCACGAGCATAGGGGCCTCATGGGAATATGTTTATTTATATATATTATGTATTTTTTTTTAATTCCTGCGGGGGAGGGGCCCAACACTATTTCTTTGCCCGGGGGCCCAAACTGGTGTAAAGACGGCTCTGATTATATTAACGATACTCTAAAAAAAATATATTCCTGATCTGTAAAGTAAATGCTAGTAATTGCTAGTCTGTCTCATAACTTTTTCCCCATGATCAAATCGATATGAATTTTAGTAGGCAGACTGTAGTAGTTTTTTTTTATTACTATAAATCCTTTATATATGAGACATATCTACAATTTTAGATTGTCGTGCGAATATTATGTCTCGTAAATAAAGGATTTATAGTAAAAAGTTTATTTTTTACGGGTTTGTAAATTTATTTGTCATTTAATTATTTATTTAGTGTAGGCCTGCATTCTGATATCGTAACACGCCTGAAGCCACGTAAAATGTCATTCAATAAATTGTAAGCAATTAAATATTTTTAAGTGGAATTTTTTATTTTAAGTTGAGTGTTTTGACAAGACGTCACAATTCTTAAACTCCCCTTGGTCACACATCGTCACAAATACGTGACTCCCCCTAGGTGCTTAGAGGTATATCTGGTATACCTATCGAATACAAGGAATAATTGTTGGTCTCTTGTATCTGGAAGATCATTTTTTAAAAATTTTATCTCCTACAACTGCAATGAGCTCATTTTCATTTCATGTGAAAAGTTGTTTTTTGTTTTTAAAAAAATCTTAATATTAATAAAAAATTATGATTTCGAAGCACTGGATCATAATTTGCTAACAGAAGCTCAAATTCCAGAATATTGCCTTTATTTGCATTAGTCTCTGTGACCACGAAAATCCAAATTCTATTTTACCAGGATTTAATACTATGAAACATTCTAACGAGAAACTCTTGCCAATTTATTTTTGTTTTCTTTAACAACTTATTGTTGTTTGTTTTGTAATGTCTGTTCCATTTTTAAATTAGAAACTTTGACATATTTTAAGATAGTTCCTTCAGTTCTATTAGTATTAGTAATTTTACCTTATTTTTTTTTCCTTTTTATTATTCTTTATTGTAACGTTTTTCATTTTTAGAAGCTAATTAACAATT
Source organism: Ampullaceana balthica (assembly GCA_944989445.1). Classification (NCBI taxonomy): domain Eukaryota; kingdom Metazoa; phylum Mollusca; class Gastropoda; family Lymnaeidae; genus Ampullaceana; species Ampullaceana balthica. The sequence goes on along the minus strand of CALYLW010000245.1, from coordinate 28,956 downwards.
AGGGCTTTGCCGCCCACAACAACGTTCCACCCTAGACATTCCATTGGCTCATATTTGAAATTGATCGGGAACAGTAATTTTCGCTTCTAAAACAGGAGTGGCTGTCAAAGTTGAAGAACCAATTAAGTTACCATCAGATCAATGACACATTCTCACACTACTTAAGTCTCTTAAATTCAGTAGAATTAATATCAGAAGAATTTATGTCCAATATGGACATGGAAGTTTTGGCAGTAGAAGCGTTCACATATTTTAGGATACTTCCTTTATTTCTATTATTTTTAAAATATTTTTTGTAGTTTGATTTAGATAAAAATTTCCAATTTATGTTCATTCCCCCCCCCTCCCCCATTCTTCTAAACTAATTAACGACGAGGAATTTGCCGCCCCTAAAAAAGTGCCGCCCGGTGCATTTGTCCCCCCCCCGCCCATCGCTATGCCACTGTGTAAAGCTAAAAACAACAACAAAAACTGTTGATTTCAATCTATATCATGATGGATACATTTGTTTGTCAAATTCATATAAAATCGAATGGGGAATAAATTCTTTGTTGTTTAGGAAAAGAAATTAAGGGCCGTCCATAAAGTACCTCACGCTCAAGAGGGGGGGGGGAGGGGGTATATGAAAGTGTGATAGTTTGGGATCGGGGGGAGGGGGAGGTCCGGCCATGTGTGACGTCACGTTGTTTTATATTAAATTTTTATTATTTTGTTTATAAAAAAATAATGTGTGACGTAATTTAGGGGGGTGGGGGGGGGTAAAACTGGTAAAAATAGCGTGGCGTACTTCATGGACGGCCCGTTAAGGGCCCTCGGCTTCGGAGGAAAGGACATTACGAGTTTAATAACCTTTAGTATTTTAATAAGGGCCACCAAATTTTAATGTACCAAGTTTGGTCAAGATCCATCCAATCACAAACAATAATAAACACATTAACTTTTGTAAAATGAACTATTAATTAATCGTTAGTTTCGATTAAAGCTGTGAGAGAAGAGTTGAAATTGAAATTTATGGTGTCATAAGTAACATTTATTAAACTTAGTTTTCGAAAATCGAAATAACACTGGAAATGACATCTTTTACTTTTAACCAACAACGCAAATAGACAAGTGTATTGACATTAATTGGTTCAAGTGATGAGCAGTTCCTTATCGACAATATAACCAGCCGAGCTGAACAATCGATCACATGGCTTTAGATTGTGTCAGCTGAAGTTTCTGATACTGTAGTGGATTTTTGGTTTGCAGGTGATATGTAAGAAGTGTTAGAACCATGGTAGCAATGTTTCCCTTAAGCAGCGCGGCTGCGCAGATATTTGACCGACGCGACGCATGAGTTTAGAATCACCCGGTGATTCTAAACTCCTGCGTCGCGTCGGTCGGTGATTCACCGCGCAGAAAATGTCAAATATTGCACAAATATGGACGTCCTGCAACTTTGCACACGAGTATTTTTTTAAAACTTTGCACACGGACCAACGAAGAATGGTGGGCAAACGATTTCTCTCAATGGACACAATAAACTTTATCAACATTTTGAACATTCACGTCAGTCAATAGTTTAAAACCAAAGTGTTCATGTAATCTTCCGGAAATTAGTTTATATTTATCGGCCAAAATATTTTACTTTTTGACTTCCAGTACATTTATAAGTGGTGGGTCGATTAATCATTAAAAAAATTGTAACGATTAATCGAGAAATTAATCGTTAATTTCCGCAGCCCTAATTTTTATATAAAACATGTAAGGAAAAAAAAACCCTACATTTTGTCCCCGTCCCTTGTGAATGGTAATTTAATATTTTTTTCTTTGACGAGCATTACGGGCGTGTACTCAAAAACTTCCCAAAGTTTCATGCTTTTTCTTAAATGTTTACGACTTTATACCCCATTCGATTTTACACGGGAGTTGAAGAATTAGTGATGAGTAAGTGAGTGAGTGAGGGCTTTGCCTTTTTTTGTGTGTGCATACAATGAATTAACTTTATAAAAAAAATTGCTATCGGGAAAACATCAAGTAGATAGTAGATGCTAAACATCAATGTTAAGATACATTTTAAAAAAAATATCCACCTATTGTTGCACTGTTAATAAAGAGACTCAAATAAAAAGTTTTGTCTTCGCATTTTATTGATTTGAAATTCTCATTAAAAATATTGCTAAATTTACAATTCTCATAATATTTTTTTTATTAAACAAAGGCTGGTAATTAGTTTGGGGCCATCCATATATTACGAACGCACAAAAAGTCGTATTATCGTACCCCCTCCCCCCTGTTGCATCCCGTACATTTTCGGGACCCCCTCCCCTATGCGTGCGTATAATTCGCTACCCCCTCCCCCCCGTTGGAATAATTAATTTTAAGCCAGAGTCAAAAGATATTGGTTTTACTCTTTGAGCCGTACTTAAATGACGTCACGCGCCCAAGGGTGGGGAAGGGGAGGGGGAGTAACGCATTTGTGACGAGGGTGAGGGGGGTATATAAGAAATATGACGTAACATCAAAATGCGCAACTTTAAATAAAGGTTCCACTAAAATATTTGATTGCTTGCAATTTATTTTAGGACGTCTTCAATGGTTGCTTACTACGATATTATAGTGCAGCTTTATATTAAATACATACTTAAACGATAAAAAGTAATTTGCAACCTGCTAATTTTCCATTAGAAAATACGGCTTTTAGGGGTGGGGTGTCAAGCATAGTGACGTCATATTGGAGAGGGGGTCTAAGTTTTTATGACGACGCGTAAAATCGGCAAAAATCGCGTGACGTCATTTATGGACGGCATCTTTATAGTTTTTTGTAATGTCGTATTTTTTATGTTGAAATTCAAGTTCAAATTATTGAAAGAATACAATAGGGTATAGAACATTAAAATTTTTATTGTCTTCAACACTGAGTAAAGGGGCCGTCCATAAATGACGTCACACGCCTATCCGGCTGTCAGCGGGGTAACGCATTTGTTTTGATGTGAGACGAGGGGGAGGGGGATGTTAAGAAATGTGACGTCACATCGAAATGCGCTACTTTAAATAAAAGTGCCACTTAAATGTTTGATTGCTTACAATTTATTTCATGAAGTTTCAATGGCTTCACACGTGTTACGATATTAAAGTTCAGACTTACAGTAAATACAGATTTAAATTACAAAAGAAGGAATTTGCAACATGCTAAAACTTGATCAAATAGAACAATATAAGCAGTGAAATCGCCGTCCCGTTATATATATTTAACGGCAGATGCACCGGTGGGCGGGCGAAAGAGAAACTTCTACTAATTTCAAGAAATGGAAATAGAAATCAGATATATAAATTTTAGCAATGTGTAAACGTTTGTTCTGAATAAAATATTAATTACCTCCAAGTAATTAAAAGTTCAGAATTTCGTTTGCATTAAATTTTAAAACATTGCATATCAGTCTTGACTCAGTCGGTCTCGAATACTGTGTGCAGCCTGAGCGATTTACGTTACTAGGCTTAGTAGTATTATGCAAATTAAATTTGTGCGTACGTACACATTCAGTCGAGACCCCCCTCCCCCCTGTAGGCATCCATACGCAAAATTCTGTTAATTGAAGACCCCCCCCCTCCCTGCGTACGTAATATATGGATGGCCCCTATGTAGCTTACCAAAACCCACCTAATAAAATTTGCCATTTCAATTTGAGAGTTGGAAAAAAAAACAACAGTTGTCGAAAAAACTACAACATACAAAGCTAATAAATGTGTGTTTTGATATTTATTTACCTACTTTTTTTTATTTACCTAATATTAATAGAGATGGCGATGTTTTCATCAATGGTGGCGGTGTCTTAAGTGTAGGGGGTAAATGTACTGCATTATGAGTGGTGCCACTTGTAGTCAATGCTCTGGTTGTAAAAATAGGGGGAGGTGCTTTTGTTGTGGTAATAGGATGCGCCAAAGTAGTGAAAAGTGTGGGTGCTTTTGTTGTGGTTATTGGTGGAGGTGCTTTCGTTGTTGTCAGAGGGTGAAATGCCGTAGTTGTAGCCGTAGTGATGGGGGGGCGGTGCTTTAGTTGTTGTGACAGGAGGAGGTGCCCTGGTTGTGCTGATGGGGGGAGGTGCCTTAGTTGTGGTGATGGGGGGAGGTGCTTTCGCTGTGGTGATGGGGGGAGGTGCTTTCGTTGTGGTAGCGATGGCAGAAGCGGTTACAGTTGAAAACAGTATTCCTGTAGTTATTATTGGTGGAGGTGCTTTCGTTGTGGTGACAGGAGGATGTGCCTTTGTCGTACTTGGAAACGGCGAAGAATGTTCCACAATCATTTGGGTAGTGCCTTTAAGATAAATGCAGTATGATTCAAAATGTCATAAATAAAATATAATAAATATTAACTTTTGAAGCTTGCTTGATATTTCAATTTTTTGGAGCTAATTAATTCCTTACCACAGAACTTGCAAAATTTGCGACAATTTGTCTCTGCCCAGGATTTATAATTAGGATTTGTGCAGGCATCTTCTTGAAAGGTTTCACAATCTGGTTGTACGTCTATACATGGAGCTGATGTGCTTAATGGTGTTGTGGATACATCTTGATCTATGAGGTGTCCAGAAACAAATCAAATAAAAAGTTATATTTTGTCAAACAACCATTATTTATCAAAGGTTTAATTTGATGAGAAGTCGAACAAAACTATTAATCGAGCATTACATTTGTCGAGAAGTAAAACAAAATAATGGTTAATCCTAAGTTAGCCATGAGGACGAAACAGACTTCCAGTTTCTTAAGTAGCCTACATGATAAATAAACGATAAAGAACAAAATGTATGTGCACAAAACAGATATCGTTTATGTAAGTCTGGAATTTGGATAGCTCATTCCTTACAGTTGAATTATAAACGTTAGAATTGCCGTTTGGGCTGGGGGTTGTAATGTCGCATCTGTTCTTATCTGGCATTGGCTATACACATATATTAATTATTTCACACATTGACTGCATAGTGAGCGGAGGGATCTAGAATCTAGACAAAACTTAGTAAATAAAACTTGATGTTCAATATCAAAATGCTATAAGGAATTTGCACTCATAATATTCACTCATTTTGGGGACGGTGTTGCAAAATGAATCCTTCCTCCATACAGCCCCCCCCCCTGGCGGATTTAATTTAAAACAAAACATCCAGGGAAGAAAACAAATCTCCCCTAGCAGTAAAAAAATCTGCCCCAAAACTAATCCTCCCCAAAATTATACTCTCAATGCAATACACAATACAATCTATATATATAATTCTCTTCATGGGACCATGCCAGGCAAGTAAGCAGCAAAAATATGTGCAACCGAGCATGACGAATGACCCTCGCTCGGGTCAACTAAACACAGTTAACGGTTGGCAAGCGAAGGTAGTGGAGGGGTGGGGCATGTCTTGAGACAGCAATGTTTTTTACATTCACTTTCGAAGTTCCTGCACAGTGTGTATGTATTTCGTAGTATATTGGTTATTACATCCGCCTAACATGCGGAAGGTCTTAGGTTCAACCCCAAGTGGCAACATATGTTTTTTTTAATTTTTAAAAATGTCAATGCCTATTCTTTTCCCACCTTTCTTAGCAAACATAAACACCGCTTCGCATGTCACGGAAAAAAGCTTTGTTCAATGTTATATCAATTCCTTCACCAGGTACCTTGCTGTTTCTATTGGTCGCATATTTCGTTCATGGACGAAGTTGTTGCTCTCCAACTTGGCTTCATAGCTGTAATATTTGTTTATATATTGTGGCGATGTCCTAAATACTTACCAGAAATGATTCGGTGGTCCCCCATCGTTCACCCGCGTTGTTCCCATTTGTTCGTGCTACTCTTTGTGTCCGTTCTCCCCCTCCCTTTTTTTCTTGCACTATCTATGAGCAAGTCTGCGGCGTATGCTACGCCGCGGGGCGTCTAGTATAAATAAAAAAAACCAAAAGAAGATAGCTTAATTATTTTTTCGTTGTATAAAGAATGGGTTATGAGTATGAAGACATGTGTTGATGAAATTCCTAACAACGGTAGAAGCGGTAACGCCAAACAAACTCCATATGTTCGGACATAGAGACACTCAGAAATCATAAAAGGACAGATCATTCAACCTAGCGACAAGGCAAGATAACCAACCGAAAGGAGGTGTGCGCCAGCAAAAACAGTAATAATAATAACTATTTCCGACCCGCAGCGTAGCATACGTCGTGAAATTGCTCATAGATAGTGCAAAGAAAGGGGGGAAAGAACGGGCACAAACAGCACGAAGAAATCAGAACAACGACAGTAAACGCAGTAGCTCAACCGTAGTGCGCATGTCTCGAGACCAACGATGCTCAAGCTTGCTTGCCTGAGTTTTAGTTACTCGCCTGCGTCTTCTTGCTCTGGCGAATTTTCTTTATATAGATAACAGACGAGTCCAAAAGTTCAATATAATTATGTGATTTAAATAAAGTTCCATTTGATTTTAATTCCGATGAACTGAAAATCACTAAGTCCTACAGTATCATATCAAATCCTGAAATTAATAACTTTGACATAAAATAAACAACTAAAAAAATCAACACAAGCGAAAACAAGTAAAAGATTGACATTAGTCAAACAAAGCCCTAAAAAAAAGACTATCAAAATCCTAATAATCAGGAAAGCGGCGTAGCGTGAAAATTCATAGGCCCCTTAGTCTTCCTCATTTACATACATGATGTAACCAATATGTCATCACGATCAAAAGTAAGATTATTTGCTAATGAAGAAGTGCTTCTCAAACTTTTTAGTAGGGCGGACCGGCAGGAATTTTTTCCATTGCGCCAGGGACCGGTGATCTATTTCCCCTGCACTGACAATTTTTTCTGTCCTTTTTTTGAGAACTTCTGCGGACTGGCGGCGGATGGCCCACGGACCGGCAACTGTCCGCGGACCACCACTTTGAGAAGCACTGGTATAGAGTATAGACCAGTGGCGTAGCTAGACCTTTTGCCGCCCGGGGCGGTCTCCAATTTGCCGCCCTTTCTAAGACAATAGCTTCATGGTTTTTATAAATTAATAAACATAAATAAATAATTGTAATTGAAACAAAGTAAAGGTGGCGAAAATTTGTACCATTGGATGTCATATTTAAGTAAGCAGCAATAAAGGAGGTCAAATAAGATATTTTACCTATAAATACATATTGTATAAAAATACTATATACTTTTTTTAAAGGTTACTGAGGTTGCAAGTTCCCCGATGAGACATATATATATTCCAAATTTACACCAAAAATATATGAATTAATTATTTTTTTATAAACAAATTGTGTGCATTAGTATGTAAACATATTATTTATAAATTTATTTTCCTAACTTTCATAGTAGAAAAATCGTGTATTATGCTATCAAAATTAAATTAAATAATTTGTTCTATGGACAATTTTGCAAGATTTTTTAGTCTTAATTTATACACTCATTGTGGAACGAAGATAATTTTTTTTTATCAACTTCAGTTTAGAGACGCTCCTTTCACAACTAGCGACACTGATAACAATATTTTAACATTCTTAGCAAGATTACAATGTTGGTTACAGAAGTTTCCAATCTGTACTGTTGAATACATTTTAATTAGATCAAGGGGCAGTGGCGGATTTAGGTTTGTCTGCGCGGGGGGGGGCAGGAGAATTTCAGGGGGCGCCGCAAAATTATTTTTAATTCATTCACAAATATTTCTAGGTGCTGAAATTGAAATAAAATTCATTTGTTTAAATTGCTCGTTCTGCAATGAAGATTAGAAATTTGATATGAGATTCACTCTTATTCTTATTGCTATATTTTATGTTGAAAAAAAAATGTTCTGCTCACTTGAGATTTACTTTATAAGTTTTCATCTTAAGAGACTGCTGCAGTCTCAAATATGAAATCTAAGCTGTGTTGTTTATGTTACATACATTTTCAGAGTTGCCCTGCGGCAACTTGCTAGACAAAAAGAAACATCTAGTCTTAAGTAGATTTGGTTAATCAATTGAATTTATGAAAATGGTAGTTAATTTGGGAGCTGTTATTTGTGACATAATCGAAATTTTTCATAATCCTTTGTGTTCACTTTCAATTGCTGAATATCCTAGCAGACTTTAACGTAGAAAACTCAGCATAATAAGTTCATAGCCCAAAGACTATAAACTTATTATGTTTTGATAATGAGGTAGAGTTTGATTAAATTATTTATAGGTCTCCAATAGTTTGTTGAACTATCTGCAAGATGACCCATCAGTTTTTTTCAGATTGCTATAAATAGCAGTGACAGTAACTCAAACAAATAACTAAGTGTTAAATAATAAATGCAGCGTTGATCATTCAAAGTACATTATTTAATATTCTTTTTGTTTACATCAAACCATTGCAATGAATATATTTAATATACAAACAATTGCTTTATATTCAGGTCACAAATGAAAACAAAATATAATTTATTTTTATTATTTTTATTAATTATTATTAATTATTATTTTTATTTATTATTTTTAAGCTGTAGTTCACTAGATAGAGTAAAGTCGTTTGATGCATACAAATCTTTGAAGGTATCATATTCTACGATTGCTTCTTCTAGGTTAATGTCGTGTTTGTAAATATTGCATAAACTGTAAAATAATATTTATTTTCTTCCGACATTTGTGATGGATCAATACAATAGAAATAAGTAACTGTGCTCCAAAAGTCATTAAATCGATCATCTATTTGTGTTACAAGTGTATCCATGATAGTGAAGTATGTTTCAGATTTAAAGCGAGTAGTTGGATCATCAGCCATTTTATCTCTGCTAAGTTCGCCTGCCATACTTTTCTTTTTTGCAATTCGCTTTTCTTTAAATTCTGTTTTAACATCTAGTTTGGAACAATTTTCGTGACATCTACATTCAAAATTTCAAAAGCTTCATCGCTTCTCATTCCAACAAACTTATTTCTTCCGAAATCGATCAATTATTTTGCAAAGGCGTTGCTAGTAGTTTGATAACACGAAGATAACTTTTGTACAAATAGCATCAGAAAAACAAAAGAATATTTTGTTATTAAAACAGATTTTCCCATAGCTTCTGCTCTGACACTTCCTTTATATTCTGTTGATTCCCCTGAATCAAGTGTGGCTAGCTAGAATAGCAGAGAATGATCCAACTACTGAATGAACTGCATGCTTACGACTTGCACATCTTGTATCAGAAAGTCGTTTCAGAGTATCTACTGTTGATTCATATTGAGATTTCTGGTTTTCTTTAAGAGTATGTAGACGTGGTAAACTAGACGTAAGGAATGCATGCAACCTTAAAGCTGTGCCGAAAACCAACTGTACATCACTGTTTACAGACATTGCTTCGATAGTAACCAAATTCAAAACATGGGCACAATTGGGTGAAAGTTTCTTCATTCGTGTTTGAAGGGCACTCTTAATTCCAGAGTGTGCCTGTCCTCGACAGAGTGTGAAATCAAAGTTTCGCTTTTGTAGTTCCGTTAAAATCAGCAAATGCGGAAGCTTTTTTTTAAAATTTATTATTATTTTTTTTAAAAAAATAAGTCCCATAACCGGTGGTCGTAGGGCATCCTAATGTTTCCATTAAAACTTAATAGGGGCGGGGCTTGATAGACCTTGGTGGGCGCCCCCTCTCCCTTCCAGGTCAGTGGAGGACTTTCTTAGCGTTAATCATTCCATTTTTATTGTTGCTTTAACGTGGGCTAGATCCCACGCCCCTCAGCTTGTGAGGCGATCGCACTATTGACTTCACTATCCAACCGCTGTTTACTAAAAAAAATTAACGTAAAGAAACGGGCATCTGATCAATTCTAGATATATTAATGGTTGAATCAATAATTAAAGAAAATAATTGTGCAGACTTACCTTCCTTATCAATTGTCGCCGATAATTCAGATGCGAGATTTAAACCAGATATTACAGTTTCATCATTTGAAATACGATATTTAGCAAGCAGTTTGGTTTTGATTAGAAGTTTCGTGTTTAGCAATCTTTTTTTCTGCTCTTGTGACACCTTTTTAGTGTTCATCGAGGGCGTCTTTAGGGGGGGGGCGCCATTTTAGACCCAACAGGGGCGCGGGGGGGGGCAAGCCGACCCCCCTGCCCTATAGCTAAATCCGCCACTGTCAAGGGGGCCTTTTCCTCCATTTTTCCAACGCAATGTCTCTTTTTGTAGTATAGGTCCAGCCATAAAACCTGGATCATTTTTCTTTCAATATGGAACTGTTCCTTATCAATGTCAATCAAATCATTTATTTGACATTCAATTTCTTCATTTAGTAGGTTATAAGGGATTATACACGAATATTTTCTTACAAGGTTATGCAACTGATCAAAGCGTTGTTTTAATCCCTTTATAATTCGATCCATGGATTAAAAAATTTCTAGTTGTACGTCATGTTATAAAGATAGGACAACTGATTGTGAATTTTCCTCACTCATATTTTCCCCTTCTAACTCGGCGTTTAGTCGATGTCTCCATCTCTTCACAAATTCTTTTGGCTGCTATAACAGCTTTTTGTATTAGCACATCTCTTTGTTCCATGAAATGGGTTTGCAAAGAATTTAGTTTTATGTGGCATTGTTGAACATTTAAGCCTTTTATTTGAAGGTATTTTTGAGCATCCCATTGACGCGTGGAGGAATTTAAAAAATGAAAACAACTTTTCGATAGTTCCAAAAAATGTTAAGGAATCAATAGCAGTACAAGCTGCATGTAAACATGACAGGTTTAAAGAATGACTTGTGCATGCTACAAACTCTGACGGAAGCATTATCGTAAGCCTTTCCTCTGCAATTTTTTGTATCTAAACATTTTCTAATTTCTTTAAAACCTTTTTTTTAATTATTTCCTCAGCAGTTTTCCTTTATTTTCTACAAAGTAGCTAAACGATTCTACAACTTTAACTTCGCTGACATCAATAACTATAGACGTATCTTTTAATTGACTAGTTTAATCTTTGTGGAAAATATCTGGAGTTCTGTCAAATATCATACAAAAGTTTTTAGCTTGCTTTCATTTGGTCCATTGTTGTTTTTCTCACTGCGCCTCTCAATAGGTCCATGATTTCATTTTGAATCATTTTTGACAAATAGGAGACACTATATTTATTACCCATCTTAATTGTTACTAAATGTTCACATCATACTGGGTCGTACTTAGTCAACAAGCTCTATAAAATTTCCTCTTATTTTCAATTGAATTGATGTCTTCCTCATGAATAATTTCACGATGACCCCTCAACGCCAAATTTAGTTTTGCTAAGAATCTAATTATATCAAGTATTGTGAGAATGTTCTATCATTTTTTCTTATTTCTTTTTCAATATTCTGTTGTTGTCGTTTATCAAAAGTTGCGCCTTGTCCAATTCTTATGTCTAATTCCTTCCATTGGGAAATTGATCGAATTGATTATTTTGAGATTAAGTTTCCACTATTTGTTAAAACCATTTTCCGTGTTAAAATTTGATTGGAAAAGATCATCAAACAGTAAACAGCAAAAACAATATATAATTTTCTCCAATGGTGAATACACCATCCACGATCTTAACAAACTTTCACCATTAAGACAAATTTTGAAAAATAAAAAACAACAATCGCCATTAATCTTTCTTGTAAAAAATCGTAATAATTATCAGTAAAATAGACGGATTCAAACTATCTAAACATTACTTTAATAGGATAGGCGTAACATTTTTAGTGAAAAAACGTATTTTAATGAAACACACAAATTTTGTGGTGCTACTTAAATGAAAAAAAAATAATACAAAAAAATTAAATTTTAATAAATTACCTTAGAATAATTTTCTGAAAAGTGAAACAGTAATATAAATTACTACTTGCAAGTTAAACACACTATTTGAACCACCATGCCATGTAGGTACTTGTTCGCGTATCATTCTGTGCATGTCGAAAATCCCACGCAATAACTGTCGCGGCGATATTAATAGTTTTATTCGGTCCAGCGGTGATGTGTTCTTTTTGTCGTTTTCTTATAAAAATAAAAAGCGTCATCTGTGATGTATTATGTATACCGCTTAATTTTCAAAACAAATCGATACAATTTTAAGCGATTTTAAATTTCTTAAACTTAATGGTTATGCGTTAGTTATAGCAAACAGTATGTAATAAAAACAATGTTGTGAGAATACGTTAATTACGACTTGAAAGTAACAAATACTTTATTTCCACACGGTTGTTCCTCTGTCAAAAGAAAAAGGGTGATTGTCCGAAAGGGCTATATTTTTCAAATTCCCTCAAATGCCGCCCCCAAAATGTGTGCCGCCCGGGGCGGTTCGCCCCCACCGCCCCCCCTAGCTACGCCACTGGTATAGACTATAGAATAACTAAGTCAAAACAAGATAATGAAATCTTATAAAAGACCTAGATCAGGGGTCGGGAAACATATTTTGAAAAGTAATTCTGTGAGAGCCATACATTATGTTTAAAACTAAACATTTGTGTAATTTCAACACTTAAAGTAGAATAATTATGTCTCTGAATTCTTATTAATAACATTGTTATGCTGTTTTTTATATGCAATTAATATGTAGATCAATGGAGTCTGAATTAACCTTTTTTGTTTTTATAATTGAACATTAGTCTGAGAGCCAGATGCAGCCATCAATAGAGCCACATCTGGCTCGCGAGCCGTCGTTTCCCGACCCCTGACCTAGATTAATTACAAATATGGGAAACTAATTGGAGCATGTCTTTCCAACCAGAAAAGTTTCAAAGAAATGAAAAAAAAAGCAAATAAATGCAACTAATTCGTTCGTAGAAAACCACTAATCCAAACTAGATAAACAAGAACAAATTTTAAAAAAGGAGCTTCAAGATGTAACACTCCGTGACTGTTTAATATTCACAACTGACACTAATTAAATTACTAAACCTAGAAACACTAGATCAGTGATGGCGAACCTTTTTGGGGCCGCGTGCCCAAAATACAATTAAAACCAACTTTTATATAGCAGAGTGCCAACACAAAGTGCCAGCACAGTGGTTTGATTAAGGAAGCGACATTTTAGTTGCATGCTCGCTGATGAGGCTCTGCGTGCCGTCTGTGGCACGCGTGACATAGGTTCGCTATCACTGCACTAGATAGTAGAAGAAAAAAAAAGCAAATAGTAATAATACACAAGGAATTAAGGTTGTGCTTGGAAATAAAAGGCAGCAGCAAGGTAATACAACACTCAGACATAGGGATAACAACACTTGTTCCATTCGAAAAAACAAACATGTACCAATCCTTCTTCTCGTCTGGAATACGGGCGGGCGAAACACAACACCCTATCAACATTCGAAACTCTGGTAACACTGCAGGCTAGACATAAACCATAATGGGCATAGGACCCAATAACATTTTGTGCAGAATGAGCGTCTTTAATGTATATGACAATTAATGTATAAAAAAACCGGAGTTTATTGTTGTTCCTATACGCTTCTTAACTTTGTAAAATCATTGGGTGTCTATTAATTATTTCTCTATGGTTGAATTGTAAACGTACTTTAACAAGAAGAAATCCATAGTGGAAGTGAGTTAGCATTATGAGTTTACCGTACCGGGGAGACAATAATTACACGATAGCTACGCCACTGATATCTCGAACTTGTGAAATTATTGTCAAGTGTAGTCTGAGTGTTGTCTGTGCTTCGCTTAGGGGCTGTCCATAAATGATGTCATGCACCTAGGGGGTCACACTTTCATGATGATGCGTGACGAGGGGGAGGGAGGGGGGTTGAAGAAATGTGACGTGACATCAAAAGGGTAACTTTAAATTAAACTTCCTCCGGAATATTTGGTCGCTTACAATTTATTTAATGACTTTTTAATTTTTTTTTAACTTATAAAATTAGTGCTTCTCAATGTGCCGGTCGGTAGGCCATCAGACGCTGGTTGGCGTATGACAAGAAAATTAAATCTAAGTATAATCCTTAAGTTTGAGAATCCACAAGATAACATATGAAATTGTTACACTGCGTCGTTTGATGTTGACATCAAAGCATTTGTGATGCAACCGCAGCTTCGTTTGGTTCTCTCATGGCAGGAGTCGTCGAAATTTTTTGCCCACTACCCCAAAGTATACAAGTTTACGTGTGCGTTACCCCCCCCCCAACCAGCAGACTCTAGGTCCTGCTCACATGACTCGGGGATTTGGGGGAATGTCGTTAGCCCCCCCCCCTACACGAAAATGATACTGGTGAGTTTTACAAGCATGACAAGTGTCTAAAAATGATCTGAATAGGATTATGTGTAGATATTTTAAGTCAAAACGACACGGAATATCCTTTTTTCTTAAAAAAGGGAGGGGGGGGGGAGGGAATCTATTTGATAGAATTAAAAACGTTTTGTTTGATATAATTGTTCAATTGGTTTTTGGTCAAACGCCCCTGGTCATTCTGGTCTTCTAGATTCTAGGTATAATGGTAAATGAGCCCATTTAAAATTAGTCAAGTATTCATTAACTTTATTGAATGCATCAAATTCTTGACATCGCAATTCGAGAGGAGCACAAAACAACTTTTCTTCTTAGCTCAGTTTTTAAGGCATTAATTTTAAATATAACAGAAAGGATACGTGATACAGACAAGTCATGTGGATTAAGATTATTGTCACTCGTGTCAATATAAATGAAAGTAGGGTAGATTTAGGTGTCTTTTTATAGTACGTAGGTAAGAAATCTACATAGTTGTCAAATTAAAAAAAAATATATATAGCGGATTGTAGTGGGTGTTATATGTCCCAAATGAGTCTGCATTACCCCCAAGAATTCCCTTTTGACCCCAGATTAGGTTATCTGTTCGCCGACCAGTCAATTGAGTGATTTTTAAAAAATACATTTTAAAAATGTTATTTTTAAATACTTTTTTTTTCTAAACAAAGACGTTAACCGTGATGATTAATAGTCAATGTTTAATTTGTATGCGTTAAAATAAAATATAATCTAAGGATGTTAACACAGTTTGTTTTGTGAAGGCCGGTTAAACTGTTTAAAAAAATGCTTCCGCGAGTTACGATATTACAATGTAGATCTTCACTAAATAAATAATAAATACTTAAATAATAATAAAATTGATTTGAAACATACTTATTTTCAAATGGAAAAAAAATATTTTTTTAAAAAAAAATTTAAGGGGGGGGGGAGGCTATGGCGGATTAAGGGGGGGGGCTGAACGGGCTAAAGCCAGGGGCCCCCGATGATTTAGGGCCCCCGATGATTTAGGGCCCCCAAACTTAGCATATTTTATAATAAATGTGGACAAATGTATACATGAATTTCTGAAAATATGATAATGTAATAAAATCTCATCTATTAAAATGATCTCTTTTCCCACACGATAGTCTTAGCAGTCAAAAAACCTGATTTGATAGGCTCAATAACAGAAATTATTAAAGAATATTATATATATATTTTAAATTGACAACCCTAAATGAGCTCTCGTGGCCGAATGGGAAGTTCTAAGGCGTATGGTGCAAGCGGTGGGGGGTTCGATCCCCGGTGGGCTGTGAACTGTTTTTTAATTTTATAAATTGTCTTTTACACTCAATTTTAGGATACCGGCAAAAAGTAAAAGTTATTTCTTCGAATTCGGTTTTTTCATGAATAATCATTTTGGATGAATATTTACAAGTTACAGTCTTATATTAGCTGCTAGCAATCATTTTATCTAAAGGTACACTGGCTGGATAGGGCCCCAGTTTGAATTGTAGCCAGGGGCCCCGTGCAGTCTTAATTCGCCCCTGGGGGGAGGTCAAATATTTGTGACGTATTTTTAGAGGGGGGGGGGTCTAAGTTTTTGTGACGACGCGTGACGAGGGGGGGGGTGAGGGGGTAAAAAATCGGCCAAAATCGCGTGACGTCATTTATGGACGGCCCCTTATAGTAATCTAATTTAATATATCTTTCTTTAAGTTTATTTTAAGTCAACTTCAAAATCAAATAATTTAACAACCTTTGCTACTTTAATTGAATTTTCTTTCTTTAACATTTGTAAACGCTAAGCTAGAACTAAAAGCCTTTAAAGTTGTTTTTGACCAATTTTATGACTACGATGAACAAACTGTTATTAACCTAACCACCCAGCAGTTACAACCATCTATCACTGAAAATGAATTGTAACTGTTAATTCCGTTATAGATTACGACAGCTTTAAAAAGACTAAACGTGATTTGTGTTTCAGTTAATTTTATATCGTAAATTTTACACACACACGCAGACATAAAAACACACACACAAACAAATATTGATTAAAGCAGAGAAATGCTGGAAACATATTGTCCCAAATACCATGGGCTACTAAACATTCTTAGTTCAAGGGGAGAAAAATTACTTAGTAAAACTTATTATTTGTAATTTTTTTTTAAAGTAGACATTTTTCTTTATGAATTTGAATACCTAACGATGGCAATTCTATAATTTTGTAAACGTTATTGTCAGAAAGTGTGTACGACAATTTTAGTTTCTTTTTATTTAGCCACAGCGTATTAAAAAAATTGTATTGACCACTTGAGTTTCAACTGACTACTTAGGGAATTTGTTTCTACTGTTATTATATCCATTAGATCAGTGCTTCTCAAACTTTTTAGTATTGCGGACCGGCAAGCATTTTTTCCATTGCACCAGGGACCGGGGAACTATTTTTTACTGTACTGACATGATAGCGAAATGTCCTTTCTTGGTAACTTCTGCGGACCGGCATCGGATGGCCCGCGGACCGGCACCGGTCCGCTGACCATCACTTTGAGAAGCACTGCATTAGATGAGCTCATATCTGATTTATTTCGATTGCTTATGCTATAAAGCAAAAAACTATTGCAAATAATGATGATTTAGATAATAACATTGTATTCCAAAAATATTTCAGTAGACTATAGTTATTGATTGATGAATTTAAAAGTAAACTTAGGGGCCGTCCATAAATGACTTCACAGGGGGGGGGGTCACGAAAATTCCAAAGTTTACATTTTTGAAAAATCTGCAAATTAAAGAAAAATCTATTTTAATGGTGCGAACTTCAGGCAGGCCTGAAAATTTCAGATCGATCCCATGTACTGTAATTAAATTATATAATATAATTACAGTACATGGGATCGATCTGAAATTTTGATACATCGTTTTTATCATCGGTACAAAACTTTCTGCAAAATTTCAGCTCGCTAGCTTACTAGAAAGAGGGTTAAAATCGATCCAAAGTTTTGGCAACAAGCAAGCAAACAATCAACCAAACAGAAACCACGAGTTAATATAAAGGATTTAATTTTTAAAAAAACGTAAAAAAAAAGTTTTTGACTATAAATCCTTTATGTACGAGAAGTAACTAAAAGAATGTTCATTATAATACGCAGCGCAAGACCATCCAAAAAATACACAATTGTAGTTGTGTCGTAAAACATGTTTAATATAATGCGCACTGATCAAGAATATGTTTATAAAAAGTGTTGTCAATAAAATAGGCACCTTATTGCGCGACAGAAAGGTTGTTCAATATAATGCGCACACTTATACTCTATCTCAAAAATAACATGATACATAGGAATAAATAAAATAACCTAAAAAATTAATAATTTAATTACGGTACATGGGATCGATCTGAAATTTTGATACATTTGTTTTTATCATCGGTACGAAACTGCCTGCAAAAAATCAGCTCGCTAGCTTACAAGAAAGTGGATTAAAAATCGATCCAAAGTTTTGGTGACAAGCAAGCAATCAAGGGTTCAAACAAACAACCAGACACCACGAGTTAATATAAAGGATTTAATAAGAAAAAAAAACCCCGTAAAAAACCAAGTTTTTGACTATAAATCCTTTATGTACGAGAAGTAACTAAAAGAATGTTCATTATACTATTCAGCGCAAGACCATCCAACAATACAAAATTGTAGTTGTGTCGTAAAACATGTTTAATACAATGCGCACCGATCAGGAATATGTTTATAAAAAGTGTTGTCAATAAAATACGCACCATATAGCGCGACAGAAAAGGTTGTTCAATATAATGCGCACGTTTACACTCTATCTCAAAAAATTAACATGATACATCGAGATAAATAAAATGATCTAAAAAAATCAATAATTTCATTACGGTACATGCGATCGATCTGAAATTTTGATACATAGTTTTTATCATCGGTACGAAACTGCCTTCATAAATTCAGCTCGCTAGCTTACGAGGAAGTGGGTTAAAAATCGATCCAAAGTTTTGGCGACAGACAAGCAATCAAGCAAACAAGCAATCAAGGAAGCAAGCAACCAGACACCACGAGTTAATATAAAGGATTTAAAAAGGAAATTTGACGCCCCAACAAAGTGCCTTCAGGGGCATAGCCCTCCCCCCTCTGAAACTGCTGCGACACTGAATTTATAATTTTCATCAGTGAATATTTCAAATAATTACTATTATTTACTATTACTATTCACTTACCCGCACCACAGTACTTGCAAAATTTGCGACAATTTGTTTCTGCCCAATTTTTATATAAAGGATTAGTGCAAGTGTCTTGCTGGAATGTGGAGCAGTCTGGTCTTGTGTCGACACAGGGAGCTGCGGTAGTTGTCGTTGGGGTTGTGCCTGAACATGATCATGAAATTTAGAGTTTGCAAAAATAAACGTTGATCAATAAAAAATGAAAAAATAAAAGCATCGAAAACAAAACGTTATACATTTTCGGATTACGAAAATAATTAATTTTCGAAATCTTCTCCAAAATCAAAGATACTCGAAAAATAACTATTTTTAAGAAATCATAATTAAACTAGTGTATTACCCGTCAAAAATGACGGAAGTTTTCAAAATAAATACATTTCAGCTGAAATCTATTTATTTTGAAAAAATACACATCAGAATAAAAAATAATGTAATACAGAACTTTCAATTTTTTTAATTTATTTTTATTTTCTTCATTAAAATTAATTTTCATTTTGAACACTTTTATGCGGAACGTTCGAAAAGAGTTATTTTTGGTGCAGTAATTTGGTGCATTGGTTTCTAAAATTAGTAGCGTCACGGACAGGACAGACGGGACAGACGGACGTGACATACATTGCAAATTATGTATGTTGATACATAAAATTTAAGATTCATTGAGAAACATAATAAACATATTTCTCTTTTAAAAGAAAATATACGAAAAATGAAAATAAAAGTTGACAAGTACACAATAATTTGGGGGGGGGGAGAGAGAGAGAGGGGGTAATGGAGAGGGACACATACATACACACTAACACATACATACACACCGAGAGAGAGAGAGAGAGAGAGAGAGAGAGAGAGAGAGAGAGAGAAAGACAGAGAGAGATATGTGGGGAAAAGCAAAGTGTGACCAGAATGACATCTCTCTTATATTTCATAGAAATGTTAATTTGTTTGATTGTCTTGCTAATGCGAGGTTATACTATAGATGATGTCAAAGAAAGAAACCTTACCAATGCTCAAACTACAGAAAAATTACATTGCTATCAGGGCCAGTAAAAATGCTAAACAATTTCTGTAATGAAAGACACGTGGGCATCAGAACAACAGACTAGCTTCCCCCAAAGATCAAACATAGTAGATCAGTCCCTTTATCAACAGCAAAGCCAATAATTTAAGGAACATAAAACCTGGTCTCGGGGAGAGACTTAGAAAATGTAGGGCTTAAGGCTTCGTATTTGTAAAAATGGGAGTCGAGTGGACTAATACGGCAATAAAACAATTATAATCTTTGACATGTATGTTTTTGTACGAAGCCTAAATCTGGAGAGCAACAGCGACCATTACGCAGAATGTGCATATTTTATTAAACACTTGCCCTCGAAAGATTCAGAAAATAAAGTGAACATCAGCAACAAAATAGAGTGATTTAATTTAGGACCGAGATGATTGGAAAGTTCTTTGCAGATTGCCTATGCCCCAGAATAACTTAATGGCAAAAATAGCTATCAAATCAAGAGACTGACAAAAGTCCCAAACATGTTAATTTTCGGACCGTGACAATTTATCACAATAAAAAATAGACCAATAGCATCTTACCTTGACAAAAGCCACAAAACACTGGGCAGTTCAACTGTCCCCAATTTCCATACTTTTCAATGGAGCATGCAATACTTCCAAAACTTTCGCACTTAAATTTATCATAACAGGCTGAAAAAGAAGAAAAAAAGGAACTAACATCTTGTGAAAAATGGATATTATATATCACACATTTGCTAGGCATTTTTTACAATACCAAAAAGAGATCAGGAAAAAATATAGAGTACCCTGACATTCATGCTTGCTTAAATCTTTTCTCGGCGGTTGCAAAGCTTAAGTAGCCCTTCTGTCGTTTTACAAGACTTACAGATTGGGGAAAAACTAAAATAATAGAATACAAAGAACCCTGACAAAAATTCCGTGTTCCTATACAAGACGGGAGGTTGTGTCTCGCTTAATCTTTTGGCAGTTGTTATGGGAATGGCAAAAGATGACTATTACCGACTTGTAAATGCACGAGCTATCTTGAAATGAGAGTGGGAGATCACAGTTCACTTTAAATATCCAAAGAATTTACTGAGAGTCGAAGCTGTCCTTGACCGTAAATTACCTTTCGATCTGCTTCTACCTCGCAGTCAACAGGAAGTGGTAAAGGATTCGAGCAAGACCAAGTGTGAAAACATGAAGTGTCTTTGTGTGAAAAATAAATTTAGGTGAAATGCAATTCCACCGTTTCCTTCCTTGCTGCACTAATTAACTTGATGTCACTTTTGTTTTAAGGGTTTGTTCTTTTACTTATTACATGATTCTTCTTTCATTTTCATATTTGTATTGCCAATAAAGACATTTTCATTTAGCTCTTTTTAACACTTCACCCGAAGTACGCTTGTCATTATCTATAATTCCTAGGCAATATGTAAAATATCTAGGAAAAG
Organism: Ampullaceana balthica; assembly: GCA_944989445.1. Taxonomy (NCBI): domain Eukaryota; kingdom Metazoa; phylum Mollusca; class Gastropoda; family Lymnaeidae; genus Ampullaceana; species Ampullaceana balthica. The sequence goes on along the minus strand of CALYLW010000245.1, from coordinate 8,101 downwards.
AATGTAATATTATCACTAAAACCAGAAATTTCAAACTTAATCTCAAATATGCAGCACTAAGCCTAGGCATTCTAAACGATACATTGCGGGAAACACAAACACCCACACACCCAAACACACACACTCACACACACACACTCGCACAAGCACACACACACACAAACACAAATAAACGCAAACACACCCACAACAACGTCAACATACACACACATACACACATCTACGTCAACATCCACACACACATGCACACACACATGCACACACACACACAAACTCAGACATACACACCCACGTCAACATATATACACATATACACATCCACATCAAAACACATACACACATACATTTTTATAAATAATTGAAACATAATTAAGTTACCTAAGTAACAAATGAGATTTTTAAATATTGAAATCGAAATATTTAAATAGTATGTGCGAAGTAAGTCAGTATAACCCAGATAACTTTTTATCACTTTGTTTTTGTACTCCTTTATTTCCTAAAGAAATTAGAATATAAAAATTAGGCAAACAACTTAAAAATGTGTGTTACCTGCCGGTGATTTAGTGGTGGCTTGTGTTGTTGTCTGGGAGTCTATCAAGCTCAACTGACTTTCTGAGAAGTAAAAGTTAAAAAAGAGCGAAGCCTTTTTTTGTTCGTTTTGTTGTAATTGTATTAATTGAAAATCTATCACTATATTTTTTAAGGTCTAAAAGGGAAATTGAAAAATGTAAAAAGTAAAGTTATATGGTTTGGTGCAATGTTATTCTACCTTCAGTGCAAGGCATGTAACTTAATTTGAAGTAATTTATTTTAGAAGCATACAATTCTGGCTTATACATGTCAACATAAAGCTAAAAATAGTTTAATCTTATGTTCTAGTTTTTACCGCTCACTGGTACTCTAGAAATAAATGAACACAGCAGTGGCGTAGCTAGGGGGGGCGGTCTGCCCCAGGCGGCACTCATTTAGGGGCGGCATTTGTGGGCATTTGAAAAGTACAACCATTTCCGACAACCGCCCTTTTTCATTTGAAGTGGTAAAACCAAGGTAAAACAAAAATATTCGTAATTCCGAGTCTTAATTAACGGATTCGCACAACATTTGTTGGATTACATAGTGGATATTATAACTAACGCAAAAGCGTTCAAAAATTGTTTAATCGCTCAAAAAACGCATCCATTTGTTTGGAAAACTAAGCGGTATAAGTCACAGATGACGCTTTTATTAGAAAACTACCCAAAAACACATCACCGCTGGGCCGAATAATGTGTGCTAGTAATATCGCCACGACAGCTTTTACGTGGAATTTCAACATTCGCAGAATGATGCGCGAACAAGTACCTACATGGCATTGTGGTTCAAATATTGTGTCTAACTTGCAAGTAGTAATTTATATTACTGTTTCAGTTTTCAGTAAATTATTGTAAGGTAAGTTATTAAAAATTAAATTTATTTTGTTTTTATTGCATTAAAGTAGCACAAATAATTCGTGTTTTTCATTAAAATACGGTTATTCATTAAGCATGTTAAGCCTATCCAATTTTAAAGTAATAGTAATGTGTAATAATTTGACTTCGTCTATTTTATGGAAAATTGTTAAGATTTATGACAAGAATATGTAAATATTCAAATTTATCTGTTAATAAACACACCAATAGGCATACTAATTTCGAAAAAGACATACTTTAAAATTTCAAACGTCTTGGAAAAATTGACATCTGACAACTAGGAAAACGAGATCATATGTTGGAATTTTACCAAATTCAATGCAATCTTTTTCTTTTCTATGTTATCTCAATTTATGGGAACCCGTCATTTTTTAAATTAATGCAAAGCCATTTCATGGAACAAAGAGATGTGCTAATACAAAATTCTGTTATATCAGCCAAACAATTTGTGAAGATATGGAGATATCAACTGAACGCCGAGTTAGAAGGAGAAAAAATATGAGTCGGGAAAATTCAGAAGACATGTTCTATCTGTAGAACAAGAATTACAACGAGAAATGTTTTTATCCATGGATGGAATTATACAATAACATAAAATAACGCTTTGATGAGTTGCATGTCCTTGAAAGAAAATATTTGTATATAATACCATGTAACCTACTAAATGAAGCATTTAAACATCAAATAAACCACTACATTGACATTGATAAAGAACAGTTCAATATGGAAAGAAAAAGTGTCCAGGTTTTTATGGCTGTACATACATTACAAGAAGAGACATTATGTTAGAAAAACGGGGGAAAAGGCACCTATTAAAGGATCTATTAAAATTTATTCAACTGTATAGATTGGAAAATTCTGTACCAAACATTGTAATTTTTGCTTTGAATTTTTTCAACTATTGCTATCAGTGTCGCTAGTTGTGAAAGGAACTTCTCCAAACTGAAGTTTATAAAAAAACAAACCCGTAAAAACAAAGTTTTTGACTATAAATCCCTTATATATGAGACATAACTAACAGTATTGATTATGTTCAAACGCGACAAACATTTACAGACTGAATCTGTCTTAACTCCCCTTTGCTTTATAACCAGGGGTGGGGGTGGGAGAGGGGAAAGGTCTGGTCACCGATCGCTGGACCGAGCTCAGCGTGACACTTAAAATGTAAACAAAAGCACGCCGGTACATCGACGATGTGGTGTCAACGCGCGAACTGAACTGTCACGTGAAGAAAACCCAATAACAAACCGTGAAATGGAATTACATACGTCGTATAGAGATAAACTAAAATGCATTGATTTAATTACGGTACGTTCGATCCATCTGAAATTTTAATACGATGCATTGTTAGGTGAGACGGGTCCATGTGACAAATTTCAGCTCGATGGCATTATGGGAAGTGGGTCATTTTTTACTTTTGTTTTTCCGCCCGCCCGACGACGAACAACAGAGACGGCGGTGAAGTTAATATAAGGGATTTAATAAAACAACCCCGCAAAAACAACGTTTTTGACTATAAATCCCTTATATATGAGACATAACTAGAAGTATTGATTATGTGCAAACGCGACAAACATTTACAGACTGAAACCGAAATTATCTCCCATGGCTTTAAAACTGGGGGAACGGGGGAGGGGGTATGGACATGGACGGGTGGCGTAAACGCGTTAACTCAACTCCAGGGGGTTTACCTGGTTAAAACACGAGATGTGTTCACCGATGGCTGGCGTGAAGTCAAGTGACCCGTAAAATGTAAACAATAGCGACCGCTACATACAGTTTATATAGATAAACTAAAAATGCATTACTTTAATTACCGTACGTTCGATCGATCTGAAATTTTGATACGATGCATTGTTATGTGACACGGGTCCGTGTACCAAATTTCAGCTCCATGGCTTCACGGGAAGTGGGACATTTTCGACTTTTGTTTTTCCGTGTGACCGACCAAGACAGAGACGGCGGTGAAGTTAATGTAAGGGATTTAATAAAACAAACCCGTAAAAACAAAGTTTTTGACTATAAATCCCTTATATATGAGACATAACTAAAAGTATTATGTTCAAACGCGACAAATATTTACAGACTGAATCTGTCTTAACTCCCCTTTGCTTTTAACCCGGGGGGGGGTGGGAGAGGGGAAAGGTTTTGTCACCGATCGCTGGACCGAGCTCAGCGTGACACGCAAAATGTAAACAAAAGCACGCCGGTGTAACAGGCCAGATTAAACCCCTGACCAGAATATACCCGGGTATAATCTGGCCTAG
>CALYLW010000243.1:451831-726831 GCA_944989445.1 Ampullaceana balthica | reverse complement strand
ATTCAATTCAAATCTATGGTGAGTATGTCAAAAAACATGACCATGTTATTCCGCTATTTTACTCACTTCATTGGCTACCTATACAAGCTCGAATTGATTACAAACTGGACGTACTCTGTCGCAACTTCTTTTCTGTCTCATTCCCTTCCTATCTTACTGAGCTTCTGTCGTTCTACTAACCCAGTCGTCAGCTACGCTCTTCTGCTGACACACGTATTCTCTGTGTTGCTAAGACATGAACTAAAACATTTGGGAAAGGTCATTCTCCTTTTGTGCAGCCAAACAATGGAATTCTCTACCATTACACATCCGTAGTATTCCAACTACGAAGTCCTTCAAGACTGCACTTAAGACGCATCTTTTCAAATTGTATTTACAAAATTAATGAAACAACATTTTCTTTTAATGATTAACGTAGCTTATGTGCAATGTACTGTCCATTATGTTGTTATTATGGTATGAATGGTTATAATTATTATATGTATGTTATGATCTCCATGTAAAGCGCTGTGAGCCCTGTTCCTTTGCTGGGATACAGCGCTATATAAATTATAAATTATTATTATTATACAGGACTAAACACAAACCATAGATAAGCGTAGGACGCAATAATCTTCTGTATAGAAGGAGCGTCTGAAACAGATAAGATACGATTATTATATTATGTAGTTAATCTCATTACGATGATTTAATTGATCCTAGGGAATAATATACTTGATCCTTGATGATTATTTTCTTAACCCCATATTGCGGGATAATTTACCTACAGCTACGATTTATATACCCCATTATCAAGGTAAAGCCATTGTTTAAATCAAGTCTTTATCCAGCTAAAGTTATAATCCCAGCTAAAACCATTATTCAGCTAAAGTTATTATCCAGCTAAAGCGATTATTCAGCTTAAGCCATGCACCAGCAATGAATCAATCTGCAAATTATTTTCCTTCGTGAAATTTGCCTCATTGTGGTTAGATCTCTAAGTAGTATATGAACATCACTTAAGCTTGAAAACAAATAATAAAACTAAAATCAGGATCATAGTTTGATAAAGTTGATGGGCATTGTCACTAGGGCTGTCAATTTTGTTGAAAAAAGCTGCCCGGGTACCCGTGAAAATTTCGAACGGGTACCCGGGTTACCCGTTCTAAACTTAAACGTCGCATAATTTTCCCCGTCATGATCGCCATACAATACAATGCAACCTAGCCACCATCCATGCACCTCATTTCACACAGTAGTAGTAGCCAACGGCTTGCTTCCAGTTACAGTAACATACTATTATTAATGCACTATAATTAACTATAATGCACTAAAAACTTTTATTCAATTCCTGCTGAAAATGCATTCGTCATACTCATAAATGACAATAAACTGAAAATGCAAACAAAATGTCTACGGCAATGACGTAACATTCAGTGTCATACCTTTAATGTTAATATCCACTTGGCGTCGGTAGTCGATGCTAAGGGCGATGACGTATGCTATACTGCGATAAATCTTAAGTGATCGTGCTTTGGTCAGTGGTACTGCTTTTGTTGACACCAAAATATTTCTGATATTGGGTGGATCGGCGGTTTGTTTATCAATATCAATTTTATGAATAACGTTCACATGGCGTTTTATCGCGTTGGGTTGCCACCCTTCACAGACACAATTTAATTACAATGGTTGCATTTTGCCGTGTCGCTGTCAACTTGATTAGCCTGATTCCACACGACGTCTAACCCATCTTGTTAACTTTGGGTGTATTATTAATATCAATTTTTGGGCTAGGCAAACACGTGTCAATGAACACAAGAAACACAAGCGAATGCAAGGGTGTGGAGTGTGGGTTATAGCAGTGCTTCTCAAAGTGGGGGTCCGCGGAAGTTATCAAGAAAGGAGAGAAAAATATTATTATAATCCTCCAATTGCTATCAATAATACCAACCCTATAGAATTTGTCATTTTTGACAATAAGCAAATAAATGAAAGAAATAAAAGGAAATAAAATAAAAGGAAATATAATTCATTTCGCTACCATGTAAGTACAGGGAAAATACTGCACCCGTTGCAGATGCAATGGAAAACATTCTTGCCGGACCGCAATACAAAAATTTTGAGAAGCACTGGGTTATAGGAGGGAAGAGAGGAGAGGGGGGGAGAGTAGAAAAAACGCCATTAGATAGATAGTATCAATCGGTGACCCACTGTCGGCTATTTCAAAGCAAAGTTAGTTTCAAAGCAAGGGTGTTTGAATGAACAAAAAACAAATACGGGAACTTTCATCTCTGTGCAGTCCATCCTCACAGCCGACGTCTGCCCATCCTACACTGTTAGTAACTGTTAGTAACTAATCAATTTATTAAATTTAAATACTGACGGACTTGTACGAATTATTAGCATCAGTTTTTCTAGGTCACCACGTGTTAATGAACACAAGAAGTAAGGCGGGTGTAAGGGGTGTGGGTTATAGGAGTGAAGGGAGGAGAGGGGGTAAATAAACAATATTAGCTAGTATCAATCGGCGTATTTCAAAGCAAAGTTAGTCAAAGCAAGAGTGTTTTTTTATTAACAAACACAGCGTCTTTCATCTCTAAGCAGTCCATCATTTTTTTTTGGCAGAGGACTTTTGTTTTCGTTATAAGATTCTTTTAAAGAACCATTTTTTTAGTGTGTTGTGCGATTTCTGTTTCAGGTTGAGAGAAAAAAATATATATATCAAAATACATTGTATTTATTGGGACCGTATTTTATTTCCCGTTGACAGATATTTCCCGTTGACAGATATTTCTCCTTAGAAGTACTTCACAGCATATATTTGAAACAAAAATTTTCATTTGATAAATTGTTTCGCAAGCCACAATGTAAACACAAAAAAGCATGGGAGCCGAAGTTTGGCCTACGGTTAATATAGACATAGAAGCCACATTTTCACGGGTACCCGGGCGGAATTTTACTACCCGGGTAATCACACGGCAACGGGTACCCGGGTCCCGGGTACCCGTTGACAGGCCTAGTTGTCACACGGCGAATTGAAAAGAAAATGTGCACTGGTTGTGTTGTTGACATATTAACTAAACAGATCCCCCCCCCCATGGATACACGTGTCGTTGAGTAAACCTACGGAGGTTCTTCAGCCATGTCTCTACCAGACACAAATAGAGGAAAACGTCAATACGTCATCCCCTCCTGAAGTTGGTCAAGATATTGAAGAAGTCCTGCATTGTACAGGTAGCCCATACCCTACTGATGACACGTTAATACGGCCAACTGTCTTGGCATTGTGTTCAAAGGGTAAACACTTGTATTGATGGTGTGTTTCACTGTAAACACAATGATAAACTTAGTAGTAATCATGTGTCTACGCTGGACCATTTAGAATATAAACCAAAAATGTGCAGTGTGTATGTGTAGTGTTTGTTACACGTCTGTCGGTGTGTATGTGTATTGTTTGTTACACGCCTTTCACTGTGTATGTGAAGCGTTTGTTACTCGTCTGTCAGTGTGTATGTGTGTTGTTCGTTACGCGTCTGTCAGTGTGTATGTGTGTTGTTTGTTTAACGAATGTCAGTGTGTATGTGTAGTTTGCTTCACGTCTGTCAGTGTGTATGTGTGTTGTTTGTTTCACGTCTGTCAGTGTGTATGTGTAGTTTGCTACACGTCTGTTGATAAATTTGATTCTCACAAGCAGACGATACAGTTGGTGCTCTTTTATTTTAAAGGTAAAGACAAACACCAGCCTCGAGTTACCAGCTGTTAAATCTCTGAGGTAATTCCCGCCGTATTCTGTTTCCCCGTGTGATACAAAGGCTAATAACTCTAGGCGACAGTTCCTCGTTTTATGATGTATGCGTTTTTATTCTTTCCCTTTGCCAGTGCCGCATCGCGATGTGCTGGCTCCTTTTCACACCAGTGTGGTGGACGCGGGTGTTGGGGTGAGGGTGGATGGTGGTTGGGGTCGTGCTGGGAAGTGGAGGCTGAGATGTGCTGGTCCAAAGTTCAATCTTAACAATAACTGACCGGCCAATAAAATTTAACATATTAAAGACTGTAAAAGATTGTCCTGTAATTAAAGCATCTAAGAAAATCTCAGTTTTAGCTAACCTTAAACGAGAAGAGTTCCAGTTTTTTAGAGTCAGGGGTCAATAAGCTCAATGGGCTTCTGAGAAATGGACAAATGGTTTGAGGGAGCACAAGTTGAAAAGGGGACCAGGTGGACCGGGTGGACAGGATGGACCGGGTGGACCGAGTGGACCGGGTGGACCGGGTGGACCGGGTGGACCGAGTGGACCGGGTGGACCAGGTGGACCAGGTGGACCGAGTGGACCGGGTGGACCGGGTGGACCAGGTGGACCGGGTGGACCGAGTGGACCGGGTGGACCGAGTGGACCGGGTGGACCTGGTGGACAGGGTGGACCGGGTCGACCTGGTGGACCAGGTGGACCGGGTGGAACGGGTGGACCTGGTGAACCGAGTGGACCGGGTGGACCAGGTGGACCTGGTGGACCGGGTGGAACGGGTGGATCGGGTTGACCAGGTGGACCGGGTGGACCAGGTGGACCGGGTGGCCCGGGTGGACCGAGTTGGATCACTATGTTATTTCAGTTTTCCTAAATGTATAGTCGTCTTCGCACGCACCTAAACCTAAATGACGTCATTCAGTCTTGTGGTGACTTCAATCTCCTTTACCTGACATACTGACCTGAGGATCTGGTACTGACCATAGATTTGGTGAAACATTTAAGGCAGATATCCATGTCCACAGTACCCCAAATTGACCATAAAGGTCTCATGTTACACTCAACATCTTGTTAATCTACTGACCAGTCTGCTTGACCAGTGGCCGGCAGATGTTCAATGAGATTTAAACGACTTCATGCCTGGGATATTCATGAACAATCATTCAGATAAAATGCCTCCAGGTCAAGGTCCAGGTCTCTCAGCCTCACGCGGGACATTGGAAGGAAAAACATAAATCTCTGTGTTTTTTGTGAAGTTCTGCTCCTGTGAGTTTGCATTCATCTGTCTCTGGTATTGAAGTTTTATTACTAAAGTGTTTTTGTCAATTTAAAAGCCACTGAACAATTAACCGAGACACAGAACTGAGACACAGAACTGAGACACAGAACTTAGACACAGAACTGAGACACAGAATTGAAAGACAGAGCTGAGACACAGAACTGAGACACAGAATTGAGACACAGAATGAGACACAAAACTGAGACACAGAAATGAGACACAGAATTGAGATACAGAACTGAGACACAGAGCTGAGACACATAAGTGAGACACAGAACTGAGACACAGAACTGAGACACAGAATTGAGACACATAATTGAGACACAGAACTGAGACAAATAATTGAGACACAGAACTGAGACACAGAACTGAGACACAGAACTGAGACACAGAACTGAGACACAGAAATGAGACACATAAGTGAAACACAGCTGAGTCACTGAACTAAGACACATAACTGAGACACAGAACTGAGACACAGAAATGAGTCACAGAACTAAGACACAGAGCTGAGACACAGAAATGAGTCACAGAACTAAGACACAGAGCTGAGACACAGAACTGAGACACAGAAATGAGTCACAGAACTAAGACACAGAGCTGAGACATTTATGAACGGTGTAGGTAAGACCGACTCTATGAAGCGGTTGCACCTTCACAGCATTTATTGGGAAAATGGCAGGGTGAAAATTTCATAGATAATGATAATCTATTTGTCTCCGACCAATGAAATCTTTTGTTAACCGTTTGAATGAAGTGATTGGTTGATTTTAAAAAAAAAGAGAAAGAGAGGCAGAGTTCATTTTTTTGATGTGTTTACTTTGAAGAAGACTTTCTGTTGATACTTGGGTTATATTGTATTATAGAACACATTTGAGGATTTCATCGAACTTGTTTGACCGTTGAATGAAGAAAATCTGAAATATCCAAAATGTTCAGAGATGTTTCCTTGAATTTTTAGCATCAGGAAATAAGTCTGTTAAATTTCAGATAAAAAAAAAGGTAATTCCGAAGATATTTGCCATGACGCGGTAGTACGTCTGAAAGTCAAGAAGACAGGTCATCACTGGTCTCCACTACATTTGGCAGCCCCCTCCCATCAGTCCTGAGAGGAATCGTTAAAAAAGAAGTGGGGGGGGGTCTGTGGTCCTCGCTCCCTAGAAGACCCCCCCCCTCGCCCACTCAAAACCTCCGGATAGGGACAGCAAAGCAGGGAGGCGGTCTGTCGTGCCCTATCCCTCGTTGGCCTCCTGAGTCCCCCCACCGCCCCCACCCCATGGCCATAAATAAGTACGTGCGTCTCACCTCAGCACGCACGGAGTTTGGGGGGGAGGGGGGAAGGAGTGCCTCTATTTTGATTGCCCCCAAATTTGCAGGTATAGATTACAGATACGCAAGGGGGGTAAAAGGCCGCGCTTTTGTGAAAATCCGTTCTGGGCGCTGATAGCGGGTTAGATAAAGATTTTATGATGGACCACCAATGTGACAGGCACAGGCTTCTGGGCAGACACAGTGCTGCCACGGTGGATGTGTGGAGAGGGGTACGGGGTGGGGGGGGGTTTAGTCGTATTTATCGGCCATTCCCGATGGCTAAGGGAGATCACTATAAGTGGTGTCAAATTAATTATCTTTTTTTTGAGGCTGTAGGGTTAAAAGAAGTTATTGTGGTAACTGGATTCTTTGAATGGGGGGGGGTGCAATGCAATATTTCATTTCAGAAGATATTTTCATATTTAGTATAGAAGTCGTGTATATCAGCTGTGAGGCCAAGTTTTTTTGGGCTCATTCTTTCGGTTGCGATTCCAAAATGACTTCTCTTTACTCCTGATAATTCACTTCTATTACAAAAGGAAATCTTTTAAAAACATTTCAAATTATATCTTTAATAAAAGTTTTTTGAATTAAAAAAAAACCAAACTGACAACATTAAAGAAGCCATGCTACAGATGTTTTGCCCGTCCACCCATCTCGTAAACAAAGTTCACCTTTTTTGGAAGGACCGCGCAACATGAAATCTAAAGTAATACATAATACAGCGTCCAGATATTCTTGAAACTTATTTCAAAATGACACAAGACAGAATCTGAGCACACACGTCTGTCATCCCTCACATAAACCACGTTAGTGAGATAACTCGACGCTAGGCGAGTCTCTTCTACGCCCCTGACCGCTGGAGGGTGGGTTCACGGCGAAGAAGCTACATCATATCTCCATCACATCACCATTGGCTGATACGACCCCAACTCGCCGGCGGCCCCCGATGATTTCTTCCGTACTTTCTCGCTGTACTAATCCAAAATGGCCGAGATTTACAGCCTATTTTAATTGGTCATAAGATGCGCCCTCTAGCGGTGCGTTATCGGAAGGGGAAGTCATGCTGTAGGTGCCAGAAGCAGCTTATGGCAGCCATGATGATGAGAGCCGGTCCCATGCCTCACACGAAGAACAGCGCTACTTGGCCTTGTTGTTTATGATGTTATATTCTTAGAGTTCAGCTCGACGTCCGGATATCGTATCCGGTGCTAGAGCCGCAGTGGTCTGGTCACACGGGTACCGGTAGAGGCGCAGTGGTCTGCTCACACGGGTATAGGAGCTCTAGAACACGGCTTTGCTGGGAGATGTTGGGTCATTGTGTACTAGAAGGTGTGTTACATTAAACCATATGAAGACCACAAGGGAAGAAACGGCTATGTGACATGTTTGAATTTTTAAAGTTATCACCTTATCTGATAGAGGAGGGAAAATAGAATGCTCTGAATGAGGTTTTAAGAAAAAATTATGTCTCTGACCCTATTAAAAATTCAAATCTATTTAGTTAATTTATAAGAAATCTGTATAATTTTGAACTTTAAAACTTGAATATCTCAAAACTACAAAAATGTGACATAGCCGATTCTAATATTTAATCCTTTTACTGATAGTAAACAGTATTTACACTTTTCACCAATAACAAACCATATTTAAAGTATTCACCAATAGTAAACCATATCTAAACTTTTTATCAATCTGACAACAGCAAGCCATCTTACACTGAGAACAGTCAATGTTGGTGCGGACATGGAGGATGGAGGGGGGGAGGGGGTTGTCTAAACGTTGTATAAGGAATTCTGCCTCCTTGAAAAGTGACGTAAGAGTTAAGATGGATGCAAAGAAGTGTGTTTCAATTCTTGACAAATTTCATACATAAAATGTCTAAGACAGATTTTTCTTCATATATTTTAATTAGTTCCTATATTAAAATTTAAAATTTGAAGAAAAAAAGAAGAAAAAAAAAGACGAAGAAATAGACGAAGAAATCTTTGCAGGTATTATCTTGATAAGATGTAATGATTGTGCGGGCCCAGCGGAACATGACGGACCAGCACGGTGTTGACAAGTGCTGAGATTACTGGCTTACGGCGGAGCTGCTTGTTACACATCCAAGAAATGAAAAGTAAACACAATGCGATGCTCGATTGGTGGCAGTGGATTGTCCCCCTTTGTTGTGTTAACACAACTTATGTGAAAATAAAGAACGGAAGCAAGCAAGAGCGCATGCGCAGGGGATTCCAGCTGACAATGGCGGATAAAGGGACCGATTTACAATGGGCGAGAAATGTCACAAGTGTATGGCAATGGCTTTTGCCAGAGAGGGTGCATCGTTTTTTTCCCCTCTCTCTTATAAGCCATGAGGTTAAATTTGTTGATTTAGTAGATGTGGTGTTCGGAGGTCGGCGAGGGAGGAATTTGTTGATTTAAGGAAAGCTAAGAAAAGGTGGAGTAAGCTTGCTTCCTAATGTCTGGTCTGTGTGCATATTCTATATAACAATGTCTGGTCTGTGTGCATATTCTATATAACAATGTCTGGTCTGTGTGCATATTTTATATAACAATGTCTGGTCTGTGTGCATATTCTATATAACAATGTCTGGTCTGTGCGCATATTCTATATAACACTGATCCAGGCCCCATAATGGCCAAAGCATCCATAAAATGCTGGTTATAACCTAATCCAGATTTGACTACGTGCTGTGGTGGATTACTCCAAATGGTGTGCAACAACTGGATGATGGATTACTCTAAATGGTGCGCACCAATTGAAGAAGCCGTAGCCATGCACTCAGAGCAGTGCCTGAACATCAAATTCTCGATCTGTCTCTATTCATTCAATTCTTTTTCATTCGAGGGTTTACAAAAACTATCTATATCACATGGGACAGGCGAACGTATAGTCTTGTTGAAGATTTCATTGAGTGAACAGATTGTGGTTGATGTAAGTTACTTTACCAGAAGTATAACCAGTAGATCAAAAGCTGATAAAATATCCTGCTATAGGCTTTAACGGAAACAAAGAAGACTAAAGAAACAACAGAACAAATAGAGAATTATAAATTAAAGTATGCGCAAATGTAACTTAAATAAGAAACAAGTGATTTGTTTAGATCAGGGGTCGGGAAACCATGGCTCGCGAGTCATATATGGCTCTCTTTTGATGGCTGCATCTGGCTCGCAGACAAATGTTAGTTTATATAAAAGAAAATGTTTTTTCAAACTTTTTTTATCTAGATTTTAATTGCATGTAAAATTATCTCATTCAGCTAGATGTGAAAAATGCAAGATGTTGGAAATAAAATAGTATCCCTGCCATGCCACAAGCAGTGTTTGCATTTGAAAAGAAGCTAGAACTCTTCATCACTTCATTGAAACAGGTCGTTTACTAAATTTTGAAAAACTGGGAGAGTTCAAAGATACGTGCACATCAAGTGACCCTGCTCAACATCTTAATATTCAGCAGCTAGCAGGCTTCACGTCTAATCTTCTGCAGTCATTTAAAGCGCGCTTTCGAGAATTTCGCGAGCACACTCGTCTTTTTAAGTTCATCACCCATCCATACGAGTGTGCAGTGGACAGCACTGAACTGAGTTGCATCCAAGTTGTCTCCTTCAAAGATTTTTTAGCTCCAAGCTGCTGCCCTGAAGGCCTCAGACACGTGGGTAAATAAGTTTAAGTCACTGCATGAAGATATTGAAAGACTTGAACGACAGCAAGCAGAGTTGGCCAGCCAACACAAGTGGGCAGGAATAAAAAAAGCTTCAACACGCAGACCTGCTGATTGTCAAAACTGAGAACGCGCTCCCTGTCACATACCACACACTGCAGCGCGTGATTATTGCTGAAAAGACAATGTTTGGCTCTACAAATGCATGTTAACAGTATTTCTCACACCTAATGAACATGAAGACCAACCAGTGATCACATTTAATGGATGCAGTCTCAACGCCTGCATGAAGCTTAACCTCACCACGAATCAACCAGACTACAAAGCCATCAGCAAAGCCATGCAGCACCATAAGTCGCATTAATAGTAAGAAATACCATTATTGATTAGCAACAGCAAATCAATGTTATTAAAAAGAATTCAGAGAAATAATTATTGTACTTTTAGTGTTGAAACACAAAATGCACACATTTACTTAAACTTTTAGTTTTAAACGCAACCTGATAAAGCATTCCAGACAGTGATAAAAATAACAATGGAAAAAAAGGTGCCGGAATGCAGTTCTCGGGCGTTAGGCGAGAAAAAAGTACTAGTTTAAAAAAAATAATATATGGCTCTCACAGAATTACTTTTCAAAATATATGGTGCTTATGGCTCTCTCAGACAAAACGTTTCCCGACCCCTGGTTTAGATAGAAGGGCTTGGACTAATAGAGTCGGAACTACTTTTAACGAAACAATAGATCGAGGGGCACACAACTCTTGAGATGGTCTGAGATGTCGTGTTTTGGAGACGGTGTGTATCACTCGGCAACAACTGCTTCAGTAAAGCTACAATTACGTCATTGGGAAAGTCGGTTTTATTTATAGCCAGACCTTTCATTATTTCGTATCGTTGAATGCAGTAAAAGTTCAGCTGTTACACGAAATGAGACCACGGACGTGTGCTGCAGAGATTAAGAAAGCAAAAAGAAAGGAATGACGTCATCGGGAGACGATGGTGTATACAGTGGTCATTTCGTTCAATGACTTATAAGACCAACCTACGATATCAGGGATGAACGGACATTGTTTATGAAGATGTAATATTCGAGTTACCGCCCCTTCAAGGATAGTTACGGCCCTTGCATTCACGGAATTTAAAAAAAAAGTTTTGTTTTCAAGTTGAAATCCTGGAAGTTGCTAATTATACTGTATATACTTGCTCTAAAGCAGACCTTTTTGGACAAAGTCTAGGGGAGAATGTTGGGGGGGGGGTGTCGGCCTACGAGCGGGTCATAGGTGATATCTACATTGGACATTGAATATCGGTGTTGTTATTGTAGATCATCAAGGGGGGCCGTCCATAAATGACGTCACGCTATTTTGGCCGATTTTCACCCCCTCCCACCCCCTTGTCACGCGTCGTCACAAAATTTAGACCCCCCCCCCTCCAAAAATACGTCACAAAGCTTTGACACCCCCCACCAAATAAACTAAAATAAAATAAAGTAATAAAAAAATATAACCAACAAAAGCCCAACTTATTGTCTATTTGAAATAAGTATGTTTCAAATCACTTTTTGTCATTTAAGTATTTATTTAGTGCAGGTCTACATTGTAATATCGTAACACACGTGAAGTTATGTAATAGGTCATTTGAATAAATTGTAAGCCAGTGCTTCTCAAGCTTTTTAGTATTAGACGACCGGCAGCGATTTTTTCCATTTCACCAGGTACTGGTGCATTCTTTTCCCGTTTTACGTGATTTTTCCTGTACTGTTTTGATAGCAAAATGAACCCCACATGGCTTAAAGCCCTATAAGATTAAGTATGATTTCGGCTTGTTTTATATAATAATTTTTAATAAAAATTTGTTTAGTTGCCAAGGCATAGCAAGACAGCTAACGAACAATGCAGCGGTAAAGTCAAAAACCCTTTGATGTGATTAACCTTCAAGCTAACGAATGTCACTATTGGTATTACAAGGATCATTTCATTGTTGATAGACCTAGAATATATAGATACAGGACGATTCCTCAAATCGATTGCGATCTTATAATGACAGTTTTCCTGCTAAGTATATGCACACCAAAGGCATTTGATCTAAAATTACCACATTGATATCAAATCTCATGTTTTCTAAAAATTATTTGGTATGCTCTGGAAGAGGAATATGGCGAGTACTGTACGAACCCCACATTTGTACAGGAAAGTAGGGTGTCATCTTGTGCTTCGCAAAATACAGTAATGCTGCAAGTTGAAGACTGAAAAATACTATGACATTAATGAAATATCCAATATCATAACTTTTTTACTCCGAAGATCACGAGTTTTTTTGTTTTAGTGTTCTTGTTTTTCCCCCCAATTTTTTACTTGACGATTTCAAATACGTCACACAAGAGTTGTAAATATAATGCCACCAATGGACGAGGCGTGTTATAATTGTTGCATTCTCTTGTGGAGTTTATAAAATAATGAAAAATACATGGCTACCGCTATCGGGCGGTTTAATCGAGGGGTCGGAGAACAGCGATATACTATCTCATTGGGTGTAAAAAGGGAACTCTTGGGGGTAATGCTGAATCATTGTGGGCACATAAATTCGCTAGAATCCGCTCCTTTTGGGTTAATAATAATATTAACATAAACTTTTATAAATTTAATTTTTAGTTATCCGATTGAACCGGTCCGTTTAAAAAATAAAAAAAAATTTAACGTGCCTTCAAAAAACGAACTGTGTTAACATCCTTAGATTATATTTTATTTTATTCATTCAAATTAAAACATTGACTTTTAACCATCACGGTTAACTTCTTTGTTTAGAAAAAAAATATATTTAAAAAAATATTTTAAAAATGTATTTTTAAAAAATCCCTGATTTGACTGTCGGGCATCCCGTAAGAAAGAGGTCGGTGAACAGGGGTAAATTACCCCATCAGGGGTCAAAGGGAATTCTTGGGGGAAATGCAGACTAATTTGGGACATATAACATCCACTACACTCTACTAGATATATTAAAATACGTCATGTGTACCGTAATTTTATGTGTACGCTTCGAACATATGCCTACTATTGAACCGGTTCCTTACAGAAAATGCATTTTTTAAAATTGACAACTATGTAGATTTCTTACCTACGTACTATACGAAGACATCCCAAATCCACCCTACTTTCATTTATATTGACACGAGTGACAATAATCTTAATCCACATGACTTGACTGCATCAAGTATCCTTTCTGTGATATTTAAAATTAATGCCTTAAAAACTGAGCTAAGAAGAAAAGTTGTTTTGTGCTACACTCGAATTGCGATGTCAAGAATTTGATGCATTCAATAAAGTTAATGAACTCTATTATATTTAGAATGGCCAGGGGCGTTGGACCAAAAACCAATCGAACAATTTTATCAAAATTAAAACGTTTATAATTGTATTAAATAGATCCCCCCCCCCAAAAAAAAATTATGGATATTCCGAGTCGTTTTGACTTAAAATATCTACACATAACCCTATTCATATCATTTTTAGACACTTATCATGCTTGTAAAACTCACGAGTTGCATTTTCGGGGCGGGGGGGGGGCTAACTACGCTCCCCAAAAATCCCCGCCCGAGTCATGTGGGCAGGAACTCGAGTCGGGGGGGGGGAACGCACACATAAACTTGTATATTTTGGGGTAACGGGCAAAAAAGTTCGCCGACTCCTGCCGTAAGAGAACCAAACGGAGCTGCGGTTACATCACAAATGCTTTGATGTCAACATCAAACGACGCAATTTTATACGTTCTCTTGTGGGTTCTCAAACTTAAGGATTATAATTAGATTTAATTTTCATTTCTTGATGACTTACGCGAACCGGCGTCTGATGGCCTACGGACCGGCACTTTGAGAAGCACTGATGGTTAAAAAAAAAGCCATTGAATAAATTTTAAGCGACCAAATATTACAGTGGAAGTTTTATTTAAAGTTACCCTTTTGATGTGACGTCACATTTCTTCAACCCCCCATCCCTCCCCCTCGTCACGCATCGTCACAAAAGTGTGACCCCCTCCCCCCTAGGTGCGTGACGTCATTTATGGACGGCCCAAAGGTCCTTTTCTACATTCTACAAGATTCGACTGCTCTATTAAAAGCTATAAAATAGTATTAAACATCTGCACGTACCTTATTTAATCATTTTATTTATTTTTGTGAATGTTTCAATAAATTGTTTTACAAATTTTGTTTCCAACAACGAATTTTAGTGTACGCGCTTTCGCCACTGTTTACCAAACCAAAGAAAATAAAATTAAAAAAATACCGGTAAACTCTTGCCAAACAAAGAGCACAAAGACAAAGATAGGTAGTACAAAGTAAACAATCATAATGACCGATTTAGCTTACAATTTTAAAAAAGGGGTACCATTTTGTTTAAGCTGTTCTATTATTTTTGGGGGGTCGGCTTACGAGCGGGTTACAGACAGGGCCGGCCTTAGGGCAAGGCGAACGAGGAAACCGCCTTGGGCCCCGCTCTTTTCAGGGCCCCGCGCTTTTCAGGGCCCCGCGCTTTGACAAAAACATTTTACTACTTTTTACACGTTTACAAACGACATGTTGAAAATGGAGAAGTTTTAAATCGAAAATGGCTTATACATTCGGCATTTAAATACAAAATGTTTTGTTTCTGTTGCAAACTTATTGACAACACCGTCTGCTCTGGCATCCGACGGGATTTGTGACTGGAAAAGTGCCAGTTTTAGACTGAATGATCATGAGAAATCAAAGTGGCAATAGTATGAATATTTGCAAATGGTTGAAATCTTACAGAAATTGCGTTTTTGAAACAGCAATAGCAATTTCAAAAGAAATTACCCCTGACTTAGAAGTTGAGCCCATTTTCAAAGAGACGATTGTGCGAAAAATAAAGAAACAACCAATTTACAAATGAATGAGAAGATGAAGGATTTATAGATGCACAAGAAAACTTTCGCACATATTGTTTAACCAGATTGTTGATAAGCCAATCATATCGATGGACATTCCCTTTGAAATACTACGATGGCATCATTACTCGTTTGGATTTATTTATAATAAATTTCATCAATTACAACAATAAGAACAACAACAGCAACAACAACAAGTGTCATATGCAGTATGAATCTGGAGAAAAAGCTCACAGCCTGCGAAAGTAAGGATCTTGGTGATTTCATGCTTGCTGAAGAGCTGCAATAATTGAGTTCAGTCACCTAAAACGATCCATGAATATTGACTTTCCTAGCATTGCACTTCGAATACTTTTAACTATTCCTGTCTCAGTGGCTCTTGGGGAAAGACGCTTTTCGAAAAAAATATTGAAACCTAAATACTGTCAACAATGTATCTAGGCAGTGGCTTAGCTAGGCATTAGCTAGGAGTTTAAGCGCCCGGGGGGCTTAACCTCTTTGGGGGTCCCACATACATGGCGGTTGGGTAATATTTAATGTAAAAAATTTCGGACACTAATTTGGCCCCCCCTCAAGCGGGGGCCCGGGAGACTTTCGCATTGTGTCCCCCTCCCATAGCTAAGCAACTGATGCAAGATAGGCTCAGTAACTTAGCGATTTTGTCAACTGAGAATGTTTTTGCTAAGGATATTGCCAATAATGAACTTATTTCAGATTTTGCAGCGGCCCAAGGTCGAAAAATTTGCTTGAGCATAGTAAAAACAAGGTAGAAGTTAAAGATACAAGCAAATCAACGCTAGTGTATATAGTTTATAATGGTAAGTTACATACATGTGTATATAAACTCTCAAACCAATGCTAGTGTATATAGTTTATAATGTTAAGTTATATACATGTGTATATAAACTCTCAAACCAACGCTAGTGTATATAGTTTATAATGTTAAGTTATATACATGTGTATATAAACTCTCAAACCAACGCTAGTGTATATAGTTTATAATGTTAAGTTATATACATGTGTATATAAACTCTCAAATCAACGCTAGTGTATATAGTTTATAATGTTAAGTTATATACATGTGTATATAAACTCTCAAATCAACGCTAGTGTATATAGTTTATAATGTTAAGTTACATACATGTGTATATAAACTCTCAATTAGCATACCAAAACAAAACATTTAATTACAGTATTAACATCCTTTTTGAGTTTTAGAATCTTCAATTAAATGAACAAAACTGTAATTATTGATGTGTCCGTGCTGTTATAGACTAAAATTTCGAGTACTTTATTTTCCCCCATTCTTTTAATATATGTAGAATTGCAACTTTTTGCATGGGTCTCACTCCTCGTCTGCTGCCTTGTGCCTGGGGCCCCGCTCATAGTTTGATGCCTTGGGCCCCGCGTACTCTAGGGCCGGCCCTGGTTACACACTTTTAATACTTCTCTCTTCCAAAAGAGGGGGGTGGGTGGGCTTATGAACGAACGGGCTATAGAACGAGTATAAACGGTAATTACTAAACTAATAAATACATTATTTATAGCAAACACATTCGAACAATCCAACCTTAATTTATTTTTAAAAATGCTATCATAATGATTACAAAAAGAGTAAAGAAATACTCCAGATTACATTAATTCATTCCTGTTATCTTCTTTTATTAAAAATAATAATCCATAAGGTATACAGTATAAAGTTATGTCGTAAGTGTGTTAAGTATTTGTAGAGTTTAAATACGTTATTGGCATCAGTTAATCTGTGAATATCATGTTTCATTTAATCATTAACGAACGTCTATAAGACTACACGTACTTGAAAGTTAATGCAACCCCCCCGCCCCCAAACATCCATTCTGAAATCAAATAACTTGTAGTACAATTAGAAACCTTAGGCTTTATAAAAAGAAACTTTTACAAATGTAATAGAGATATAAAACTAAAACGCTACCTTACTTTGGTGAGACCTGCAATATGCATCTTCTGTATGGGACCCATCCACCAAAGAAAACATTGATAAACTAGAACAAATTAAAAAAAGAGCTGCCAGATTCATTACTGGAGAATATTCAAAACTGACAAGAATAACACCATTAGTTAAATCATTAAACCTTGAAACACTAGAGGATAGAAGAACCAAGAGCAAAGTAGTAATCATACATAAAGCAATTAATTCTAATTTAGAAATACAACACAAAGATAACTTAATACAACCCTCAGATAGACATAAGGATAAAAACACCTTTCTTATTCCGTATGCAAGAACAAACACATACAAGTTTTCCTTCTTCCCGTCCGGAATTCGGGCGTGGAATGGGTTGCCTGAAGAATCCAGGAAAACCAACACTTTATCAACATTTAAATCACTAATAAAAATGCAGGACTAAACACAAACCATAGATAAGCGTAGGACGCAATAATCTTCTGTATAGAAGGAGCGTCTGTAACAGATAATATAAGACAATATGTTAAATGTTGTGTCATTTAATTATGTATAGATGGTTATCCTAAAATAGGCTACATAAGAGCTAACAGAGATAATGATGTAAAATGTTTACTATAGCAAGTAACAGTGATGTCAGTTTGCGTTTTATTTCAATGCTAGCTCTTTAAAATATATGTTTTATTTTATCATGGAGAATTATCATGTTCAATACAATGAATGTTTAAAAAAAAACAAAAAAAAACTTTACACGAATATAGTCATGAAATTATCTTTTTATTTTATCTGTTACAGTACAGACGCTTATCCGTGTTTTTTTTTCTTATTTTTTCTAGTATTGAATTTTTATTAGAGTTTTAAATATTTCCTGGTTTCCTAAGGCAACCAATTCCACATCAGAATTCTGGACGGGAAGATGTATGCGTTAATTCTTGCTTTCGGAATAAGAAAAGTGTTTTTTATTCCTATGTCTATCTGAGGCTTGTATTAGGTTATCTATGTGTTGTATTTCCAAGTTATAATTAATTGCTTCATTTCTTATATTCATACTTTCCTCTTTGTTCTTTTATCCTCTAGTTTTTCAAGGTTTAATGATTTAATTAATAGTTTTATAATTTAAAGGGAATATGAGGTTAAATGTAAACAAATTATAGATATTAAAAAGTCCTCCAATGAGTAGGCGATCTGAATATGTGTCACAAACACTAAAGTCTGCATTTAGGTTGTTATGAACTAATGCACATTCTCGCAAACTAACAAAACCAATGTACCGTGTCACTCCCACACACTAACAAAACCAATGTACCGCGTCACTACGACACAGTAACAAAACCAATGTACCGTGTCACTTCCCACACAGTAACAAAACAATACTATGTCACTCTTAAACTAACAAAACCAATGTACTGTGTCACTCCAAAACTAACAAAACCAATGTACCGTGTCACTCCCACACACTAAAGAAACTAATATAGGATGTAACTCCCACACGCTTAAAAACCAAATGTACCGTGTTACTCCTACACCCTAACAAAACCAATGTACATTTTTAATCTCTGAATTACCCATCACTATGTTATAATATAGACATTCGAAAAAAATCGTAGTCCGTAAGTATGCATATTTCCTATGGGGTTGCCCAGAAAGTACGTCACGCTCCAGAGGGTGGGGGAGGGGGTGTAAGAAAGTGTGACAGTGTGACAGGGGTGAGGGGGGTCCGGCCATATGTGACGTCACGGTCTTTTATATTAAATTTTAATTATTTTGTTAATAAAAAACATTTATTTTGTTGGAAAGTGTGACGTACTTTACGGGGGGGGGGTCCTAGATTTGTGACAGTTTGTGACAAGGGGGAGGGGGGAGTTAAAAATGGTCTAAAATAGCGTGACGTACTTTATGGACGGCCCCTAAGCAGCAACATGACCCAGTTTAAACAAATATTCATTTATGGGTTACAAGCAACGGGATTGGCACGTGACAGTGACGTCACCAGAGTTAATTTTTAATGAGATTAATTTTAATGTGGGTTAAATTTTCCCCTTTCTAAAACTAAGACAAATATGAGCAGTGTTCCATTGCATGATCCAAAGGAAAATAAATCACGATTCAGTAGACTTGGATATATAAGCTCCACTTTAAGTCACATACTATACAAAGAAAGATTACCTGAGCGAGGTAAGCCACCTAAAGTAAAGAAGATTTAGACTCGCATGTCAAAACAGTTGATAAAATAAACATTTTGAATTTATAAAAAAAATATGAAAAAAATTCAATGAGAAAATCTCCACTGACATTCCAGGTGTCCATATAATAGTGTAGCCAATAATAGCACATACGTCGTCTGTACGTGGATGATGTCTTATACTAAACACTCAACACGTTTCTATAATAATATATGTAGCCACTATAGCAGCACAATATGTAGCCACCATACAAAAGTAGCAGAGATATTCAGACACATGTAGCTGCTATCCTCGTGTTAACTATGCTCTGGTACTTTGGTTGCAACGATGTTCCCTCACATCGTTACCTTGTGTTGCTACTAAATATGCACTATTTCATTCATAACACATATTTTCCCTCATATCATTAACTTATCTTGCTACAATGTAGCCACTATTTAATTCAAAACACCTATTTTCCCTCATATCATTAACTTATCTTGCTACAATGTAGCCACTATTTAATTCAAAATACCTATTTTCCCTCATATCATTAACTTATCTTGCTACAATGTAGCCACTATTTAATTCAAAACACCTATTTTCCCTCATATCATTAACTTATCTTGCTACAATGTAGCCACTATTTAATTCAAAACACCTATTTTCCCTCATTTCATTAACTTATCTTGCTACAATGTAGCCACTATTTAATTCAAAACACCTATTTTCCCTCATATCATTAAGGATGGCTATGCTGATTCCCTATGCTGACAAGAAACAAAAAGAAATATATGGACCAGGAGATCAAAGCAAGCAAAATTAAAAAAATTCAGAGAAATAAGTTCTGTCACTCTCGCAGACAATGCACGGCAGACGTAGAAGGTACAGCCAAAGAAGAACCCATGCCTTATTGACACAAGAACTAGTGGACACTTGAGTGGACAATAAGGGGATATTTGCGCAGACAGCTATTTGACACTTTAATGACCAACTAGTGGAAACTTGAATGACCACCTAGTGGACACTTGAATGACCACCTAGTGGACACTTGAGTTGAAAACCAGTAGAGACTTTAATGGAAAAATTAGAGGATACTTTAGCGGACAAATAGTGGACACTAGAGTGGACAATTAGTGGACACTAGAGTGGACAATTAGTGGACACTAGAGTGGACAATTAGTGGACACTAGAGTGGACAATTAGTGGACACTAGAGTGGACAATTAGTAGAAATTTAAATTATAAATAATCCTTATTTGTTTTTAAATGTACACACTCCATACTGTTGTGTTTCTATGCTGCCTACACATTCATTATGGTGATGAATTAGACCTAAATTTGTCAAATTAAAAAAGAAAAAAATGTCATCCACTTTTAGATTTTCCTTGTTTTCATTTTTTAAAAAAAATACTAAGTTAGTTCTGCTGTTGAGTGTGTGAAATATAATTTAAAATACTATGATAAATTAGTGAGTTGTATTTCTTGCACCTTACATAAACATAGACTAAATACTTTGTAAATATCTTCTGGAGTCCATTACTGTATTTCTGTTTATCTTACTACATATACATAAATTAAATCCTATGAAAATAGCTTCTTTTGTCCAATATTGCAATTCTTGTACCTTACATATACATACATTAAATCCTATGAAAATAGCTTCTTTTGTCCAATATTGCATTTCTTGTACCTTACATATACATATATTAAATACTATGAAGATAGTTTGTGTTGTCCAATGTTCGACTTCCCTGATCATAAATTGCCAGCTAGCCTTGTTCCTGTACCGTTGGATTGTGGGAGATAAAACAGTCGAGCCCAGGTTTCTGAGTACACATATTACAGTGATGAATTTACGACCGACCACACGGTAATATATGGTGAGCTGTTGGTGGGGGAGGGGGGGGGAGAGAGGCATGGGGGACACTGTTAACAGTGGCAGAGGCTTGAAGTTACTTGCAGCTGTAACAGGAACACGGGTCGTCCTTCGGTGAACTCATTTCACGCTTGATTTATTTTTGAGGCTATGTTAATTTCCTTTAAACGTAAAAATAGCTGGTCATTAATTAGGGAATTAAATCCAAATGAAGATGGGGGCTACAGGATGGCTTAACGATATTTGCATTTCATAATTTATTGAAAACACTTCGCACCACGCAGTCTATTGTCGTGTAGTCAAATGATGATCAATGGTGCATGCTGGAGACGCACCGTGTAGAGCACAACGTCAAAACGACGTGCAAAGTTTCCTGTTTCAAACGTGTTGAGGTCAAGGGCACCAGTCAAGGCCATGTGGAAGTAACATTGTAACGGTATCAGTTTTACCGGCAGCGCTTTTAACCAAGAAGTGGATAGGATATTTGTGGCCAAGAAGTTGATAGGATATTTGTGGCCGAGAAGTTGATAGGATATTTGTGGCCGAAAAGTTGTTAGGATATTTGTGGCCGAGAAGTTGTTAGGATATTTGTGGCAGAGAAGTTGTTTGAATATTTGTGCCCGAGAAGTTGTTCGGATATTTCTGGCCGAGTAGTTGTTCGGATATTTCTGGCCGAGTAGTTGTTAGGATATTTGTGGCCGAGTAGTTGTTCCGATCTTTGTGGCCGAGAAGTTCTTCGAATATTTGTGCCCGAGAAGTTGTTAGGATATTTGTGCTCGAGAATTAGCTAAAATTTTTTCCCCACTTCCTATTTATTATCCTTGTTCACAAATTATAAACAATGTCACAAGCCTCATTTTCGTAACCCTGTATGTCACCGCCCTCCTTCTCTATTTCTTTGCTGTTAACTATTGTCAACTTACGTTGTTGGTCTATACATGGTTTAACCCGCAAGAATAACACAGTTGTCCAGATCAAGCGCTTTACTTTTCTTTAACAATAAAATAATTTAAAAAAATAATTATGATCACAGATATAATATTCTCAGAGTTTATCTTAACATATTCATTTCATTTCATATTATTAATTATTTTAAATTAATCTTAAATTTAACTCATGAAGACAACGATTGTCAAAGTAGGTTTCCGAGAAGCTGTTTTCTTATTCTTTATGTTAAGTTTAGTCAAGGAACTCTTTCCTTTCCTAACGATCAAATTTTAAGAAGTGTTAATCTGGTCACAGAAATTAGAAAATGACATAATTAATTATACCTCGTGTGGGTACCATCTATAATACCTTCTAACCTATTAAAACAAAAATTCGATTTTATTTTGTCATATTTTGGATAATTTTAAAATTGTGACATTTAAAAATGCCGCAGCAGTCTTTGCGGAAAATACTTTGACAATCGCATCTCCAAGAGAAGAGAGTACACACCTAGGAAAGGGTACTCACCCCGCTGACACAAACTCTGGTAAGGGGACATACTCTGGGTCTTGTTAAAGTCTAGGCTCGGCGACATCTCCGTGTTCCTCCACGAGTTATCCAACACGTTAAGTCTCTGGTGGTTATTGCACGAACAGGAGATGGCGCAGCATGACCTTGACGGGTCATCCCTAGCGCAGCTCTCGAACTCCGACCTTTGGTTGACCGCGGCGCTCTTGTACAGCAGTCCCTCGTAGCTGGACTTCATGAGGTTCGAGTCCCGTGGTA
The DNA here is from genome assembly GCA_944989445.1 of Ampullaceana balthica. NCBI lineage: Eukaryota > Metazoa > Mollusca > Gastropoda > Lymnaeidae > Ampullaceana > Ampullaceana balthica. The sequence continues at coordinate 704,255 of CALYLW010000243.1, read as the reverse complement.
CGGTCGGACTGTCGGCCGAGCCAATGGAGTTCAGCTTCCAGTCTGTGTTGTTGGATTGCTTTCCCGCGCTGCTCTCAGTCTGGAAGGGATAGACCGAGGGCGGTGTGAAGTAGCTCGCTGACCAGGACGGCGGGTACATACTGGGATAGTTGCGGTCACAGTTGGTCGACTCAGCGTAGGCAGACGGCAAGTGCCATCCCCGGAAGGCGTAAGGATTCATTGCCATGGGTTAAATCCTGGAACTACTTTCTTTAGATTAAATGAAAACACTGGCCTTAGACGCCTTGTTGTAGTAGTTGGTGAAAAGGAATCGGTAGAAATTGTGGATGGCGTTATCCAGATCAAAGAAAGTATCCTGTCACTTTCTGTAACGGCCTGCATCAGCGTCCACTCCCGTTTTCGGAGTCAGCAATACGTGATAAGTCATGGGGGTGGCCGAGTCACTATATCACAGAGATTCTTGCAGCTGACTCGTAGAGATGTACCCCAAAACTCGGTCTCAAAGACGGGTCGAGTTACCTCCCACAACAAGGCATCAATTCTCATTCAGGAACAATAAACCGAATCTCATTCACTTTCTTTTTAAAGTGTTGCTAAGTTTTCAAGTGTAAATACGTGTGTTTAATGCACAGTCTTAAACACAACTTAATGGTCGCCAGCATACAGACACCGCGACCGCATCACTCATTAAACCCGTTTACTATGGTTATTCAAAACGAGCTCAAGCTACACGTGTCGCCCCTGCTCCCACTTATTGCCCCGTGGTAATGCAGGTGATTTGCAAGCCAATGAGAAGCTATTGCCAACTCACGATCTTAAATGCACACCCTCCCTTCCCAAAGAGTAGAGCAAAATTTTACTTCGTCAAGGAAAAAAAACAACCAATCATGTTTTATCAGAGAGATGATTTCAATGAATGTTCCCTCAACGTGTTGAAGTGATGCAAGCGGCCCAATATTTACGGCCTGTGTTTATGAGCACATTCTCACTTTTAAGTCGTCAATGTGTGAATGATCGAAAATAAATCCTAAATCACGGCGGGCAAAAGTGGTCATCTTCCAAGCAGGCCCTGACTTTTTTCACACGTCATCAAATGACCGTAGAGACCAAGATCTGGGGTGTGACCGAGCGTGGTGGTGATGCTGATGTTGTGGTGTGGTGGTGATGCTGGTATTGTGGTGTGGTGGTGTAGCTGGTGCTGTTTTCTTGAGATCGTTCAACCTGGGCAAGGTCTCAGAATGGTCTGCAACGAAGATCGTCTTAAGTCTCAAGGCTTTGGGGGCTTTTGTTTTTCTCTGTTTGGATGCTGAGCGAGTAGGTCGCTGCTGTATCAGGGGACGGTCTCCTCCAGCGGCGAGGTCATTACTGAGTGGCCTGTGACAGGATGGTCTCAGAACTGCCGCTTCGTCTGGTCCTGGGAGATTAGAACTCAATTAGATGAGAGTTGATCAAACTGAAAATGAGGAAATTTAAAATATCAATAGTTTTCATGTTTGGTCTTACGTTGGGTGAAGGTGCTGTAGTATGAATATTAATACGCTAAGTCCCATTTTAAAAAACAAATAGGAGAAACAAATTAAAAAATAACATCTGATGTACACAAATTAACAAAATATCACCATACAAATCGCACCAAGTATAAAAACAATATTATCACACGACCACGCATAAGAATTCCATGTTGAATACGCACTCGTGTACGCACCCAAAGAGACATTCAGGTAGACATGGACATTAAGGTAGACAGAGACATTCGGGTAGACGGGGACATTCAGGTAGACAGGGACATTAAGGCAGACAGGGACATTCAGGTAGACGGGGACATTCAGGTAGTCGGGGACATTAAGGTAGACAGGGACATTCAGGTAGCCAGGGACATTCAGGTAGTCGGGGACATTAAGGTAGACAGGGACATTCAGGTAGCCAGGGACATTCAGGTAGACGGGGACATTCAGGTAGACAGGGACATTCAGGTAGTCGGGGACATTAAGGTAGACAGGGACATTCAGGTAGCCAGGGACATTCAGGTAGCCAGGGACATTCAGGTAGACGGGGACATTCAGGTAGACAGGGACATTCAGGTAGTCGGGGACATTAAGGTAGACAGGGACATTCAGGTAGCCAGGGACATTCAGGTAGACAGGGACATTCAGGTAGACAGGGACATTCAGGTAAACAAAAGCGGCACTCAGGTGGGCAGGACCCAGCCGTGTATAGATTTTGCTCATGTGCTCTGTGTTCGATCGTGTTTTCAGGGGCGAATGTCAATAATAGTCAAGTCTTACCTCCCCTGACATGTCTTTTATGGGGCATTTCGGGCTGGTTAGAGGGAACAAGGCGCTGACATTAACTGTCCAACACATCGCACGTTAGGTCGGGGGAGTGGGGGCGGGGGCTCTGCGGTGGGACAGAGTTGATGGATCATCAAGCAGGTAAGTATTGCCTAACAATGGGTGAAGTTTGCTTTCCGCATAGCTGCAGGCTGTTTAGTATACAGACGGGAGACATACATTGCCAGAATAGATGGGAGTTAATTGTGGAAAAACGAAATATTAAAACTTAATTGACTAACTGTTCAATAAACTACTGACTGATCTTAATGACATATTGACTCACTGACTTGTAACCTCTCTATTCGATTGACTCACTTATTACCTCACTGTCTGATTGACTCACTGACTTATAACATCACTGTCTGGTTGACTCACTGATTGGTGAATTATTAAAAAGATTCACTGATAGTTGCTGTACGCAGCTTAGGGTAATGTCCGGGTGTGGAATAGGAAAGGAAAGGAACGAGTGACTTTGAAATACGAGGTTGTGAATATTGTGGCGTTGATGACACCGGGGGGAGGGGGGGGAGGTGTCGATGACATCAGGAGAATAGTGTTGACATCTGGTGAAAGGTTTTGATGACACGAGAGAAAGGTGACGATAACATCATCAAAATGGTGTTGACATCAGGAAAATTGTGTCATATGAGAAAATATATTTTTTTTAAATGAAATTCAAATTCTTTAATTTTACCATAGATTATTGTTCAACCATTTTAAAAGCGATACTTTTAACTACAGGTCAACGAAATTCAAAAAAATAATATGGCAGATGATTTTTTAACAAATCAATTTTCCACTCCTTCAAAATCCATCGTGTGTGTTACCTGGAGTCATTGATAGTTACCTGGGGTCATTGATAGTTACCTGGGGTCATTGCTGGGGTCATTGATACATCGATAGAAGAAATTCTCTTGATGAACGGCTGCTAGTAAAACTTAATAGGTCCCAAATTTACACACATACTAGGATAGTGTATAGTGTCTTCTACAGGTCCCAACATTACACGCATACTACGATAGCGTAGAGTGTCTTTTACAGGTCCCAACATTACACACATGCTATGATAGTAAAGTGTGTTGAATGGGACCCAACTTTACGCACATGCTATGATAGTAAAGTGTATTGTATGGGACCCAAATTTACACACATGTTACACAGTGAGCTAGGGACTGAGGTGCTTGGGTGCTAAGACTTGAAAGGAATTAAGGAACATTTAAGTTTGTTAAAGACTTCATGTTGATCACGCAATGAATTTTCAGGGGCGCTAACCTCGTCAACATTTAAATCCTCTTGATATTGACCCCTGAATCAAGACTCTAGATAACGACGACTGGTCAAAGTTTTTGTTCACGGGAAATATCAATTAACCGCAGAGCGGCTCATTGGAATAATAAACAGTGTTAATGCGCTATGGCAGGGGTAAGCAAACTTTTTAGGGCGAGGGCCGCATGAGTAAGAAATTAAACATCAAGGGGCCGCACCTAAACAAAATTTAGCCTTGATTCAAGTACAAAAATCCATCTGTATCATAAATTTATTGATTTTTTCGATATCACCGCAGGCTACTGCGGGCCACAAACAAACAACTCCGTAGCGAACCGCATGCGGCCCGCGGGCCACTATAGTTGGCCCACCCCTGCGCTATGGGAATGTAATTTCGAAAGTAACATCCACTCTAACATAGCGCGGACTACGCTGATCAGTTCGCCGGTCCGCTCCCAGGCACTCTTGAGTCTGAAGCCCGCCAGGTCGACTTAAAGGTCTGTAACCTGAGCCGTTTGTACGGGGATGCAATAGATCCCATTACCAGCTGACTTTGACTGGTTTAACGATGGATCCATTGTGGGCCGGTCCCCCCTTTGTGGTCTGGTTCATTGTCCCACGACCATATATACCCGGCATTTTCCGGCAAGGTTTCGGCGGCACTTGGGAAAATCTGACTATCCAAGAGGATAACAAGCCCTTTTTTTGTTTAATTAGGGAGTTACAATAAATTAATTATTCGATATAATATGTTTACTGTGTCACTTTATCCTTGACATCCTTGTTGGGGGACATTTTGTAGGAGGGAGAGTCTAGCTGGAGGGACATTTATTTGGAGGAACATTAAGTAGGAGGGGTATTTAGTAGGAGGGACATTCTTGTAGGAGGGACATTCTGTAGGAGGGACACTCAGCAGGCTGAAATCAGTTGGGCAAAAATTACGTTTGGGACTTTTTTCGTCAGCAATGTTTCTATTCTTGTAGTATGACTGAATGAACACGTTCTGCTTTACTATTATCTCATGTCTCACTAGACAGTTCAGATGAACAGTGCACCACTTTACTTCTATGCAGTCAATTATGGTTTACTTATTTTTTTTAAAAAGGCACATGAATAGTTCGTCATAATGGTCACGTAGTGTCGAATTGATTTCCATATAAATATAGACTAGTGTACATTATGAATATGTTAGTTACTCATAGCTTAGGTATTCACTTATACATTATGGATAGTTATTGAAAATACGTACATTAACTATACAGTTTAACAGCATAAATTATATCCGTAATTAATACGCAGCTCTCAATATTTCTTTGTACATCGAGATATTTTCTCGGTAGGCATTTAGTTAAGCAGTCAGCAAGAATATTGTATTATTTCCCATGCTGTAGTAATACGGCCCAATGTATCATTGATAGGATTTATCTAAAAAAAACCAACAACACAGGATATTAGACCCTAAATAGAGGTTTTTGAATAAACCATTGGCACATGACTCACACGTAGTTTCATTTCACGTGTCTGACATCATTTCTCACTATAAAAGTAATTTCCGGGACATTTTCTCATGTTGAAAATTCCCCGAATATCTCGGGTACAATTTTATAGAATAAGATTTGTCGCTTTAAAAGATTTCACCAGCAAAAGTTTCTCATACATTGTCGTTTTGTGCCATGAAGTTTTCAGATAGAAGGAAATTGTCGTTTAGGTCAATGAATTTTTAAAAATGTTTGTTACAACTTGTCGTTTTGGGCCTTAAAAATTCAAGAGAGTAAGAAATTGTCGTTTGGGGCCTGGAAGTTTCCAGATTGTAAGACATTGTCATTTTCTTCAGTTTTTGAAACACATTCTTCGTTAATCATGCAACATAAGGCATTGTGATATTGTTGTATATTCACTAGCAAACAAATGCACTGTATAAATCAAGCTTTTTAAAGATTAAATCAATCTAGAATAGATATTTCAAGAAAAAATTTCCGGAATATTTTGGAGCCCTCCCGGGAATCAGGTATTTTTACAACTATAATCCCGGGATTAGTCAAATGCCACTCAATAAAGAGATCTTGATCACCTGTTATAGCATGGTAATGGCCCTGAGGGTTATATGGGTCGGGGAGGGGGGGGGGCAACACATACGGGCACAATCAAAGAGGATAGAAAGATAAAAAAAAATTGGGCACAACACTTGCAATGACTTGGCCTACTTTCAAGATGGACAGCCAGGAAAACTTAAATATTGTTTACATTGTTTTAAATAGCCAGTTTCCTCCTGTGTTAAAGCTGCAAAACTCTGATAAGACTTGTTTAAAAAAAATAGATTAGAAGCTTAGTTGGCAAATAACAGCACATAAATTATAAATGAGTAAATACATATCTCCAAAAATATTGAAATTTAAAATAAAATTGAGTAAAATAGAAAAAAATAAATTAAATAAAATTGTTGCCTCTAAATACCATGTATTATAGGACGCGATTAGGTGTAACTGTAAGATATAAGATAAGATAGTGCTTGCTTACACCAGCGCCTATTGTAAACCTATACATCTTCATAGTAGCTAAGAGATTAACTGAAAGATTTCAGTCTAAACAGACAAATAATAAGAGCTCACTGAGTTAAATATACTCGTTATTGAGCCTTGTGAATACTAAGCCATACGTTGCATGTGCGTTAGGGGCCGTCCATAAAGTACGTCACGCTATTTTTGACCATTTTGACCCCCCTCCCCCCCCTGTCACAAATCTCGGGGACCAAAGTACGTCACACTTTCCATTTTTTTAAAAATTAACACCTAATTACAACATTTAATTTAATACTTAAAATACACTTCACTATTAAACTGTATTAAAATATAAAATTTCCACTTAAAAGTAGGGATGTACCGGATTCCAAATTTTGAAATCCGGCCGGAGCTGAATTTGGCCGGATTTATGAAGTAAAATCCGGCTGGAGCAGGAATCAGATTTGTTAAAATGGCCGGATTCCGGATTTTCCAGAGCCATTATGAATATATATATATAAAAATCAGGAATCTACCGGCCAGCCGGATTTATGAAGTGAAATCCTGCTGAAGCCGAAGCCAGATTTTTAAAAATAGCCGGATTACGGATTTGCCGGAGCTGGAGCCGAAATCCCGTACACCCCTACTTAAAAGAACTATCAGATTATTAAAATGACTTTAATAGTAGAATAGTTAATTGTCACCAGTTGCCACAGTTATTCAATAAAACAGTAACTCAATCTAGATCGAATTTGAAAACAAAAAATGCAAAAATTAGACTTGACAATTATCATTTATCTGCTACCTTTTCATTTACAATGGGTGAGGTCAAGTTTTAGATAATCTTCCGATTAAGCATTCTATTGACACAGGATAAGAAGTAGATTAGCGAAACTTAAACTCAACCAGTGATTAAATAATAAAAAGGAAACGAAACAATTTGACTAAAAAAAGACTAGATTGACAAATTATGTGACCAACTCTTGTGCTATATTGAATCTGTTTATTATGGTCCTTTGAATTATGTTTCATTCAAAAATATTCAAAGGACATCATCTTACAACGGGGAAGTTAAGTGTTCATCCATATTTACGACTGACATCAATCTTTCACCATCATCGTTTCCTGGAAGGATAATTGCAGACAGATCAACTCGTCCTCATCTAGCCACTCAACATCCTCTGTATGTGCATTTTCTCTTCTGGCAATTACTGCCATGGATTCTCTTTGCCTTCTAGAAGCGATTCTCAAAGGACGGATGCGTTTTATCTGAGTTGATTCTTGAATAGTTTGGGTGGGCACATTCTCCTGAGCCGAGCTCTGTGTTGTCCTGTATGTTTCTTCAACATTGTTTGTGAGGCAAAATATAAGTGACATACTTTGCAAAGTCGATCAAATAAGCTGGTAATCATATGGTTGTACTTTGAAAACTCCTGTTGATCTTGGCATGATGTAATCAAATTTTAGAGTTTGTGCTACAAACAAGGAAGGAAATTTATGAGAATCTGCATCTGCTCTTTCTGAAGCTTTGAGTCCATCAATTGTTTGGTTGATTGGGATTGGAGGAGGGAAGAATATTTTAAGGGTAAAACGTTGAAATATGAGCTTCGTGCTTTGTCGCTACATTTCATGTTGTGATATTTAACGATATGAGTGAAGTATTGGCTGGTGCGAAGATGATTGTCAAACCATCCATGATCCTTCGATATGAGTCCTGCTGCATCCAATTCAGATTTATGAAGAACACATTCAGGAAAGACGCATGTCATGCTATTTTGACATAAAACTCATTCTAATGTTTCACAAAATTTTTGAAAATTGTTTTTAAAGCTATTTAAATTTTACTAAAAAATATAAATAAATTAGAAAAAAATAATTAAACAAATAAATGTGTGACATACACATGGCCTGACCACCCTCCGGTCACAAAGTGTCAAACTTTCTTAGACCCCCTCCTCCCCCATGGGAGCGTGACGCACTTTATGGACGGCCCCTTAAGTCTATTGATTTTATTCCGGGCTTGGCTGTGTTAAAGTTGGTCAGATTGAATGATGATACACTGAGGACGAGGCGGAAATATTTTCCTATGTCTATTTAATATTGATTACATTAAACCAATCAACCTTTACAAAAGAAACTTTTTGAATGTAGTATTCTTTACGTTTTTGTACTCATAAAACCAACGAAAATTGAACAGAGATTTTACTAAGAAAATAATGCGTTAGGTAGTATTATAGTAGTACAGTTCAGATTATATTGAGCATAATGGGCTGGTATAAAATTTTCATCTGAGAATATTTTTATTTAAATAATATCATTAATATCCTATACATAATTGGACTTTACACAATAAGAAAAAAAACACTAAAATCTGGCATGTGGTGGGGTGTTTGAATTAAGACAGCCGAATACCAAATACTGCCTGTACTTGACTGAATTTGACCAACTGCCGGACTGATGCTGAATGCTAGAATGTTTTTTTATTATCAGTTTTAGATAAAATGATGATACTTAACAACCACCGAAAGTTTCATGTTTCTACCTACACGGGAAATAGGATATTTTAAAAATTTTTTATAAAGCTCATATAAGTAAAAAAAACTACATTTTGGACCCCGGCCCCCAGTATCTTATATATATGGAACGAAACCTGTTTAAGAACCTTTCCCATGTAATTTTGTGTATGTGTTCCAAATTTCACGTTATTTGGTTGTCTGGATTTTGAGTGATTAGAGAACAGACAAACAGACAGACAGACAACAAATGCGTCTTATGTGTATTGTATAGGTATATATATATATATATATATATATATATATATATATATATATATATATATATATATATATATATATTAGGACTGCGGAAATTAACGATTAATTAATCATCTAATCCTTGAAAATTTGATAGATTAAAATTTAAGAAAATATTTCTGATTTTCCCCCCAATTTATTAGTAATTTATATTTTTTGTTACTCACATACTTTCCCCGCGTATTATTATTATTTATTTAGACGTGCATACGTTAACAAAAATGTTTTTCTTCCTTATTTCTTGCATAGCAAAACGAATTTGATGTGTTGCCTCAGAAAATTTGGGAGACATGGGATTACCGCGACTAAACCAATTTCGCGAAATAATGAATCGCGACTTAACGGGAACTATATACTATATATGGTTTATAAAAATATAATTATTCGAAATTAATCGATTAAGTTTTTCACGATTAATTGAACAATTTTTTAAAATTTGTACCAGCCCTAATATATATGTATATATACACACAATTAAATTGAGGGTATAATGTGTTTGCTATGGTTTGATTCTTGTCTTGACATCCTTCTGTTTTATTAGGGTGGGAAGTTCCGCTAGAAATATTCTAAACAAATACCGAAGGTATTGAAGAAAACCGAGATATTAGGACAAAGAAATCATTATTGGTTTAGCTCAGTGGTTCCCAAACTTTTTTGACCCATGGACCCCTTTTATAGTCAAAACTTCCTCACGGACCCCCAAGTGAAAAAACTACATAAATGCATAGCACAAAAATTACAATAAAAAAAGCTACATATTGATGAAGAAGTACGTTATTTATTGAAATTATTTTGTTTAAAATAAAATTGAAAACAAATAACTTGTATTAACAAAACGAGATTTTATGCGTGTATTTATGACCGACTCAATGTTTGCGAGTAGCAACTGCAAATCCCCACGAGAACTAATTTCTAGTCGGTTTTTTATGATGAAGTTCATAACGGCACTGTATCTTTGCTCTACCAAATAGGAAGACGGGAATGCAGTAAAAAAAAACAACAACCAACAACTTCTGTACAATAACCCATAATGCATGATATAAAATTGGCACCTGACTTTGTAACCAGAATTTTTGTTATCCTAGTTCAGTGCTTCTCAAACTTTTTAGTATGGCGGACCGGCAGGAATTTTTTCCATTGCACCAGGGACCGGTGCACTATTTTCCCTGCACTGACAATTTTTTCGGTCCTTTTTTTGAGAACATCTGCGGACCGGTAGCGGATGGCCCAAGGACCGGCACCGGTTCGCGGACCACCACTTTGAGAAGCACTGTCCTAGCTCAAACATCGGTTTAAGTTCCTCATGTGTGTATATTTCAATAAACTGCTCCTGTATTAATATGTATTCATCTGTGTTTGGGAACTGAGTTTTTCCACGTGCAAAAGGATTCAACTACCAGTCGAGAATATCCAAGTGAAGAATGCCTTCAAACAGTCGGCTCAGGTCTGCATGAGAGCCGTTAAGTTTTGACAGTAAGCCAGCAAGTCTTTTTCTCTATTTTGCAATTTCGAAAGATTTGGAAACTGAGAACATTCTCCTTTTCCTAAGTTTTGTTTGTACAGAAAAAGGTTTGCAACGGATTCAAGTAAAAAACGTGTATTTTTCTGACTTTCTTATAGGAATTCCGCATTTCTTACGCACCAAGCTTGACCTTTCAACATAGTATTTTGATTGGTTATACTTGTGGAAATTACACCAGTAATTTTATATGTAAAACAACATTGAATCCATGAAGGAAAGCAGCTAAGATGGCGGCATTTAATTAGTAGAATAGTTATTCAGATACTACTTTATTAATTTTAATTTCCATAACAATAAAAATTTATCACATTTTTATTATCTTAAATTAAACCTTGCGCGGACCCCCTGACGTTGTTCAGGGACCCCCAAATAAACTTTAATTTTCCACGGACCCCCCTAAATGGTACCGGGGAACCCTGAGGGTCCTTGCGGACCACTTTGGGAGCTACTGGTTTAGCTGAATTTTTAAAATAAGAAAAAGTTAGAAAAACACGGGATTCATTTTTATTTTAAAATTTGAATTCTTCCTTCAGATATTATTTTGAAGAGTTAGAGAATACAAATATTGTTTTTGGCAAACTCAGATACAATTATTGAAACAGTTTTCATTCATTGTACCGTCGAATACACCACCTTGAAACTACAACCTTCACTCGATTCTCTTTTCTAGGCATGTAAATGAGATATTTTTATACAGTAGGAAAATGGAAGTCTGATTTTAGAATCAAGACTTAAATCGATGTCTTAGATCGAGTAGACCACGTGTCTCACATGCCTCTGTGTTGACTTTCACATTAAAGGGCCAATTTGAACCGGAAAGAGTTCATTTCCATCAAATTTGATTGCTTGCGCCAACTGCACAGCTCAATATCCAATAAATGGTGGTACAACAGCGCAATCCAACAACATCTACACAGGGACCGTAAAACGTCAAAAATATTGCTCATAAAATCGTGCAGTCCGCCATTAACTTATAATTGTTGGTCGTTAAGCTGCGGTGGCGGATTTTTGGGGGGCCTGGCCTACTTAGGCCCTGTGGTGGGAATTTATATCCTGTCAGCGCGAACATATGGGCGTCCATAAAATAATTTGAACCCTTGGAAACGTCCATGATCTTAAAAGTTCCGACCTACCGCAAACCAATATTCTATAGTCACATGCATATGTCTTTCGTTTCTTTAAATTCAATTGTTTACTGAATAGTGGTCGACTGTTATACAATTTGTAGCTCAGTGCGGAGATGTTTGGTTCAAATTGAATCACTTGGCAGTTACGATACTGAGAATGAGTGGCGTTTTGGGATAGAGTTAGATGTATGGCATGCAATATATATGGTGAATTGATTTGAAGAGAGAGAGAGAGAGAGAGAGAGAGAGAGAGAGAGGAGAGAGAGAGAGAGAGAGAGAGAGAAGAGAGAGAGAGAGAGAGAGAGAGAGAGAGAGAGAGAGAGAGAGTAACAGAGAGAGGAAATGAGAACGAAAGAGGGAGATAGGGGCAGAGAGAGAGAGAGAGAGAGAGAGAGAGAGTAACAGAGAGGAAAGGAGAGCGAAAGAGGGAGATATGGGCAGAGATATATATATATATAGAGAGAGAGATAGACAAAAACGAGAGGGAGAAAGTGGGTGGGTTTTGATGGTGAACGACGGAGAACTATTACAATGTGAATATAACAAAAACAACGGCAATAACAAAAACAACTGATTCCTTGACTACCACTAAGAATTGACCTCAACCGTATGACTCTTCGTGGATGCAGGGAGGGGGTGGGGCCCAGGTACTTCGGATTATAGACACTGATCAGAAAGGGACATGCGCATGTGTTAGAATAGGACATGCCATTGTTGTAGAATAGGACATGCCATTGTGGTAGAATAGGACATGCCATTGTGGTAGAATAGGACATGCCATTGTGGTAGAATAGGACATGCCATTGTGGTAGAATAGGACATGCCATTGTGGTAGAATAGGACTGTGATAAAGCTTTTACATAACATACAAGATACACAATCAAATTGTGCAATGAAAACAATAAATTTGAGCTTTATTATTAAACTAACACGACAGTAAACGTTTCGGCTAAATGCCTTGATCAGTACAATAAACATAAAGTACGTACTTACAATGTGATGTTCTATGTTTTAGTTCTATGTTCTATGTTTTAGTTTATATCTGACGCGGTATTTTGTAAACTTAAAAAAAATGTTACATTCCTTATAATTTCTGAGCTTCCAAATTAAATATGAATCAGGTGAGGGAAGAGTTTTGATAGATATTCAGTTCCATCTTTAAGCAGGTTTTATTGATAAAGAGAAATATTATAGTAACATAAATTTTGTAGCATTTTACTGTATTAGTGGTTTTTTTTTACATTGATACTCAACATTGTGTTATCAGCCCAGTCTTTTAAACTCTGCTTATTCGAAATTTTATTAGAAATAATCACTAGTGTGAGAGAGTTTTGTAAATTATTGCGCAAACGCTGTGCACTGGTGTGTCGCCAAAACAAAACTAAGTTCGCCGAAACAAGTACTCGCTTTTAAGGCTAAAGGGATGACACAAACTGTAAATAAAAAAAAACCGTAAAAAAACAAGTTTTTGACTATAAATCCTTTATATACGAGACATAAATAAAAGAATGTTCATTATAATACGCTGCTCAAGACCATCCAAAAATACAAAATTGTAGTTGTGTCGTAAAACATGTATAATAAATGCGCACCGATCAGGAATATGTTTATAAAAAGTGTTGTCAATAAAATACGCACCTTATTGCGCGACAAGAACGGTTGTTTAATATAATACGCACCTTATTGCGCGGCAAGAACGGTTGTTCAATAAAATACGCACCTTATTGCGCGACAAGAACGGTTGATCAATAAAATACGCACCTTATTGCGCGACAAGAACGGTTGATCAATAAAATACGCACCTTATTGCGCGACAAGAACGGTTGTTCAATAAAATACGCACCTTATTGCGCGACAAGAACGGTTGATCAATAAAATACGCACCTTATTGCGCGACAAGAACGGTTGATCAATAAAATACGCACCTTATTGCGCGACAAGAACGGTTGTTCAATAAAATACGCACCTTATTGCGCGACAAGAACGGTTGATCAATAAAATACGCACCTTATTGCGCGACAAGAACGGTTGATCAATAAAATACGCACCTTATTGCGCGACAAGAACGGTTGATCAATAAAATACGCACCTTATTGCGCGACAAGAACGGTTGTTCAATAAAATACGCAACTTATTGCGCGACAAGAACGGTTGATCAATAAAATACGCACCTTATTGCGCGACAAGAACGGTTGTTCAATAAAATACGCACCTTATTGCGCGACAAGAACGGTTGTTCAATATAATACGCACCTTATTGCGCGACAAGAACGGTTGTTCAATATAATACGCACCTTATTGCGCGACAAGAACGGTTGTTCAATATAATACGCACTACGACACTTTACGCAAAAATTTAACATGATACTTAGAGATAAATAAAATAAACTAAAAATTCAATAATTTAAATACAGTACATGTGATCAATCTGAAATTTTGATACATCGTTTTTATTATCGGAAAAAGTCTGCCTGCAAAATTTCAGCTCGCTAGCTTAGGAGGAAGTGGGTTGAAAATCGATCCAAAGTTTTTTCGACAAGCAAGTAAGCAAGGGTTTTAAAAAAACAGATGGCACGAGTTAATATAAATGATTTAAAAACAAATAACCAAATGTCGTGGGTGAAATCAAAGTTCATAGTGTGCCTTGTATAAAAATCTTGATGTTATTCAATTTCTAAAGTAAAAAAAATTACGTTATGGACAATGCAACGGACACCGCTATCTTGTTAGAAAAGTGCCACATATCCAATAGTCCATTGAGACTCCCTAAACTAGTGCTACTCGTTAGAAAAGTAGCACACATCCACCAGACCATTGAGACTCCCTGAACTAGTGCTACTCGCTAGAAAAGTGGCCCATATCCACCAGCCCATTGAGACTCCCTGAACTAGTGCTACTCGCTAGAAAAGTGGCACACATCCACCAGACCATTGAAACTCCCTGAACTAGTGCTACTCGCTAGAAAAGTGGCCCACATCCACCATCCCATTGAGACTCCCTGAACTAGTGTTACTCGCTAGAAAAGTGGCCCACATCCACCAGCCCATTGAGACTCCCTGAACTAGTGCTACTCGCTAGAAAAGTGGCCCACATCCACCTGCCCATTGATACTCCCTGAACTAGTGCTACTCGCTAGAAAAGTGGCCCACATCCACCAGCCCATTGAGACTCCCTGAACTAGTGCTACTCGCTAGAAAAGTGGCCCACATCCACCAGCCCATTGAGACTCCCTGAACTAGTGCTACTCGCTAGAAAAGTGGCCCACATCCACCAGCCCATTGAGACTCCCTGAACTAGTGCTACTCGCTAGAAAAGTGGCCAACATCCACCAGCCCATTGATACTCCCTGAACTAGTGCTACTCGCTAGAAAAGTGGCCCACATCCACCAGCCCATTGAGACTCCCTGAACTAGTGCTACTCGCTAGAAAAGTGGCCCACATCCACCAGCCCATTGAGACTCCCTGAACTAGTGCTACTCGCTAGAAAAGTGGCCCACATCCACCAGCCCATTGAGACTCCCTGAACTAGTGCTACTCGCTAGAAAAGGGGCACACATCCACCAGCCCATTGAGACTCCCTGAACTAGTGCTACTCGCTAGAAAAGTGGCCCACATCCACCAGCCCATTGAGACTCCCTGAACTAGTGCTACTCGCTAGAAAAGTGGCCCACATCCACCAGCCCATTGAGACTCCCTGAACTAGTGCTACTCGCTAGAAAAGTGGCCCACATCCACCAGCCCATTGAGACTCCCTGAACTAGTGCTACTCGCTAGAAAAGTGGCCCACATCCACCAGCCCATTGAGACTCCCTGAACTAGTGCTACTCGCTAGAAAAGCTGGGTGGGCTACCTGCTGGCTGCGGGTGAAAGAGGCGACATTTTTATACCCGGCATTTCCTCGCCGACCCGCACAGAAGAGTTCCGAGTTGCCTGGATGTCACCGTGATGAGAGACACGTGGCACCGGCTAAAAATAGATCTGCCCGGGTCAAGTATGAATTCTAGGATGGGGGTTGGGGGGTGGCTACAACGCCATATTATTTACATCCTGTAACATCCTCTATCAAACACAAAAAGGGCGGGGCCTGTGTATGTTTCACGTAAAAACATAAATGAGTGGATATGTAATGTTTGAAATTTTTTCTACAACTGATACTGTCAAGGATGGAATAATATTTATAAAAAGTTACTACAGAATCATAAATGGTGAGACGGATTCATCAAGACCAGGGAGCTAAAGAAATCATCATTATCAACATCATCGAATGTTTGGAAATTAAAAAAATTAGAAAATTCAAGGACCAGAAATGTCATGATGACAGTGTGTCCACAAATCTCATGATGACAGTGTGTCCACAAATCTCATGATGACAGTGTGTCTAAAAAATCTCATGATGACAGTGTGTTCACAAATCTCATGATGACAGTGTGTCCACAAATCTCATGATGACAGTGTGTCCACAAATCTCATGATGACAGTGTGTCCACAAATCTCATGATGACAGTGTGTCCACAAATCTCATGATGACAGTGTGTCCACAAATCTCATGATGACAGTGTGTCCACAAATCTCATGATGACAGTGTGTCCATAAATCTCATGATGACAGTGTGTCCACAAATCTCATGATGACAGTGTGTCCACAAATCTCATGATGACATTGTGTCCACAAATCTCATGATGACAGTGTGTCCAAGAATGCAGTGACCACAAAATGCTTGAAAATTCCCAGTGGCTATAAGCTAGATACCACTGCCATCAGGCTAGGCACAATGCTAGGCACAATGCTAGGCACAAGGCTGTGCATAAGGCTTGGCACAATACAAGAGTTCTTGAATAGGATATGAGTGAACATAAAAAAGACGCAAAAGCAACGGGCGTTTCCGCAAAAAGCGTGGGTCAGCGAACACACATAAACCAGGAGACGTAAAAGAATAAAATTGAAACGTATCTCCCGTGTTTAGTTCCAGAAGACATCTCCCAGAAAGATCTAAGTTTCACCAGAAGTTGACTGTGCGATAATTATCAAATTCGCCGATGGCCGCTTCAATAAATGGTGTAACTCTACAGCAAATGATTGAAATTGTAAGGAATTGCAAAACTAAATCCAAAAATATTTTAGAAATTTTCTGTAGGATAACATCATTACAATATGAGACATGGTACAACGCCCTGAGAGATGTGCATACAAGAAATGGTACACCCTAAGAGATGTGCACACAAGAGATGGTACATCATGAGAGATGTGCACACAAGAGATGGTGCACCCTGAGAGATGTGCACACAAGAGATGGTACATCATGAGAGATGTGCACACAAGAGATGGTACAACCTGAGAGATGTGCACACAAGAGATGGTACACCCTGAGAGATGTGCACACAAGAGATGGTACAACCTGAGAGATGTGCACACAAGAGATGGTACAACCTGAGAGATGTGCACACAAGAGATGGTACACCCTGAGAGATGTGCACACAAGAGATGGTACACCCTGAGAGATGTGCACACAAGAGATGGTAAACCCTGAGAGATGTGCACACAAGAGATGGTACACCATGAGAGATGTGCACGCAAGAGATGGTACACCCTGAGAGATGTGCACACAAGAGATGGTACACCCTGAGAGATGTGCACACAAGAGATGGTACACCCTGAGAGATGTGCACACAAGAGATGGTACACCCTGAGAGATGTGCACACAAGAGATGGTACACCCTGAGAGATGTGCACACAAGAGATGGTACACCCTGAGAGATGTGCACACAAGAGATGGTACACCCTGAGAGATGTGCACACAAGAGATGGTGCACCCTGAGAGATGTACATACAAGAGATGGTACACCCTGAGAGATGTGCACACAAGAGATGGGGTGGGGTGTGCTATCTCTTGCCAGGGCATCTATCTGGTGTCTGCTGACAAAATCGTATCTTTGACATGTCTGATATCTGGTCCATTCTTGACGCAGATAAGATACTTAATCCTAACTCAACATGTAAAAATAAATAAATAAAACATGGATGCTCACTGTAACATTCCCAGGAAACAATATTTTCGTTCATAGGCTAAGTGTTGGCAACAGTCAGTGAGTTTTCTCAAGGGCGGTAATAGACGGTCTTAAGGGTTGTGAGTTGGGCAACCACCTAAGGACCAACAACTATGTGGCCCCCGTGTTACTTTACGGTAAAAGGTGAACACGTAATCCCCTCACACCCCACGTAAGACATTCGCAAATTCCCCACGAAAGGCAGACACCAACTCAGGTGCTTTGTATTATTTAAAATTTTCGAATATTTTTTTTTCTGGGCTTTTGTAGAAAGTTTTTTTTTCTTCTTCTATAACTCGGTTATTTCATTAAAACCGACTTTTATTGGATCAATTTAAAAAATCTTATCCCACTATCTTTGTGACTTATTTTTAACATCACGTGATATAATGGTCCAAGCCGGGGCTCATCTTTAAGCGTACATGAATAATGATTTAAGCTGTTTAATTTCTTTGGAATACTGGTCTTCAAAAATAATTACGGCAAAGGATTAGTTGGTCCTAGTTCTGTATTGCTGGGTGGTGCGAGTAGTCATTTAAGGTTCAAGAAGATATTCATAATCTAAGCAATTTATCGGAATTCAAAGATTGTGTTAAATAACAGAAACCACGACTTCATGTGCTGATGAAACTAGATTCATTTGGTAGATAACTTAATTATCCGATGCCGAATATGATCGAAATCCTAAAGGTAAAAGAAGTTAAAAAGATATCTCACGGTGATCGGGCCCCCACCATAAATTGGTTCATTTTAAATTAAAATCTGCAAGGAACTAGATTGCGACTATCAACGGGCTAATATTCGGGCGCGTTATTTAATCCACGAAGAGATCACAGTTGTACAACATCATTATGTTTGAGTAGTGATCGCATCGGTGTAGTGATCGCATCGGTGTAGTGATCGCATCGGTGTAGGGATAGTGTTGAGGAAAACATGATCCTATCTGGGATAGAAATGTAACCAAATAATGTTAGTGACTTTCGTCTGGAATATACAAAGAATCAGAGACGTGACTTTTGTGAACATACAGGGCCCGTAACTGTGAGTTGACTTTTGTGAACATACAGGGCCCGTAACTGTGAGTTAACTTTTGTGAACAAACGGGGCTTTTAACTGTAAAGTGACTTTTGTAAACAAACAGGGCCCTTAACTGACAGGCGACTTTTGTGAACAAACAGGGCCCTTAACCGTGAGGTGACTTTAAGTTAATTAATAATTAAAACGGGTTTCAACTTATTTCGATTAAATCGTAACAACACTCCTAAAATGAAGGCTATGTATACCTTAAATGTCTTAAATACACCTGCATCGTACTGAAATAATAGCAACTGACCGCATCATTCTATGATAAAGTTGTGCAAGTTGTGTACGCCAAAATTTCATCTCTCTCGTCAGAAATAGAATCATAATTATTTGAAGACGATGTTGAGATATTTCGAATTCCAAAAATAATTATATTTAGTTGATTATTTCTATTTCTATATAAACAGACAGACAGGCAGATGTGCAGACACAAAATGTATGACGTTGCTAAAATGTTTATCAAGACTTTGTCTCTGAAATCCTGTGACGTCACACGTTTACAATGTGCCAACCACCGGAAGGGGGAGATAACCCAAATTTATCTGTGACCTTTCCTGGTGTCATTCACACAACTAAATAAAACCACTACGAATTAAAATAAAGAACTCAGGTCCTCTCCACCCCTTCTCCTCTTTTTTTCTTCCGCAGGCATCTCTTTCTGAGCGTGACACCTCTGCCTTCAACCCCGACCCCCCTCTCCATGTACAGAGCCGCCTTCTTGCCGCCGAATGTACAGACTTATCCCCCCGTTAATCAACGAGGGAATAAAAAATGGCCATGCTGAGGTGAGTACAAACCTATCAGTTATCGAGGTGGGGGCGAGTGCTCGCACAGTGGCACAGCGGCCAAGAGTTTCTTTTCCCAACAGCTACACATTTAGTTGATCCAATGGTTTCTGTTCCCAAATTCTACACAATTAGTTGATACAAAGTGACCAACTGTTTCTGTTCCCGAATTCTACACTATTAGTTGATACAAAGCGACCAACTGTTTCTGCTACCAAATTCTACACAATTAGTTGATTCACCCTTTACTCGCACCCCCCCCCCGCCGCGATCACCCTTTTGCGTACCCAAACGTGACCACTACAGGATCATCTTATAAAGCTGAAATAATTCAACAGTCGGCCACATCTCCATTTTGATTTCAAAAAGAATTTTTAAAATAAATACGTTAAAAGTAATTCGTTTGTGCCTCATAATGCACAATTCTTTACAATCTTAGCAAAACCTTTAAACCATACACAAGTTGTTTCAAATCTATTGTTATAAATGAATGCAACATTAACAAGGGAATGTAGTTAGAGTTATACTCTCCTATGCCTGACTCAATTGGTTTAAAATCTATTATTATTATTATGTTAAATTTTTAACTATAAAAATCGAGTGATTAATATGTGGATAATGAATATAAATGAAGCATTTTGCTAAACAAACGAACAATTGAGTGAATGTTGCAACTAATTCAATTTAAAAAAAAACACAAAAAAAAACCACAAAACCACACAACAAAGTGTAACTTTTGACAGGAAGTTACTTCCACAAAGCTGGGCCGCTAGTTCTTGTACATGAACTGTGTACAATTTTCTGAGCCACGGTTTCTCATCTCTCAGCCAAGTGACAGACATTGATTACAGTAAGCCACCCCACTGGTACAATAAGCCTCTTTTATTCATACACCTTCCATGCACGAGCAGCTCATTGGGGCTGCTATTAGCATAAATTATGGTATATCACACGATACAGCCTGAAACGGACCGTAACTCTCCCGAACAACACCTGTGAGGTGTAACGGCCGTTAGGTGGAGTAATCTTTAATATATGTTCAAGTGTGGTGTCATAAAAAAAACAAAAAACTGTTCCATTTGAATTGTTCTAATTAATTTTTCTACTTTGAATTTTCGATTTGAATTATTCCACTTAAAAATTTCTTTATCAATTGTGCAATTCTAATTTTTTTATTTAATTTTATTTTTCTATTTGAACAGTTCGGTGTTTAGGTTTTCAACAGTAGATAAAATAGTTTTCGGAATAAAATTTACAAAAAAATGTTTGGTCAAGTAATCGTATCCAATATTTTTTTCCAAAGCAAAATTTTCTAAAATCGTATTTTCTTACGATTACCTCTAAATTTCGTTGCTCTTATTGTTTGACTCTCAAAGTTTCTGTAATAAATAACCTATGCCTTAAAATGTCAGGTAAGTGGGCTACCGTTGACCTGATGACGTCAGGTAAGTGGGCTACCATTGAGCTTATGACGCCAGGTAAGTGGGCTACCGTTGACCTGATGACGTCAGGTAAGTGGGCTACCGTTGACCTTATGACGCCAGGTAAGTGGGCTACCGTTGACCTTATGACGTCAGGTAAGTGGGCTACCGTTGACCTTATGACGTCAGGTAAGTGGGCTACCGTTGACCTTATGGCGTCAGGTAAAAGGGCTACCGTTGACCTGATGACGTCAGGTAAGTGGGCTACCGTTGACCTTATGACGCCAGGTAAGTGGGCTACCTTTGACCTTATGACGTCAGGTAAGTGGGCTACCGTTGACCTGATGACGTCAGGTAAGTGGGCTACCGTTGACCTTATGACGTCAGGTAAGTGGGCTACCGTTGACCTGATGACGTCAGGTAAGTGGGCTACCGTTGACCTGATGACGTCAGGTAAGTGGGCTACCGTTGACCTGATGACGTCAGGTAAGTGGGCTACCGTTGACCTTATGACGTCAGGTAAGTGGGCTACCGTTGACCTGATGACGTCAGGTAAGTGGGCTACCGTTAACCTTATGACGTCAGGTAAGTGGGCTACCGTTGACCTGATGACGTCAGGTAAGTGGGCTACCGTTGACCTTATGACGTCAGGTAAGTGGGCTACCGTTGACCTGATGACGTCAGGTAAGTGGGCTACCGTTAACCTTATGACGTCAGGTAAGTGGGCTACCGTTGACCTTATGACGTCAGGTAAGTGGGCTACCGTTGACCTGATGACGTCAGGTAAGTGGGCTACCGTTGACCTTATGACGTCAGGTAAGTGGGCTACCGTTGACCTTATGACTTCAGGTAAGTGGGCTACCGTTGACCTTATGACGTCAGGTAAGTGGGCTACCGTTGACCTTATGACGTCAGGTAAGTGGGCTACTGTTGACCTGATGACGTCAGGTAAGTGAGCTACCGTTGACCTTATGACGTCAGGTAAGTGGGCTACCGTTGACCTTATGACGTCAGGTAAGTGGGCTACCGTTGACCTTATGATGTCAGGTTTTGGAGAAGGCAGCAAGTTTTCAGAAATGTTCATCACTTTCATATGTTATATTTAGGGCTGTTGACGATTAATTTAAATTTAATCGTTAACTTTTGAAAATTAACGATTAATTAATCTTTAATTTCGATTAAAACCAAAAATTGAAATTTAAGGTGTCATAAATTTATTGAAATACTTGTCGAAAATCGAAATAACACTGGGATGTCTTCTTTATATGACATTTTTTAACGAACAGCGCAAACATACACGTGCATTGACATTATTTGGTTCAAGTGATGAGCAGGTCTTATTGACAATATAACCAGCCGAGCTCAACAATCGTTCACATAGCTTTAGACTGTCTCAGCTGAAGTTTCTAAGCAGCGCGGCTGCGCAGATATTTGACCGACGCCACGAAGGAGTTTAAAATCACCGCGCTGCAAATTTTGTAAAATATTGCACAAAAAATGGACGTTGTGCAACTTTGCACACAAGTTTTTTTTAAAAACTTTGCACTGGAACCATCGAAGCCTAGACTTAGAGGGAACATTGCATGGTAGGCAAACGATTTCTCTCAATGGACACAATAACCTTTATCAACATTTTGAATATTCACGTCAGTCAATAGTTTAAAACCAAAATGTTCGTGTAATCGTCCGGAAATTAGTTTATATTTATCGGCCGAAATATGTTACTTTTTGACTTCCAGTACATTTATAAGTAATGGGTCAATTAATCGATAAAAAATTTAATCGTTAAAAATTGTTTACGATTAATCGACAAATTAATAGTTAATTTCCGCAGCCCTAGTTATATTCGGTACTGATCTCCAGCACAAAAGGGTTTAATTCGTTGGTCGTTTTTATCATTTCCTTTAGCACAGTTACTTGGCTCTAACGTTTCGGTCATTTTCGGAAAAGTTTTGGTAGAATTTCAAACAATTTCTTATCGTACAGCGATTATGCTGCTTTGATAGGGCTGGCCGCCCCGTCCTGTTGACGATTCATTCCTTAAACGACACCACCACTTAAAATCCTGAACCTTTCCATCGAGTCCCAGCCCCTGGTGCTTTCTCGGGTGTAGGTTAGGACATTAACTTCCTCGCCATCACCAAAAAATGCCGTTATAAAATACCATAGTTTTCTTATAAAGCCTTCTGGAAAATTTTCGTTCAATATCATAAAAGGTTTTCTCACAATACAATGTAGAATTATTTTGTACATTACGATCTAGAAGGTTTTCATACGATACCATCTGTAAGGTGTTCATTTTCATACGATACCACCTGGAAGATTTTTCATACAATACCATCTGGAAGGTTTTCATACGATACCATCTGGAAGGTTTTCATACGATACAATCTGGAAGGTTTTCATACGATACCATCTGTAAGGTGTTCATACGATACCATCTGGAAGGTTTTCATACAACACCATCTGGAAAGTTTTCATACGATACCATCTCGAAAGTTTTCATACGATACCATCTGAAAGTTTTTCATGCGATACCATCTAGAAGGTCTTCGTATATACCATCTGGAATATTTTCGTAATAAACCATATGGAAGATTCTCATACATTAGCATTTGGTAGGATTTTTACAAGACTATCGATAAGGTTTTCGTATAATACCATCTGGAAGAATTTCGCACAATACCATCTGGAAGAATTTCGCACAATACCATCTGGAAGAATTTCGCACAATACCATCTGGAAGAATTTCGCACAATACCATCTGGAAGAATTTCGCACAATACCATCTGGAAGAATTTCGCACAATACCATCTGGAAGAATTTTGCACAATACCATCTGGAAGATCAAAGCCAATCATGGCGATGTTGCCCTAGGGCCTAGGGAGTTGGAAGTTCGTCAGGAAACCACACATTTCTAATTTACATGAAAGGAATCGTCGGCACATGTCCACTGTTGACAAGATCAACTTGGTCACAAGATGAGAAAGAACCTTCTGATTTCGGTCTTTGAGATCTACATGTGTTGCACATATTAGTAATGAGACACAACTTGAAACACACGCCTATTATTTCACAAAGTCCTAGAAAAATGTCCACTACAAATCAAATAACTCTTCGCATTTAAAGTACGAACTAGGATCTTCCTCCACATTTGATTGTAAATCGTGATTTAAAAAAAAAGAAGCTAGGGCGGCATAGGCAAACAAACCAGCGTTTAACTGTAAGGCGAGGATGGAATAGGCAAATAAACCATTGGCAAACAGTACAGCCAGGACGGCATAGGCAAACAAACCATTGGTAGACAGTACAGCCAGGACGGCATAGGCAAACAAACCATTGGTAGACAGTACAGCCAGGATGGCATAGGCAAACAAACCATTGGCAGACAGTATAGCCAGGATGGCATAGGCAAACAAACCATTGGCAGACAGTATAGCCAGGATGGCATTGGCAAAACACGGTTATTGAAGCGGAGAGAACTCACGACGACCATCCGCTTACGATAGATTGTCATCAACTCATTAACATATGCTAATCACGTGATTATGGCTCACGGTTTGTACCACGATTCTATACTGATGTGATCAACTCGGAGTTTGTGTCACGTGTCACGTGTCCTGTCGACATGATGACGTTTTCTACTTGAACACGTGTTCAAAACACGCAAAACAACGAGGTCAAGGAAAGATAGAGCAGGTTTGGAAGTTTTAGAGTTCCATGACAATGCGGAGATAATAAACAATGAACAGTGAAACGTGAATAACAAATAATTTAAATTGTGTGTGCAAATGTAAAGAATGCCTGTTGTTTGAAATAGTTGAAATTTAGGGATATTTGGGAACATTTGAAATACTGGGCCACTATTATAGACACAGACACAATTGAAATAATGGGCCACTATTATAGACACAGACACCAATTGAAATACTTGGCCACTATTATAGACACAGACACCAATTGAAATACTGGGCCACTATTATAGACACAGACAACAATTGAAATACTGGGCCACTATTATAGACACAGACACCAATTGAAATACTTGGCCACTATTATAGACACAGACACCAATTGAAATACTGGGCCACTATTATAGACACAGACAACAATTGAAATACTGGGCCACTATTATAGACACAGACACCAATTGAAATACTGGGCCACTATTATAGACACAGACAACAATTGAAATACTGGGCCACTATTAGAGACACAGACACCAATTGAAATACTTGGCCACTATTATAGACACAGACACCAATTGAAATACTGGGCCACTATTATAGACACAGACAACAATTGAAATACTGGGCCACTATTATAGACACAGACACCAATTGAAATACTGGGCCACTATTATAGACACAGACAACAATTGAAATACTGGGCCACTATTATAGACACAGACAACTATTGAAATACTGGGCCACTATTAGAGACACAGACACCAATTGAAATACTGGGCCACTATTATAGACACAGACACAATTTTATTTTTAAAAAGAAATTAAATCCCACAGAGGATATAGAAAACAAATATAACTATTTTAGTTTAGATTTACTATTGATAGACATAGTTGTATACACCTTTGATGAGGAGGAACACGATGTTAAATTCATACTTAACAGTAATATCTTTACATAAATTTACAACCCCCCCCCCTTTACACCATTTAAACAAGGAATTAACCCCCACCCCCACCCAACAACAAATAAATAAAATAATTATGTTTTGATACATACGTTTAATAGGCATTTTCCTAAATTGTGACTTTAAAAAAGAATTAGATACACTTGTTCAATTAAAGAAACAACACAGAGACATGCATCTTATTTTTAAATCATGTCAATATCTAGAAATTATAAAGAGTGATTATAGTCGGGGAAAAAAAGTTAAATTTTTATTGTTAACAGGACATCGACAATTATGTAATGTTGGAACCCAAAAGAATTCCATTGTTATGTAAGCACTTTGCGTAATATAATTAAGTCATGTTGTAATGCAAGCACTGCATGGAAGATAGAGTCCTAATAATTTAACGCATATAAGTTTAGTAAAATCATCAAGCCCAAGAAATAAACACAAGTTTCCGCTGACAAAAATAAATTTATAAACACAAGTTTCCCCTGGCCACAAAAAATTAATTGTAAACACAAGTTTTCGCTGACAACAATAAATATATAAACGCGAGTTTCCACTGACAACAATTAACATATAAACACAAGTTTCCGCTGACAAAAATAAATATATAAACACAAGTTTCCGCCGACAACAAAATAGATATAAACAAAAGTTTACGCTGATAATAAGAAAGATATAAACACAAGTTTTCGCTGATGATTGCATCAAAATGAAGGACAGCAGTTTCGCTCAGATGCCGATTATTAAAGTTGAAAAGATGAGAATGGGAAGGGGCGATATTATCTTCGATCCCTCGGCGGTACCGAATTAAGTTGCGCCCCTGATGTACTTCCCAGAAAGGTTGGATTTCTTAACGTGAAAGGTTGGGTTCCCTCAAGTAGCCCATTGATTACATCCGGCTGTACGCCATTGACCGTCCCAGTGAATAATTTAATGCTGGTAATAACATATTTTTATAGCGCCTTTTACACGGGTTTATAACATGAACTTAAAATAATGTACTTTTAATGAAATCGTAATGAGCAACCGAAAGTCAGAGGTCATATGTAATAGTCAGTGGTTACCTGTAACTGTCATATATCATCTGTCATTGTCAGAGATCATCTGTAACAGATCCTCTGTAACAGTAACAGTTCATCTGTAACAGTCAGATGTTACATGTAACTGTCAGAAGGCATCTGTAACATTCAGTAGTTACATGTAACTGTCAGAAGCCATCTGTAACATTCAGTATAGTTACATGTAACTGTCAGAGGTCATCTGTAACATTCAGTAGTTACGTGTAACTGTCAGGGGCCATCTGTAGCATTCAGTAGTTACATGTAACTGTCAGAAGCCATCTGTAACATTCAGTAGTTATATGTAACTGTCAGAGGTCATCTGTAACATTCAGTAGTTACATGTAACTGTCAGAGGTCATCTGTAACATTCAGTAGTTACATGTAACTGTCAGAGGTCATCTGTAGCTGCCAGAGAGCGAGGTCTCTCCGTGGGTCGCGACGGGATGGTGAGTCGTTTTTTAAAGAAATGACCAGCAAAAGGAGGTATTCCAAGAGCGGGTCTACTGCTCATCGATCATACAATGCTAAGAGGGGAATACATGATGGACCATAGGACTCAGAACCTTTGGATTGGCGATTTTGTTTCAAAGGGTAGGGCTAGGTGAAGGTCGACGGTCGTTCAAGGGAGGTCGCTCTGCTTGGGGGTGGGGCTGGCGGAATGAAGTGACCTCAGGGGTGATAAATCAGACAGCCCAGTTCAAAGGTTGTAGACTTTTAGCAGAGCGCAGAGAGAATGAGTCGGAAACTATAGACATTTATTTGACATGAACTGTTTATTTATTTTGATGATGACTTAAAAAATATGTTTTGGAGAACAGACTTTTGCTGTTGCCAGTTTTTACGTCAGTTTGTGAGGCTATACATTTTAAATATCTTACACTTACACAGGCAAAGTAAACGTTGTTTAAAAAAACATTTTTCAAAAGAATATCTTGGAAGTTATAAATATTGATTACATATTTTTCTGAACATAAGTTACATTTACTTAAAACATAAGAAACATATGGTTTACTTTACGCTAAGTTCCGTTTACGGGCATGTCAAATGCCCAATTAACATAGTTATTAAAAACACAACACCACTATCTTATCTTTTCTGTTACAGACGCTCCTTCTATACAGAAGATTACTGCGTCCAAAGCTTATCCAAATATGCTAAAAATGGTGACTTTTAATCAGAAGAAATCTAGAGGATGGTTACATTTAAAATAAAAAAAAAGTATCGACTTCAACAATTTATAAACATAATTCTAAAGTATTTAATCTCTTTATAGTTAAATATCGATTTATACGTCTACGTTTGTGCGACGCTTTAAGTTAAAAAAAAATATTTTTTTTGAAGTTGTTAGAAATGAAAATGGGTTGGGTAGAAAATTTAACAAAATCAATGATGCGAGACATTTACGGGTCTATAGTATTTGATCTGGTGTGTCTGATCACAAATGAAGTACTATCACATGATATTTAACGCGAGTTGATGCAAATACAAAGAACAACTCTACTTCGCTTTTCACGCCCAATCAATACCGTAAAACTTTCACCTTGCATTGAAAGCAGAAACAGATTTTGCCGAAGACATGGTATCGTAACTGTATTCGCACGCACCGATACCATTGTGAAGTTGAGTCGGTGATCTGATGCCTCCATAAAGCCAGTCTGATCATTGTAAATAATTAATATACATGAATGCTTAATTACAAATGTCTTCGTTAGATTGTTATTTGATGTCTGAATACCTGCAGGTAAAGTTTTGACATAGTTGATGTAATAGGTTAAATTTTGTTCATGTTGAGGAACAGTGGCGTAACAACGGGTTGGCATCGGGGCATTTGCCAAGAGCGCCAGCTCAAAAGGGCGCCACTAAATCAATAATTTTAAAATTTGTATATAAATAAATAAAGTCGGACCTCTCTAAGTCGAACTCAATAGGACCCGGAAAAAAATTCGACTTACTGAGTTTTTGAGTTAGGGAAAATGGCGTAATAGGCTCCGATTAATCAAGGACAATGTAGATATTAAGAGGTGGGGGAACAGCCATACCGGCTAGAAGGTTGACAGGAAAGAGAGGTGGTGTCTATGTTTCATATGAAAGGAAGCCAAATTGCTTTGACATGCCGACACAAGCCCGTTAGAGGAGACACCTTTCCTCCCCTCACCCACTTTACTCCCTCAAAAAGGGGATGGGGGGAGTAAGATTTTTTTCTTTTTAAAAAGAGTCCCAGCGTGTAGTTAAAGGACGCGAATTAGTTACCATCCCTTTTTCTTGTCTTTTTCAGTTTTTGTACTTGCAAGGGTCGCTTAACCCCTCGTGGAATGCACTCAAATAAGATTTTACGTTAATTTACGTGGCTCTACGGAACACGTGTTCTGAAATTTCGCTCCAGAATAATAACCCAAATGCCTTGAAAAATTCGACTAAGAGAGGTTGAAAGCCAAAAATCTTGGAGTTAAGGAGATCTAAAATACATTAGTCTTCTGGAATTTGGCCGGGACCTAACAATTAATTCGATATAGGGAGGTTTTCGACTTAGGGAAGTTCGACTTAGAGATAACAAGAGTGTGAATAATTAATTATATTTAAAGTAGTGTATTACCCGTCAAAAATGACGGTAGTTTTCAAAATGAATATATTTCAGTTTTTGTAATTGTCCCTTTTGCCTGAAAGCCGCATAGTAAATAATCAGAAAATGTAGAGACCAAGAGAGAAAAATTAAATCTCTTTTCCATATTGAACAGTTTTATGCGGACGTTTAAAAATAGCGTTTTTTCTGTGTTTTCTTTCTTTCTTTTTTCAGTATTTTTTTCAAGGCAATTTTTTTTTAGCGGTGCGATTTCTAAAATCTAGCGTTAGGAACGGACATAGCAGAGTAAATATTTTGATTATATATACGAATATATGTGTTATGAGAAAACCTCCAAGCTTAGGCTTCGCGTTATATAAGTTTGCATGAATAATAATGATATAATCAGGATAATAGTAAATGTATAGTGAATTACACACAGCATAAGGTGATACTACAGGAAAGAAGTTTGAAGTTCGAAGTATTAACAAATATTGCTGAGGAGTCAGCCGGACTTTAACTTGCGGCATTGAATAGTGCGCAACAATTTTAAGTGCACCAATAATACAGCATAGTGCGTTAAAAATAAATTATGTGACTGTAATGTGATCCACATCTAGCACATCTGTGATTTGAAGCAGTTTAAGCTTCATTGATGATTATGACTTGTCAGTTTATTCGCCCATTTGTCCATCCATTATTACCACAATATTACCAAAAGATGTAAAAAATAAAATGTAATTTTACACATGTTAATACAAAGAACTATTCCTTTTGCATGGAACGTAGTAAGCAAAGTTTGTCACAGGATAACAGAAAAGATTAAATTATCAACTGTTAATCATATTTACAATTTAAGATAAACGTGTTGGTAATTCACATAAAAGTTTGTATCATTGTCAAGTCAGCACCTTTTCAAGATCTATTATAACTTTTCAGTTTATGCGCCCATTAGTTCATACATTATTACCTTTACATTATCAAAAACATTTAAATAAAAAATTGTAACTATTGACAACTATGAATAACAACGAACTATTTATTTTGCATGAAACCTTTGAAGTAAAGTTAATCACTGGATAAAAGAAAATGTCACAGTATCAATAGTTAATTGTATATAAAATTTAATATACACGTTTTTGGAATTCTAATAAACGTTTTCATTATTGTCAAGTCAGCACCCCTTCCAGTTCTATATTAAAAGCAAAGATTTTTTATTCCAAATTAGTCTAAGGGGCCGTCCATAAATGACGTCACGCAATTTTGGCGATTTTTGACCCCCTCCCCCCTCGTCACGCGTCATTACAAAAAACTTAGACGCCCCCCCCCCAAAAAAAAACAACAACAAAAAAACAAACAAAAAAACAAAACACTTTTATTGTCATTTAAGTATTTATTATTTATTTAGTGAAGATCTACATTGTAATATCGTAACCCGCGTGAAGCATATTTAAAAAACGTTTAACAGGCCTTCAGAAAACGAACTGTGTTAACATCCTTAGATTATATTTTATTTTAATGCATACAAATTAAACATTGACTATTAATCATCACGGTTAACGTCTTTGTTTAGAAAAAAAAACTATTTAAAAATAACATTTTAAAATGTATTTTTTAAAAATCCCTAAATTGACTGACGGGCATCCTGTCAGAAAGAGGTCGGCGAACAGAGGTAAATAACCTGAACTGGGGTCAAAAAGGGAATTCTTGGGGGTAATGCAGACTCATTTGGGACATATAACATCCATTACAATCCGCTAGATATATTAAAATACGTCATGTGTACGTGTACGCTTGGAACATATGCCCATTATTAAACCGGTTCCTTCTACAAAATGCATTTTTTAAAAATTTGACAACTATGTAGATTTCTTACCTACGCACTATATGAAGACACCCAAATTTACCCTACTTTCATTTCTATTGACACGAGTGACAATAATCTTAATCCACATGACTTGTCTGTATCTCGTATCCTTTCTGTGATATTTAAAATTAATGCCTTAAAAACTGAGCTAAGAAGAAAAGTTGTTTTGTGCTCCTCTCGAATTGGGATGTCAAGAATTTGAGGCATTCAATAAAGTAAATGAATACTTGACTAATTTTAAATGGACTCATTTAGCATTATATATAGAACAGTGCTTCTCAAACTGTTTAGTATAGTGGACCGGCAGGAATTTTTTCCATTGAACCAGGGACTGGTGCACTATTTTCCCTGCACAGACAATTTTTTCTGTACTTTTTTTTTAGAACATCTGCGGACCGGCAGCGGATGGCCCACGGACCAGCACCGGTCCGCGGATCACCACTTTGAGAAGCACTGATCTAGAAGACTAGAATGGCCAGGGGCGTTTGACCAAAAACCAATCGAACAATTATATCAAACTTAAAACGTTTTTAATTCTATCAAATAGATTCCCTCCCCCCTCCCCTTTTAAAGTTAAAGGATGCTCCGTGTCGTTTTGACTTAAAATATCATTTTAGACACACGTCATGCTTGTAAAACTCACCAGTAGCATTTTCGCTAAAGACGCTCCCCAAATCCCCGAGTCATGTGAGCAGGACCTAGAGTCTAGGGGGGGGGAGGGTAACGTATACATAAACTTGTTTATTTTGGGGTAACGGGCAAAAACGTTTTACGACTCCTGCCATGAGAGAACAAAACGGAGCTGAGGTTACATCACAAATGCTTTGATGTCAACATCAAACGACGCAGTGTAACAATTTCATATGTTATCTTGTGGATTCTCAAACTTAAGGATTATAATTAGATTTAATTTTCCTGGCTTGATAGCATACGCCAGCCAGCGTCTGATGGCCTACCGACCTGCACTTTGAGAAGCACTGATTTTAAAAAAAAAGTCATTAAATAAATTGTAAGCGACCAAATATTTTAGTGGAAGTTTGAATTAAAGTTACCCTTTTGATGTGACGTCACATTTCTTCAACCCCCCTCCCTCCCCCTCGTCACGCATCGTCACAAAAGTGTGAACCTCCTCCCCGCCCCCCTTTTTTTTGTAGGTGCGTGACGTCATTTATGGAGATGCATTAAAATATTACATGTAAATAACAATCAAACAAAAACTATTGTGAGGAGGAGTCCGATTTTTAAATATGTTATTTTTTAAACATACAAATATACAATCGCAAAGTGTATAAAAGAAAAAAAAACGCTAAACTGAAGCATAAGTTGGCAAATTTCATTTGCAGTACTAAATAATGGCTTTGTAGTTCAAAACGCATCGAAACTTGACAACCAAACGACAACCAATTGTAAGCCGTAAAACGAATGATATATATTAATATCGAAAATTAAATGTATAATTACGTACTTAATATTGACATGGACACATACACAAAAACGGACATTTAATACAGCAAAAAATAATAATATTAATCACATCAAATAAAACATGGCTCTTTTTACTTCTTTCCTTTCACACATTAATAAAAGCTCAAATAATGACGTCACGTCACAATATTTTATGGCGAGAAACACATTTTGTTAATCTCGAAAGCAACATTTTTACTTCTATATATATATTTTTTTATAGGGAGTTACCTCGCATCCGCATAGCGTCACGGAGAGACATGACAGACGTGACAGAGATTGAAAATTATGTATATTGATATATATTTTATTCAAACCATTATAATATTATTATTATGTTTGTGGCCTTTGCGGGGATTTTTATCATACAAATGTCAAAAAGATTTTACAGTCATCATTTTAAAAAGAAAAAGGTGTCTCCTCTCATGGACTTGTATCGGCATGTTAAAGCAAGTTGGCTCCTTTCATAAAAACATCACCGCCCCTCTTTCCTGTCAAGCCTTCTAGTCGCTATGACTGCCCCCCCCCCAATCTCAATATCAACATCGTCCTTGATTAATCTGCGCTTATTACGCCAGATTCCCTAACTCGAAAACTCCGTAAGTGGAATACCCCCCGACCCCCTTTTTGAGTTCGACTTAGAAAGGTCCGACTGTATTAGCAACACGCCAATACGCCAGCTAACAGAAGTGCTGAGCTGCAGTCGGTGGAGTGATAGTAAAATTTACTTTAAATTGTGAGTTTCTATCATTTTGTATGAGATAATGAGTATGACACATTGACACTATTGTTTTTATTTATAATACACGTTACTTCAAGGTTGGCTGTATTCTTTATTTACACAACAATATGCAATTTTATATACCAATTTTGTTTGGTATTATTTAGTAAATAAACTGCAAATTAGTATTGTTCCTGTCTTATGAATTTTTTATATTCACTTTGTATGACTGTCACTGTTAGACTACGTAATTATTGTCATAAATAAATTAAGAGAAATTCAATTATTTTTTCTAAAACATGAAAAAATGGCAAAGCTGAAACTTGTCAATTTATCAAGGGCGCCAAAACTAAATTAGCCAAGGGCGCCAAAAACCTAGTTACGCCCCTGTTGAGGAATAACTGCCCGGTGAGTTCCGCCACAAAAATTAAAAAAAAACAAAAGAAAAAATAACAAACAAACAACAACAAAAAACCACAAGTAATTACTCTCCAACGAAAGTAAATTTCATAATTTTTTCTTCATTGTGTTTTTCTCTCCAATTGGCAACATCTTTACAAAGACTTAAAGTTGTAAACAGAGTACAAATAAATTTTAAAAAATTAAAATTAATTTTGTTTTAAACAAAACATTTTCACGGGTATCAGAAAGCTTACTAGTATGAACTTTGTTATGCATTGTAGTGATAACATTTACCACTTATTTTGATTTACGGGAAAATACCCTCAAACGAATATTTTTACATAAATCAAAGACATTTGTAAAGAATGGCCCGGGGAAGGGCGTGAACATTGGACGAAATGTGGAAGGGGGTCAGTTGGACTTTTTCAATCATGCAAAGGATTTTAAAACTTTTATTTTAAAACAAATATTTTATATAGAGTAATAATTTAGGTTATGGTCATCGACTGGCACACAGCCATGAAACACATCCATAAATCTGTGCATAACTCAATGACGTCATCAGGTTTGGTGATTTCCGATAAAACTATAAAATATCTATTTTTGCTTTCGGGATTTTTACATCTATTTTGAGGTTTGAATTAATTGGTCCGTGGGATCTTGTGTGTATATGTGTATGTGTGTGTATAAGTGTGTGTGTGTGTACATGTGTGCGCGCGCGGTGTGTCTGACGTCGTTTTCGTCATCCCAATATTTTATACCCCCCTTCCCCAGCACATTACAGAACGCAAACCGTACAAATTGCCAAATTCAAACAAGTAACACGATGATGCTTTAAGAAACGCATACAGACGACACAATCAAATGAACCGTTCAAGATTAGTCACATTTAGATTAAGAAACAAGAACTAAATGATTTTTTTTCAAAACATCATAAGTGCTGTTCGAAAATTCTTCTAAGGTAAACCTTTTATGACGGATACACGCGCCCATGTCTGGGCATTAGCATGCAGTGTTATACACTTAGGGAGATTGAGAGTGAGATGTCTCCACTCAAGTTGTTAGAAATGTCTGTCAATTAAGTAGTGTTATACACTTAGGGAGATTGAGAGTGAGATGTCTCCACTCAAGTTGTTAGAAATGTCTGTCAATTAAGTAGTGTTATACACTTAGGGAGATTGAGAGTGAGATGTCTCCACTCAAGTTGTTAGAAATGTCTGTCAAGTATGTAGTGTTATACACTTAGGGAGATTGAGACTGAGATGTCTCCACTCAAGTTGTTAGAAATGTCTGTCAATTAAGTAGTGTTATACACTTAGGGAGATTGAGAGTGAGATGTCTCCACTCAAGTTGTTAGAAATGTCTGTCAATTAAGTAGTGTTATACACTTAGGGAGATTGAGACTGAGATGTCTCCACTCAAGTTGTTAGAAATGTCTGCCTAGTGCGGTGTGCCCATCCATAGAAAGAGCTCTACGCTATATAAGTATACAAAATAAATTTTAAAAAATATTTACGTTATAAGAAATTTCCAAATTACATTTCCGATTTGATCAAGATATCCCATAAGTTATATAATATGTGTTAAACATTAATTTAAACACGATAAATATTTTTGAATGATTTTTATTAAAGCTCAAATACCTAGTGGTAGTTCATGTGCGTGTGGATGATTTTTGGGGGAAATAAATGAAGTAGAAATGCATCAGATGAAATGGTATTCCATACATATATTAAAGTTAAATAGTTATTCTTGCAAAATAAGGAAATTCGATTTCATATTGGTAGTTTTTATGACAATATTTGAAAATGTTGTAGAAGTCAAACATTTACCTTAAGAATACAACCATAGAACTCATCGACAAGAGCGAGCGATTGGGTCATTATCATATGTTGTGTTCTCGTCCAATCATAGCGTGTAACTGTAGAAAGTCTTCATTACAGATCGTATTTAATAACTTATACACCGGCAACAGAAAAAAGAACAGACATATATTCGAGTACTCTTTGCTGATATAAATGTATTTATATGTATATATATTACTGAACATTAATAATAAACATTACAGTGTAGATATATACAATAGATAAACTAAGAAATTTTAAATCACTGGAAAATATATTGTTTCCGGAGAAAAATAAATTGCCTTGGTGAAATATTTATCACTGGAAAAAATATTTAAATCAAGAAACTAATTGTGAGAACCACTGTGTTTTTATCTCATTAGTTCTCACAAGTAATAACACCTGATAGCTTCTTTAAAACAAGTAGAATGATGTCACAACCAACTTTATGCTTGAAACCAGTGTATAGATCAAGGCTGGGGTGGGGGTCTCTAGAACATTGTTTGAAAACCATTGTATAGATCAAGGCTGGGGTGGGGGTCTCTAGAACATTGTTTGAAAACCATTGTATAGATCAAGGCTGGGGTGGGGGTCTCTAGAACATTGTTTGAAAACCATTGTATAGATCAAGGCTGGGGGTCTCTAGAACATTGTTTGAAAACCATTGTATAGATCAAGGCTGGGGTGGGGGTCTCTAGAACATTGTTTGAAAACCATTGTATAGATCAAGGCTGGGGTGGGGGTCTCTAGAACATTGTTTGAAAACCATTGTATAGATCAAGGCTGGGGTGGGGGTCTCTAGAACATTGTTTGAAAACCATTGTATAGATCAAGGCTGGGGTGGGGGTCTCTAGAACATTGTTTGAAAACCATTGTATAGATCAAGGCTGGGGTGGGGGTCTCTAGAACATTGTTTGAAAACCATTGTATAGATCAAGGCTGGGGTGGGGGTCTCTAGAACATTGTTTGAAAACCATTGTATAGATCAAGGCTGGGGTGGGGGTCTCTAGAACATTGTTTGAAAACCATTGTATAGATCAAGGCTGGGGTGGGGGTCTCTAGAACATTGTTTGAAAACCATTGTATAGATCAAGGCTGGGGTGGGGGTCTCTAGAACATTGTTTGAAAACCATTGTATAGATCAAGGCTGGGGTGGGGGTCTCTAGAACATTGTTTGAAAACCATTGTATAGATCAAGGCTGGGGTGGGGGTCTCTAGAACATTGTTTGAAAACCATTGTATAGATCAAGGCTGGGGTGGGGGTCTCTAGAACATTGTTTGAAAACCATTGTATAGATCAAGGCTGGGGTGGGGGTCTCTAGAACATTGTTTGAAAACCATTGTATAGATCAAGGCTGGGGTGGGGGTCTCTAGAACATTGTTTGAAAACCATTGTATAGATCAAGGCTGGGGTGGGGGTCTCTAGAACATTGTTTGAAAACCATTGTATAGATCAAGGCTGGGGTGGGGGTCTCTAGAACATTGTTTGAAAACCATTGTATAGATCAAGGCTGGGGTGGGGGTCTCTAGAACATTGTTTGAAAACCATTGTATAGATCAAGGCTGGGGTGGGGGTCTCTAGAACATTGTTTGAAAACCATTGTATAGATCAAGGCTGGGGTGGGGGTCTCTAGAACATTGTTTGAAAACCATTGTATAGATCAAGGCTGGGGTGGGGGTCTCTAGAACATTGTTTGAAAACCATTGTATAGATCAAGGCTGGGGTGGGGGTCTCTAGAACATTGTTTGAAAACCATTGTATAGATCAAGGCTGGGGTGGGGGTCTCTAGAACATTGTTTGAAAACCATTGTATAGATCAAGGCTGGGGTGGGGGTCTCTAGAACATTGTTTGAAAACCATTGTATAGATCAAGGCTGGGGTGGGGGTCTCTAGAACATTGTTTGAAAACCATTGTATAGATCAAGGCTGGGGTGGGGGTCTCTAGAACATTGTTTGAAAACCATTGTATAGATCAAGGCTGGGGTGGGGGTCTCTAGAACATTGTTTGAAAACCATTGTATAGATCAAGGCTGGGGTGGGGGTCTCTAGAACATTGTTTGAAAACCATTGTATAGATCAAGGCTGGGGTGGGGGGTCTCTAGAACATTGTTTGAAAACCATTGTATAGATCAAGGCTGGGGTGGGGGTCTCTAGAACATTGTTTGAAAACCATTGTATAGATCAAGGCTGGGGTGGGGGTCTCTAGAACATTGTTTGAAAACCATTGTATAGATCAAGGCTGGGGTGGGGGTCTCTAGAACATTGTTTGAAAACCATTGTATAGATCAAGGCGGGGTGGGGGCTGACATGGAAAACGTAGATCAGGTGGGGTGGGGGTCTCTAGAACATTGTTTGAAAACCATTGTATAGATCAAGGCTGGGGTGGGGGGTCTCTAGAACATTGTTTGAAAACCATTGTATAGATCAAGGCTGGGGTGGGGGTCTCTAGAACATTGTTTGAAAACCATTGTATAGATCAAGGCTGGGGTGGGGGTCTCTAGAACATTGTTTGAAAACCATTGTATAGATCAAGGCTGGGGTGGGGGTCTCTAGAACATTGTTTGAAAACCATTGTATAGATCAAGGCTGGGGTGGGGGTCTCTAGAACATTGTTTGAAAACCATTGTATAGATCAAGGCTGGGGTGGGGGTCTCTAGAACATTGTTTGAAAACCATTGTATAGATCAAGGCTGGGGTGGGGGTCTCTAGAACATTGTTTGAAAACCATTGTATAGATCAAGGCTGGGGTGGGGGTCTCTAGAACATTGTTTGGAAACCAGTGTGTAGATCAAGGCTGGGGTGGGGGTCTCTAGGACATTGTTTGGAAACCGCTGTATAGATCAGGGGGTATGTTGCCTTTAAAATCGTTTAAAGGCATATGATAATATCAACACCCCATAATATTATTATACATCACCATCGACTCGTATGATTATGTCCCCGACCACGGTTGTGCGTATCTCACCATCCTATTCGTAACACCACTCTATTTCCACTGACCATAAACACAAATACCTCACGCGTGCAACATAGACCACTTGAAAACAACAACAACCCATTGAAGCGTATAGCAGACACGTCACGGTTGGTCTGCGCCTTTTCTCTCATCACGCGCCATCAATCGGGCGCATTCACTTACATACACATAACGCGAGTTTATGTGCTCGTAATGCAGGACCTAATCAATTATTTGTGGAGCATTACAAGTCATGGAGATCAACAAGAATGGTGGTAGACGCCTGGCTTAGTTGAGGTAATCTTCAAACAAATGTTAGTCCCAGGTGTGGTTGGAAATGTTTTTGTGAATAATTTTGGACCCGCATACGACTCCACCTGTTTTTCAATTGTTTTTTGTGTGTGATTCATTTAAACAATTATTTAACTTGGAGATTCACAAACATCCATAAAATATTTTAGAAAAGCGTTTAATAAATTGTGTTCGCTTGTTATTATGATTTTAAGATATAAAATATATATTGAAATATTAAAATTAAAAAAAAACCCGCTAAATATACAGTATACCAAAGCTTGTTTTCAACAAAATTCCAATTTTATATCAGAAACTCATGGGGAAAATGCGGTTGTTGATGTGTGACATTGAAGTGTGTATTCGGTTTGTTGATATAAGACAATGAAGTGTTTCTTCGGTTGTTGATACATGACATTGAAATGTGTATTGTTTTTTTAAATTTTTTATTGTACATTGAAGTGTGTATTCGGTTGTTTTTACAGGACATTGGAGCGTGTATTCGGTTGTGGCTTTAGGATATTGAAGTGTGTATTTGGTTGTGGCTGAAGGACATTGTATTTTCGGTTGCGGTGATAAAACATAGGTGTGTGATGGATTAATCGGTTTCTTTAGAACATTTGGATGAATCATTTAGTCTCCACTCAAGATCAGGATACAAGGGCGAGAATAGGCTAACATCCATCGGCGAATGGCACGGCTTTATAACAGGCTCTATAGGGTACACAACTCTGAATGATACGATGATGAAATATTAGCTGGCACTGGTTGATTACAGTTAGGGTGTAGTGGGCTCGTGGGGCGAGGGGGAGGGGGGTGGATTAACGGAACACAAAACTAATTGGAGAGAGAGGCCAGTTGTAAAAGTGTAGAGACATGGTCGACAGTTTGAGAATCTGTGATATGTCTAGAATCATGGCAGCAGTAGAAAATGACCCCCCCCAAAAAAAAATAAAATATAAATAAATAAATACATAGTTAACATAGAGCAATAATATCAGTTTTTCCTAGGAATAGACATTGTGGACTTACAGTAAACCTTAATTTGGTTCTATCATGTGAAAACACGGTGTTGGACTGAGTGTAAGTAAAACTCATTTTCTGAATTTCGGTAAAAAAAAAGTCATCTGTAAGTAGACTAAAACTATTTTTCGACTGTTAGTAAAACAATTTTTTGTACTGAAAATGAAATCCTTTTTTGGACTGAAAGTAAAACTATTTTTTGGACAGAAAGAAAAAAAACAACTATTTTTTGACTGTAAGGAAAATTATTTTGTACTGGTATGTAAAACTATTTTGGACTGTATGTAAAACTAGTCTTTGTGCTGTATCTATAATTTAACTTTTTTATGTACATGTAAAATTATTGCTTCTGCTGTTTAAAATGTTTGAGTTTTAAAATAATTTATTACAGACCACACTAATTAGTTAGGGCATTTGGACATTAGGGCATTATGGCATTAGGGCATCAGGAAATTAGGATATTAGGTTGTATAGTGAGTGGGCTTGAAATAAAAATAAAGCCACAAAAAAATAAAAAATCCAATTAACAGCCAAGTAAAACATCAGGTATATAAAACATCAGGTATATAAAAGCATCAGGTATATAAAACATCAGGTATATAAAACATCAGGTATATAAAACATCAGGTATATAAAAGATCATCTCTGATAATTTTCTTCTTAGTGAAGTGCTCCAAGTTTTACATAAATAATTTGTTTCTGTTGTCTGAAGTAAATCTAAGATTTATATTTGTTTAGATGGTCTCTCTAGCTCATAAAATTTATATTTAATATTATTAATAAGTTTTACGTATATTTATACAAATTTAGATTGTATTTAATGTGCTGTACATAATTAGGCTAATTAAGTGTAACCAAAGCCCTACACTAATAAATTTATTTTATAATGAAGTTTGTATTTTTAACACTAAAATCATTTCATCTTACTATTAGAATAGGGTGCATGACTATTGAAACAATTAAACATGAAATTACAGGGCAAAGGTCATTTCATCAGTTGAAAACAAATGCTAATGTCGAGAGGAATAGTTTTGACACATAGACAAGGGTGGACCTATCAAATCACTGGTCATTTGTCAAATCATTGGTCAAATCACTGGTCATTTGTCAAATCATTGGTCAAATCACTGGTCAAATCATGGTCATTTGTCAAATCATTGGTCAAATCATTGGTCAAATCATTGGTCAAATCACTGGTCAAATCATTGGTCAAATCATTGGTCAAATCACTGGTCAAATCATTGGTCAAATCACTGGTCAAATCATGGTCAAATCATTGGTCAAATCATTGGTCAAATCACTGGTCAAATCACTGGTCAAATCATTGGTCAAATCACTGGTCAAATCACTGGTCAAATCATTGGTCAAATCATTGGTCAAATCACTGGTCAAATCATTGGTCAAATCATTGGTCAAATCACTGGTCAAATCACTGGTCATTTTCATACAACGGTGTTTGGAGTGGAACAATTTTGGTTGAAACTAATATTTAGTACTAGATACGACCCGTGACGTAGCATACGCCGCACTTGAGCATATATATTGCAAAGAAAGGGAGAAAAGAACGGACAAGAACAGCATCACATAGAAATGGGAACAACGCGAGTGAATGTTGGGGGGACCACCGACGCATTTTTGGTCTCGAGACACGCGAACTGCGGTTGAGCATCCCCCCACCCCCGCACTATCCTCGCTTGCCAACCATAAACTGTGAATGGTCCACCCTAGCTAGGGTCATTCGTCATCCTTATTCGCTCGCGTCTTGTGCTTGTCGTAATTTCCGGTGAATTCTATATATAGATTGGAGAGTTTAACATGTTCAAATTGAATGGTAAGGGCGTTTACTTAGCACAAAAAGTCATAAGGCTAAGAAGGGTCATTTCCTCTGATCAAGGAACACTATCTATGGTAATCATAAAACAATTTTAAAAAATGAAAATCATGGAGTATTTAACAATGAAAATCAAGGAACATTCATCTAATTGACACATGTAACAATGAACTGCAACCAGCAAATAAACTTTTGTCTGATAATCTAGAATCTCAGTTATAGCCACCTATCAGAGCCGTCTTTACACCAGTTTAGGCCCCCGGGCAAAGAAATATTGTTGGGCCCCTCCCCCGCAGGAATAAAAAATAAATATAAATAATATATATAAATAAACATATTCCCATGGGGCCCCTACGCTCGTGGGCCCCCGGGCAAATGCCCAACGGGCCTATGCGTTAAGACGGCCCTGCCACCAACATTGCATGCCAGTAACTCTATATTCTATATGAACAATGCTTATTAGGCTGTAACTATTGCCCGTATCTATCTGATTGTAACAGACTGTAACTTTTAATCTATAACTATTTGATGTAACAGAATGTAACTTTTTAATCTATAACTATTTGATTGTAACAGACTGTAACTTTTAATCTATAACTATCTGATTGTAACAGACTGTAACTTTTAATCTATAACTATCTGATTGTAACAGACTGTAACTTTTAATCTATAACTATCTGATTGTAACAGACTGTAACATTAAATCTATAACTATCTGATTGTAACAGACTGTAACTTTTAATCTATAATTATCTGATTGTAACAGACTGTAACTTTTAATCTGTAACTATTTGATTGTAACAGACTGTAACTTTTAATGTGTAACTATTTGATTGTAACAGACTGTAACTTTTAATATGTAACTATTTGATTGTAACAGACTGTAACGTTTAATCTATAACTATCTGATTGTAACAGACTGTAACGTTTAATCTATAACTATCTGATTGTAACAGACTGTAACTTATAATCTGTAACTATCTGATTGTAACAGACGGTAACTTTTATTTTGTAACTATATGATTGTAACAGACTAACTTTTATTCTGTAACTATATGATTGCAACAGACTGTAATTTTAAATCTGTAACCATCTGATTGAAACAGACTGTATCTTTGAGTCTGTAACTATGTGATTATAATTTTCATTTTGACTATAACCATTGAACTATCTGAAAGTAACAGATTATAACTAGTTCACTAACTATATTATTATATTAGACTATAACTACTATACTAACTGCATTATTTTAATTGGCTATAACCATAAAACTAACTATAGATATGATTGTAATTGACTATAACTATTAACCTAAATATATATATTATAGTAATCGACTATAACTTTTAAACAAATTATAGATAAATATCATTGTATAACTATTAAACTATCTATAGACTATAGATATGATTGTAATAGACTATAAATATTAACCTAACTGGATATAATTGTAATAGACAATAGATATTAGACTAACAACATGATTGTAAATATTAGACTTAAATTATCTTATTGCGACTATTATACTTACACTATGACATCAATTAATTTTAATATTAATATTATACTTTAATTATCTTGTTTTAACTATTAGACCAAAATTTTGTGATTATGAAAATGACCCAGCTTTAACTATGGGATCGCAACTTTTCGACTGTAGACTATAGACTAAACTATAGAAACTATAACATATCCTTTCAGACTGCATTATTACATACTCAATTATTCAGTTGTTAATTTTCGATTGTATCTCATTGAGCGCAATTATTTGAATGTAACTTAACTATTACATTGTAACTGTAACTATTCCATTTTATTCCACTGTAACTTTTTATATTTTGAAACTATTCCACTGTAATTGAAATTGTTTGAGCGTAACTATATTTGAATGTAGTCATTTAAATGTAGATAGTCGACAACGAATATTTGACTGTCACCACTAGACGAAACTTTACCCGACTAAAGTGAGATTAATGCAATTTGAATTGATCAACCGACTTACATCAATCTCTAGGATTGTCTGGCTACGAGAGCTCTGTATCACGGCCTGTTCAACGGTGCGAAACGGAACTTTGCCCTCATCTACGCTAAACGGAATTCTGTTAAATACCGCGAAAATGGCGTTGGCGCTTAATTTAATACGATGTAAAAAAATAATATGATTTAAATAGAGTGAAAAAATAAACGTTTAAATTTGTATGAAATTTAATTTATTTTATTGTCTTTTATACGTGTGTTAAATGGGTAACTCAGACGCTGTCATTATTTCCCGGCTAT
Source organism: Ampullaceana balthica (assembly GCA_944989445.1). Taxonomy (NCBI): domain Eukaryota; kingdom Metazoa; phylum Mollusca; class Gastropoda; family Lymnaeidae; genus Ampullaceana; species Ampullaceana balthica. Next base: position 660,420 of record CALYLW010000243.1, on the reverse strand, counting down.
AAATAGTGATTTATAGTGTGGACGCTTCAAGCTGAATTTTTTTTCTAATGAACTTATGTTCATTTAATTTGACTTAGATGCATTTGTTATTACACACAACTTTATGCGATGAGAAAATATGGGATGACCATACATTACTTTAAGAGTAGAGGGGGGGAGGTGAAATCTGAGGGTTGGGGGGGGGCGCACGTCGTATAGAGTGGGGGTGGGATATCACTTCAATGCCGTAGAGACGAAGTTTAAAAAATCTGATAAATTTAAAGTTATTTTAGGACAGGTCTAACTTCATGAATACATAACTTCACAGACATTTTTTACGGAGTGAATTATAAGCACGAAGCAATTCACTCGCTAAATATAATGGTACTATGCTTGCTTTTCAAATTGTTTTGTTGTTTCCCCCCTTTAATAAATACATAATTCGGAAACTAGTGTTTGAAACTAAATTCGACAACGTAATTGGTCGATATATTAAGGTATTTTAAGGAACTTTATGACGATTTCGTATTGGTTTACTCTAGGTGACAATGATACCTTTGACCTTTGACCAAGAGAGTCATGATTGATCATTGCAAAGTATTTTGGTCAAACTGTTGATTACCAAAACTCCTGAAAATCCCACGATGACTTATTGTGTTATATACTTAATTATACTATATATATTTATACCGTATATATATAGTTAGTTATACTATATATATATAATACCGTATATATATACTTAATTATACTATATATATTTATACCGTATATATATATACTTAGTTATACTATATATATATAATACCGTATATATATACTTAGTTATACTATATATATATAATACCGTACGTATATACATTGTACTCAGTTATTGCTATACTTGGTTCAAATTAAATCCCACTCAATCACGGAACATTTTTGTATGACGTGAGCACGGGGAACAGGGAACATGCAACACGACATCGTACGTCTCGCGGCTTAACTTGTCACACTCGGCTTAGCACTGCTTCTCGCCACGGTCCTGCTTCAGGAGGGATTACCCCCTCGAAATAACGCCACATAATCACGGTGTATAGTCCTGGGGCTACTCACGTTAAAAGCATACACAACAGATCGCGGTTCCGTATTTACCTGTAGCTCAATAACTCCAGCTCCATCGCCGGATTGTTTTCAGTTCAGATGGACGAACGGATGACGGGCGATCGCCAGGTAATAATGATCTGTGATGATGATGATGACCAAGTCCTGGAGTCGGTGGCTGGTAGGTAGTCCGTGTCCTGTAGGACAGTGAGTCGGGGGCACGACGAGGACGTAACAAATGCTCCCTATAAAAAGGGTTTTATGGTCCAGGTACCGGGGGAAAATGGCCCGCTGGTAACAACGGTGGTCTGCCCGTTACTCTCTGTTGGGGGGGGCTGTAGGAGTTATCAGCCCCTGCTACTCCGGCTACGTCACACCGTCTGTATCACAGGTGGGCGGGGCCAGTCGGAGCGGACGAGAGTTTCAGCCAATGGGAGAAGGGTTTCATTTCCCGGAGTCTCCTCTCAACCTCCCCCCCCCCGCCTCTGGTTAGGTGGAGGTTGCTCTGTGGGATAGAGAATAAAATTAAACCGAAAGACAAATAAACACAAAGGTGACAACGGTGTTTGGAAAACTGCAGTCGGTTGGTGCAAAGACAACGGTGTTAATTCAAAATGAATAAAACCTTTCAATTTAAGTCAAAAATATCTGTAGAATATGAATTAAAAACAAAACTGAATCAAATTAAATTATATGTTGTCTTTCTTACTTTTATTTATCTATATTATCTGTTTACCGACGCTCCTTCTATACAGAAGCTTATGCGTCCTACGCTTATCTATGGTTTGTGTTTAGTCCTGCATTTTTATTAGCGATTTAAATGTTGATAAAGTGTTGTTTTTCCTGATTCTTCAGGCAACCATTCACGCCCCGATTCCGGACGGGAGAAGGAAAACTTGTATGTGCTTGTTCTTGCATACGGAATAAGAAAGGTGTTTTTATCCTTATGTCTTTCTGAGGGTTGTATTAAGTTATCTTTGTGTTGTATTTTATATTTAGAATTTAATTGCTTTATGTTGATTACTATTTGCTCTTGGTTCTTTATCCTCTAGTGTTTCAAGGTTTAATGATTTAAACTAATGTGTTTACTTGTCATTTCGATTATTCTCCAGTAAATGAATCTGGGCAGCTCTTTTTTGAATTGGTTCTAGTTTATCCAATGTTTTCTTTGGTGCTGGGTCCCATACAGAGATGCATATTTCTAGTGCAGGTCTCACAAAGTGAGTAGCTTTTTAGTTTTATATCTCTATTCATTTGTTAAAGTTCCTTTTTATAAAGCCTAAGGTTTTGTTGATTTTTTAATAAACTTCATTGACCTGGGGATTCATGATTTGTTTCTATTTATTAAGACTCCTAAGTATTTGCATCTTTCAGTTGGCGTCAGTTCTTTTCCTTGGAAAGTATATTTGAATTTATTTGTTTCTTTTTCTTTGTTACTCTTAAACAGTTGACCAACTTTTCTGTGATGGAAGACATACTCCAGTTAGTTTCCCCTTTTATCATTCATCCTAAGTCTTTTTTTGTAAAATTTTGCTATTCTTGTTGTTGATTTAATTGTTCTATATATTATACATTCAACAGCAAATAGCCTAACTTTTGTACCTGTTGAGATGTTGTTGGGTAAATCATTTTATCTAAATTTAAAAAGAGTACTGGACTAGCAAGTCCTTGTGGAACTCCTTAGTTAATCCTTTATTGGTGCAGATTTAGATCCATTAATTATTACAGTTTGCTCCCTGCCCAAAAGGAAGTCTTGGATCCCAGTGATGTAACGGAACCTGAGATTCAACGTAGTTACGTTTTTTAAGTAATACTAGGTTGGTGAACTTGTCAATGCTTTTGAGAGTCTAGTAATATTGTATCTATTTGATCTTTTTTGTCCCCAAGCCTTTTGATAGTTCATCTATTAAACCGATTAATTGTGTTTCCGCATGATCTGTTTTTTCTAAAGCGTGTTGATCGTGGGCAAGGGCTTATATTTGTCAAGGAGGTTAAACTAATTCTACTATATATATGTCTTTCTATAATTTAAGGTGATATAGTAAGTGATACAGCCTACTAATTACCAGGGTCTGATTTATCCCCTTTCCTTAAAGAGTTGGACTTACATTAGCTATTTTCAATCTGGGGAGTTTACCCGTTTAGAGAGGTTGAAAGAGAACTACAAGGATTGGGGACAGTTCATTGATATAGTTCTTTTAATTATCTTGCAGGCACTATCTGGGCCAGTAGCTTTGTATATTTTTAAGTTTTTTGAGGAGTGAATGTATACCTGATCTCATCTACAGTTATGTTACCTATTTCCTCCATTATATTTAAATTTATTAAACTTCCTTGTCGCTGAGCAGAAAACGATGATGAAAATATGTGTTAAGGATATAAGCTTTAGGTTGCATTATCATTATAGGTTTTAATTATTTGAGCTTTCTAGTGGGGCTATTCTTTTGTCGATGGCTTAGATAATTGAAGAAAGAAAGCTTCGTTCATAAATACAATTTTTGTATAGTGTCACTAACACTAACAGGGGGCGCTGCATTCACAAACAGAATATCATTTTAAAAAAACAACAACCCAAAAACTGTGCTAAATGAGATCGTTAACAAATAAAATTCGATGTCTAATTTAATTAACATTAGATTTTATGTTTTTATGGAAGTTTTAATTTAAATATTTGTGAACAAATTTGTGGTGCATATTTGTTTAAGAGGATTGAGATTTGAGTGGTATCTATCGTTATTAGTTTAGGGGCGTTAAAATCAATGTTGGCGATTATTTGACTCGTAAAAAGTTCACTTCTAGGAAAACACATTTTATGTAGCTGTTAGAGTCAATGTCAATGTCAATCTTCACCATTTTCTCCGCCAATCTGATTAGGCTGTAAGTAGATATATGATAATACTATTTAATATACACACCAGCTAACATATTCGAATTCTCATTCTTATCGTCTGGAATTCGGTCACGTCACTCATGGAGTGGGTCGCCTGAACAAACGATGAAAACCAACACACTTTCTATATTGAAAACATTTTTTAAAATCTAATAAAAATGCAAGACTAGACATAAACCATTGATAAGCATAGGACGCAATATAATATTTGTAACGTTAGTGATATAGATAAGAAAAGAAAAAACCCCTGTCTTTACAACATAATAATACTATAATACAACAGCAAAAAGCCGTAGTTAGAATATAATATACAACAGGGTGTAATCAAGATTGTTATTTCTTTAATTTTACTTTGGAAAATCTATGTAATTTAATACAATAATGGAAACAGTTACAGACATCTGTCCGACATCCGGTTTGACATGGACTCAGTTACAGACATCACTCCAACATCCGGTTTGTCATGGACACAGTTACAGACATCTGTCCGACATTCGGTTAGACATGGACACAGTTACAGACATCTCTCCAACATCCGGTTTGACATGGACTCAGTTACAGACATCACTCCAACATCCGGTTTGTCATGGACACAGTTACAGACATCTATCCAACATCCGGTTAGACATGGACACAGTTACAGACATCTATCCAACATCCGGTTTGTCATGGACACAGTTACAGACATCTATCCAACATCCGGTTACACCTAGACACAGTAAAAGAGCACACAGCCTGAATCTACAACAGCCCAAATGATGGTGGCGTCCTTAACAAAAAATACAAAATTAAAACAAACACATTTTTTAAAGCCGCTTTGAAAAGAAGTGTAAAGTAAAGGATTACTTGCTGACTGTAGCCGAATGATTAAGATCGAATATGGCAGAAATTCAAATCTTTACATTTGTTAAATTATGTTTTTACAATAGGTCCAGTTTAAATCTTAAAAGCTAAAGAGTTCCTTGCATCCAGTGTTTACTTTGGATCACACGTCTATATAAATAAATATATATATAAACAAATTTGTCCAAACTTGAAGCGTCGAGAGTGGGTCCAGAGATTTTCTTCTTTCTCTTGCCGTGAATAATATGCCAGTAATATCGAGACCCAATGTGGTATGGCATGCTCACGGACGTAAAAAGTATCAAATCTTTTATTTAAAAAAAAAGTAAAATAAAAAAATAAATAAATAAATAAAACTTGTTAATTTCGACATGTTTTATGTACTAACAAAATGACATGTTTTTGTACTATACTATTACAATTAGATACTTTAATCATGGGAACGTATTCTATCGTGTCCAAGACATTTATTTGAACAAAAACAATCGAATTGGACCAGCTGATGATAATGATGTCATCCAAGTTGAGGTAGGTGTTTTCCCCTTTAGATTTACGACAACAATAGATGTACCACGAATAAATATAATTCATGGGATGGAGAAGATTCGAGTGCTAAATTTGGAAGATTAAGTAACTTCAAAACTTGACAACTGGTCAAAGTCTGTCATCTAACGCATTTTAAAATTACAAAAAAAATTATAGTAATACAAAAAAAATCCTTGCATGAAATATTTACAGACGACAGATGTAAAACGATACACACACAAAAAGAAAATATTTTTTTATAAAATTCTCAGAGGTCACAAACAGAAATGGTTAAGGTTAATGATTAGGTCATTTGCAGGTTTTTTTGTTTAGGAGAAAAGGGAGAAAGGTGGGCGATATGGTTCTTGATTTCTACACCGGAGAAACACTAAATAGGATTATTGTATTTAAAAATGTATGTTCAAGTATGTAAGTGCTGCTAAAATGTTCATAAGTTTGTAAAAACTTTCCCCATATTTGCCCAAATGAAAGTGTCCTATTTTATCTTAAGTATATAAAAAAAAGAAACTTTGAAAATAATCATTTTAAAATTAAATATTTTGTAAAAAATGTATAAAATCATAAAATAATGATTGTCTTCCAGCCGCAATTAGGGATGCATGTGTTTGGGAGTTATCAAAAACTCTTGCAGAGAGTGTCAATAACAGATCGTGGGGTGCACACTTCCATTCCATAAATTTAAGAGAGCAATGGATTCTTTTCTAAAAATAGAAAGTCGAGGTACGACTCACATAACATTAGTTAAATCTTCAAATAAATGATGAAGTCTTCAGAAGTGAAAAGACGTCCCGAAGTGCGCCCCATGCATGTATGTCAACAGAAAGCCCTAAATGTCCAATATAAATGAAATCTCATGTAGATAATACAAATTCTATTACGCTCATCCCCCCCCCCAACCACCAATCTATGGCGCTCCTATCCCAACACAAGAACAAACTCCGATTATTCTCTCTACCAGACCAGCGTCAAACATGGGAACCAAATAATTGATAATAACGTAGCCGCCTATAAATAGTGGAAAGAAAGAAATTGTACAGAAAACACAAGTATTTTTCTGCGTCCAATCGCCATGTCAATTAATGCCACGGGTCGTAAACTGACCGTTGATGACCAGATACCCCCTTCCACGGCCGCTCGGGATGCGGACAAGGCGCCAAAGAGGTTGACCATAAGATGACCATCTCATTTTTGGCGTTCTCTTTTCAAACCACTACGGGGAGCTTCCATGGTAATGGCAACCCATCTCGATGAAAGGAAAGGCGGACGGTTTTATCTAGAATGACCTTTGACCTTTTCTTCCAGATCAGGGCAATACTCACCGAGAAGCAAAGTAATCGACCACCTGACTGCTCGGTCTTTGTTCGTGATGTCATATTAGAATAATAATCAAGAAGAAAATAATCAAGAAACAAACAAAACAAAGCATTAGAAAATTTTAAAAAACCCACTAAAATAAAAAAAAATTAAAAAAAAACTCTTTAGTAATGCAATGTTTTTTAAAAAAAATTCTCACTGAAGTTGGATGGCCATTACTTGTTCAATAATTTTAAAACAAAGAACTAGTCTAAAAATAGAAACAATCCATTTAATACCGATTTAATTCACGAATGGGTGCACCAGTTACGCAAGAGTCGATTGTAATTTTTTGTTGGACATCCGAGTCGCTACCGAAAATATCCTCCCCCACTCACTCACCACAAAAGAGAAAAAAAAACCCAGCCCCACACTTTGAATGTCGTAGCAGTGACAATAAAAGCTCATAAAACCCCAAAGGAAATCACATTTGTGAATTTGAAGCTGCGTGCTGATACCTCGACAACTCGGTGGATCATGGTCGAAACACGTTACAGCGGGATAACAAGGATTGTGTTGGGACTTAGTTAGATGTGGATTGTGATTGTGAGGGGGAATTAGTTATTCGTTGATTGTGATTGTGTGGGGGACTTAGCTAGACGTGGATTGTGGTTATGAGGGGTAATGATATATATATATATATATATATATATATATATATATATATATATATATATATATATACGGATTGTTGGGGGGGGGGAATTCGCGATACATGGATCGTGATTTTGCTGATGACTGACTGCTCTCAACAAATGACACTGCTCTCATTAGAAGATTTCTCTCAACAAATGACACTGCCCTCAACAAATGACACTGCCTTTCATTAGAAGATTGTTCTCAAAAATGAAACTGCTCTCAACAAATGACACTGCTCTCATTAGAAGTTTGCTCTAAAAAATGACACTGCTCTCAACAAATGACACCACTCTCATTAGAAGATTGCTCTCATCAAATGACACTGCCCTCAATAAATGACACTGCTTTCATTAGAAGATTGTTCTAAAAAATGAAACTGCTCTCAACAAATGACACTGCTCTCATTAGAAGTTTGCTATAAAAAATGACACTGCTCTCAACAAATGACAATGCTCTCATTAGAAGATTGCTCTCAACAAATGATAATGATCTCAACAAATGATAATGTTCTCAACAAAAGACAATGCCTCATAAATGACACTGCCCTCCGCACGTTACATGTTAACGTATAATTCTCGTGATTCTGATGTTGAGGACATTTAAAATTTGTCAAAATTGAGGAGAAGTTAACAATGAGTTGAAAAGAATGATGTTAGTCCTAGAGTCCTACAGGGACCGTTTCCAGGGGGCACAAAGACGAATGACATTCAATGACATTGTCTTTTCTGGTTACCTGTACTCTTCTTCCCTATTCATTCATCATTTTTGGTGTTGCTATATATCTTGAAAGACTCAAGTTACTTTAAATGGGTACTGCCCAACTCTCCCCCCCCCTTATGGTGCTTCAAAACCCCAACAAAGCCATAGCGAAGAGAGGAAAGTAAAGAGAAGAAGACACCCATGAAGCCATGGTGTGGATAGAACCAGAGACCCTCACATGTGACGGTCGCACGCCACTGGTCTCTGGCTGACCGCTGGGTGGGGCGACCAACGGCAAGCCGCTGTGGTTTTATGGCTGATTATAAAAGGACAAAAAGGGAAAGAACTGTCATTAAAAGACGAGGGTGGCCAATTGGTAGGGAAATGACTTACGGAATATGGAAATCTGGCCACGTGACCTGGCGGTAGGAAAAGGAGAAAAGCCATTAATCCAGATATGGGGTAGTTCGAAACAAAGAATTGTTTTAAGCTTGCAAATTAGTTTCCCCATAGACCAGCATGCATTCTTACAAGAGATCGATATAATAGGTCGTGGAATAGAATATATCAGAATTCTCTGCTTTATAAGGACGATACTTTATATAACCGCTATCACACACACGCACCAGAAGCTAACATGACGTCATGGGATCCATGCATCAAGTATCGCAAAGACCAGGGAAAAAGCCGTTGTTCCAGAAGTAGAGTTAAATCAGTTGGACTTTAACAGACATTTTTTAAAAGGAAAAATAAATCTGAACCAGGGAACTGTTTCAACCCGAGGATGAGGTCAACAACAAAGATATTCTCAAGTACTTGCTTGTCGACAAATAAAAGGCGTAATTGCTCGTCCATTGGGGCAGTTTGAATGAAATAATCCAGACCATTCGATGTTAAGTGCTTTGCACAAAAACTGTAAATAACCAAACTCGCGGACATGAAAAGAGAGGGCGCCACCTGTTGAGCCCGCATTCAAATGAGCCCCCCGACTACCACGGCGCGAGTCAATGATTATAGCCGGCCAACGTGTCGGCAGACGTCAAAATCAGATGGTGGCCATTTTGAATTATTTTTTTTTGAAAAAGGTGACTCGTATTGTTTCGTTGACAACAGAAGGTCGCTTAGAGTTTTTTTTATGAATAGCACTCTACAGGTTAATATCCCATACTATACGCACGGGACGAGCTTAGAGTGATTTGAATAAACAAATAATTTATACAGCGTTTTCCTTTTCCCCCCCCATATATAAATGATAAAACCTATTACGCTTTTTCAATTTCCCCCACACGCAAGGTGCTACTGGGCACAGTCGTATATGACAGGTGGTAATTTTTAATTAGCTCCAACCGTCCTCTCAGGCCAGGACATCAGACATTGATCTAATAAATATAAATTTATAGACCTAGTGCCTAGATCGTGTTACCGGCAGATAGATAGATAGATACCTGCAGCATCGCACGACTTATGGGCAGGCGGTGCGGTGCGCATGGGAAAGGTGCCAATTTTAACTGTTTAAAAAATTTAAAATAAAACTGTATCAACATCTAAACATGGAAACCGATTTTCTGAAACTAAATCTCGTTTTAAAAGGATTATAAATTTGACCGGATTACAGTGAAAGCGTTTAAACAAACTATTATTTCAACTTGATAAATACAATTATTTTTTTATAAAAGATTATCTGGATATCTACAAATGTAGATTAAATGACCGGAAAAAATTGAAATAGATAACAAGCAGTAACAATCAGGCAAGTTGAGTCACTTCCAAGAGCTGATAGAAATAACCTCAATAAAGATAATTAAAAGTAAGGTTAGCTACGAGATTAACTAAAATACAATCACATCCATTAAGTTTCGAAATATTTCAGTGCCACAAACACTGGCGTAATGAGCGTTAGTGCAGCCATTATTATACTTAATGCCATGGGCACATAACTGTATACTTAATGTCATGGCACAGAACAGTATACTTAATGTCATGGGCACAGGGCAGTATATTAATGTTATGGGCACAGGGCAGTATATTTAATCTCATGGGCACAAGACAATATAATTAATGTCATGGGTAAAGGGCAGTAAATTAATGTCTTGGGTACAGGGCATTATATTTATTATCATGGTTACATTGCAGTATATTTAATGTCATGGGAAAAGGGCAGTATATTTAATGTCATGGGTACAAAACAATATATTTAATGTTATGGGAAAAGGGCAGTATATTTTATTTCATGGGTACAAAACAATATCTTTAATGTCATGGGAAAAGGGCAGTATATTTAATGTCATGGGTACAGAGTAGTGTATTTTAAATAATTTAATGTCATGGGTACAGAGTAGTGTATTTTAAATAATTTAATGTCATGGGTACAGAGTAGTGTATTTTAAATAATTTAATGTCATGGGTACAGAGTAGTGTATTTTAAATAATTTAATGTCATGGGTACAGAGTAGTGCATTTTAAATAATTTAATGTCATGGGTACAGAGTAGTGTATTTTAAATAATTTAATGTCATGGGTACAGAGTAGTGTATTTTAAATAATTTAATGTCATGGGTACAGAGTAGTGTATTTTAAATAATTTAATGTCATGGCCAACGGCATTGTTTATAATGTTTTTGGATAATTCAGTATACTAAATGTCATCGGGAAAGGCAAGTATTTTAATGTCAGTTACATTCAGTTACAGACCAACTACAGGAAGTAACAGGCCAACTACAGGAAGTTACGGACCAACTACAGGAAGTTACGGACCAACTACAGGAAGTTATAGACCAACTACAGGAAGTTACAGGCCAACTACAGGAAGTTACAGGCCAACTACAGGAAGTTACAGGCCAACTACAGGAAGTTACGGACCAACTACAGGAAGTTACAGGCCAACTACAGGAAGTTACAGACCAACTACAGGAAGCTACAGGCCAACTACAGGAAGTTACGGACCAAATACAGGAAGTTACAGACCAACTACAGCAAGTTACGGACTAAATACAGGAAGTTATAGACCAACTACAGGAAGTTACGGACCAAATAAGGGAAGTTATAGACCAACTACAGCAAGTTACGGACTAAATACAGGAAGTTATAGACCAACTACAGGAAGTTACGGACCAAATAAGGGAAGTTATAGACCAACTACAGGAAGTTACAGACCAACTACAGGAAGTTACAGACCAACTGCAGGAAGTCACGGGCCAAATACAGGAAGTTATAGACCAAATACAGGAAGTTATAGACCAACTACATGAAGTTACAGGCCAAATACAGTAAATTAAGACCAACTACGACCATGATATTGTTAGGGTAACCAATAAAATAAAAACTAAAATAAATAAGATGCCTAGAAGAACAATCTATCTTTGGAATAAATGTAATTCAATAAAACTACACCAATCAGCGACTAACTTCCAACACAATTTTCTAAGTAAATTTAACACAAATAGCCCAGTAGAAGATTTTTGGAAATATAAATATTAAAAAAATCTAAAAACTATAATGGATGAGAATTTAAAAAAAACCTGACATCAAATGAAATTAACAAATGCTGGTTCATTTCTAAATTAAAAAGCTATGCAAAAGAAAAGAGAACTTATTTAAGAAATTTAAGGATACCAATTTAAATAGGATACACAAAAATACTTCAAGATTAACCACTTGACACAAAATACTTAGTCGAAACCTCCGAAATGAATATATAAACAATGTAGTTTCTAAAGATAATAAAAAAAAATTAAAAAAAACTCATGGTCCTTTATCAAATCTTTAAAAAATGGAACCCACAGGAAAGGCCATACTAAAAGGCTTAAATACGGAAACCTATAATGATAATGATACTTAAGCTAATATCCTTAACATATATTTTGCATCATCATTTTCTGCCTCAGGCGACAAGGAAGTTTTAATAAATTTAAATAAAATGGAAGAAATAGACAACATAACTGTAGACGAGATAGGTATACATTCACTTCAAAAAAACTTTAAAATAAACAAAGCTACTGGCCCAGATGAATGACCTGCAAGGTTATTAAAGGAACTAAGCAACGAATTTTCCCCAATCCTTGTAGTTATTTTTCAAGCCTCTCTAAACCACGGTAAAGTGCCCCAGGATTGGGAATTAGCTAACGTAACTCCATTCTTTAAGTAAGGTGATAAATCAGACCCTGGTAATTACAGACCTGTATCACTTACTAGTATCACCTGTAAAATAATAGAACACATAATATATAGTAGAATAGTTAACCACCTAGACAAATATAATGCCCTATGCCCACATCAACACGGCTTTAGAAAAAGCAGATCATGGGAAACACAATTAATAGGTTTAATAGATGAACTATTAAAAGGCTTAGACAATAATGATCAAATAGATACAATATTACTAGACTTCTCAAAAGCATTTAACAAAGTTCAAAACCTTAGTTTACTTTAAAAACTTTACTACTTTGGAATCTCAGGTCCCATACATCACTGGATCCAAGACTTCCTTTTGGGTAGGGAGCAAACTGTAATAATTAATGGATCTAAATCTGCACCAATAAAGGTTAACTCAGGAGTTACTCAAGGAACTGTGATAGGTCCCTTACTCTTTTTAATTTACATAAATGATTTACCAAACAACATCTCAACAGGAACAAAAGTTAAGTTATATGCTAATGATTGTATAATCTATAGAAACAATTAAATCAGAACAAGATAGCACAATTTTACAAAAAGACTTAGATGAATTGATAAAATGGGAAACTAACTGAAGTATGTCTTTCCAACCAGAAAAGTGTCAACTGTTAAGAGTAATAAAGAAAAAGAAACAGATAAATTCAAAATATTTCATTCATGGAAAAGAACTGACCCAAACTAAAGATGCAAAATACTTAGGAGTCTTAATAAATGAGAAAGTATCATGGAATCCCCGTGTCAATTAAGTTTTTAAAAAATCAAACAAAACCTTAGGCTTTATAAAAAGAAACTTTTCAAATGTAAGTGATATAAAATTAAAATGCTATCTCACCCTGGTGAGACCTGTACTAGAATATGCATATTCTGTATTGGGACCCATAAACCAAATAAAACATTGATAAACTAGAACACATTTTAAAATAAGCTGCCAGATTCATTACTGGAGAATATTCAAAACTGACAAGAATAACACCATTAGTTAAATCATTAAACCTTGAAACACTAGAGGATAGAAGAACCAAGAGTAAAGTAGTAATTATACATAAAGGAACTAATTCTAATATAGAAATACAACACAAAGCTAATTTAATATAACCCTCAGATGGGCATAACGATAAAAACACGTTATTTATTCCGTATGCAAGAACAAACACATACACATTTTCATTCAACCTGTCCGGAATTAGGGCGTGGAATGGGTTGCCTGAAGAAACCAGGAAAACCAACATTTTATCAACATTTAAATCTCTAATAAAACACAAACCATAGATAAGCGAGGTCGCAATAATCTTCTGTATAGAAGGAGCGTCTGCAGCAGATAAGATAAGAACTACAGGAAGTTACAGCCCAACTACAGGAAGTTACAGACCAACTACAGGAAGTTACGGACCAAATACAGGAAATTACAGACCAACTACAGGAAGTTACGGACCAAATACAGGAAGTTACAGACCAACTACAGGAAGTTACAGACCAACTACAGGAAGTTACAGACCAACTACAGGAAGTTACAGACCAACTACAGGAAGTTACAGACCAACTACAGGAAGTTACAGACCAGATACAGGACGTTAATACTACACGAAGCAACAGATTAACTACAGGAAGTTACAGACAAACTACAGGAAGTTACGGACCAGCTACAGAACTGCTATATGTAAGTTACAGACGAGTTACCGACCACACTTAGGGCTCAAATTTATTCAAAAGAAGATCTCTACATGATATTATCAAACGTACATGCCCATTATTGGTCAGTCAATGATACGATTGTACAAAAGTACTAAAGCTTTGCTGACACTATTTAAGAACTAATTAAATTAACAAGGTAAATATTCCATCATTCTGTCGGCGCCACCTGGATGAACAAACCAAGAATTACATTAAATTGAAGGAAACCTGTATTATTAGAATCATCTCCTTATAATTGTTATAGTTTAGATAACATGTTTACGAATTTGAATTGAATGACTAACCTGTTTACCGATTGCTACATCATATATGTAGGCATGTTTAATGATTGCTACGTCATGTACTCAGAGGCGTCACTAGGGCTGGTGTCACCTGGGGCAGTAGCCCACGGTGTCACCCCCTAACGACTTAACCCATAGAAATCCTCCAAGTTTTCCAGTGCCAAATAATGGGAAAACACAGAATTTTGCATTTTGGTGTCACCCCCCTGATGGTGTCACTCTGGGCGGCCCGCCTCCACCGCACCCCCTAGTGACGCCACTGCATGTACTAGATATGTTTAGTGATTGCTACGTCTTGGAACTCTCTCCTCTCTGTGTACCAAATCTCCTAAATCACCCCCCCACACACACACAATAATAATATGGATGGTACTTTTGTACACATGTACCGGAAGTGCTAAAAACTACATACAAATTAAAAAGTTAAGTTTCAAATCTTTTTAAAGTTAGAACACTGATTAGTTTTTATGAAATCGATAGCTTGATGGTATATCATCCCAATCTAACGGCACAGCTGTGTCCATAGTATTCCAAGGAGTAGTGACAAGCCAAAAATGACAACCCTTTTCTATACAACCCTTTTATAGACAACCCTTTTCTAGACAACCCTTTTCTAGACAACCCTTTTGTAGACAACCATTTTCTAGACAACCCTTTATAGACAACCCTTTTATAGACAACCCTTTTCTAGACAACCCTTTTCTAGACAACCCTTTTCTAGACAACCCTTTTCTAGACAACCATTTTATAGACAACCCTTTTCTAGACAACCATTTTCTAGGCAACCCAACAAAAACAACTGTTATAGGCAACCCAAACCTAAACAACCTTTTTCTAGGCATCTGACAAATGCACATCCTCCTCCTCCATCATCCCCCCCCCAAACTTCCTCATTACCTCCTTCCTCCACTTCCTCCACACCCCCGCCCCTTCTTGTCTTTTCTAATTTCAAATAGTAAAACACTGAGCCGCTCAGTTAGTGGAGGCCATTAAACGGAAGTAAACGTCACCAAATGGCGGTAGAGCGCGGGAGTCGCTGGCACGTTCTATCCCGGCAGCCACTCAGCCTAATCAGCCAGTAAAATGGCCGCTGCGAGGGTTTCAAGCCGAGAAGCCAAGACTTTATAGTCTTCTAGGAGCGCTAGCATCTTCGGGACCACCTAGAAGGGGTTAGAAGGTCGACCCCCCCGAGGTCTTGGGAAATGGGGTACAGTTCTCATTTTTTGACTGTTCTGAGAAGTGGCCCAGCGAGCCGACAGAAAAGTTTGTGGAGTTTACTCTAGGTGACGGGTTTACTCTAGGTGACGGGTTTACTCTAGGTGACGGGTTTACTCTAGGTGACGGGTTTACTCTAGGTGACGGGTTTACTCTAGGTGACGGGTTTACTCTAGGTGACGGGTTTACTCTAGGTGACGGGTTTACTCTAGGTGACGGGTTTACTCTAGGTGACGGGCTTACTCTAGGTGACGGGTTTACTCTAGGTGATGGGTTTACTCTAGGTGACGGGCTTACTCTAGGTGACGGGTTTACTCTAGGTGACCAGTTTACTCTAGGTGACCAGTTTACTCTAGGTGACCAGTTTACTCTAGGTGACCGCAGGAAGATTTCAGAAACTTTTCACATATTTAATTAAGCAATAAAATTAAAATTAACATTGCAAGGAGTAAAGTCTAGTTGTATAAAGTAAACGTTTTTCGAATTGATTAAAGTCTTTTTGTACGTTATAAAGAAAAGGTCTAATTTTATTAAATTAATTAAAGAACTTCACAATTGATTTAATGTTCAGGCATTAAAAGGTGGAAAAACGTTTGTGATAACATTTTAGTTTTTTTTTAAAAACAGCTTTCAGTACAACAAAAACATTAGTTCTATGCAGAGGTGGGAGGGGATGCAATAGGTCTCAATGGTTTTATCTGATCTCAACAGTGCAGCCTAGTCTGATGTAACAACCTCCAAGCAAACAAGTCACGTGATATAACAACCTCCACGGAAACAAGTTACATCAGTCGCCATAACTTGCTACATTTGAAAACTTTTAAAACCCGAGCTCAGCCTTTAAAATATGTCATGTTCTATCGGTCATCAGGATCCTTGGTTTTTGAGGACGTTTAGGGTTAACAAAGCAAATGTCACACAGGGACGGAGTCGGTCAAAGTCAAGGTATATTACTTTCTCATTTCAAATATTCGCCTCAGTCCAGTGATTTAGTGGTCAGCATCATAGATTTATATATTGTAACATTCAAAACGGTCTGCTGCCATGATTAAGTACTTGATGAATGCTTCAATTGAATTTAAAGAACTTGGTCTACCCCGCTTCTTCCCCTGGTCGGTGTGCTTGAATCAACGTAGAAGACGGAATTAAATGCAAGGAAGGCAAGGGAAACATTTGAACACGATAAATGAAGTGCAACGAACCCAAGGGAAGACAATTTCAATCTCATTCAGATCGCAAGCTCTTATTTGCCAAAAAATGATGAGTTATTCCGCCTGATAACTTTGTGGTTGTGGGTTGCGCTGAGATAAGTTAAAAGTAGATTGGGGAGGGGGGTAGGGGAGAGGTGGGAGGGAGGAGGAGGAGGAGATTACATGAGATCGTAAAATCCAAATTGTTGCTGGAGATCCTGAGAGACAAAAAAAAATGAACCGGGGAAAGGGTTAAGGCGGTTGGTTGGCCAGGAGTTGAAGAGAATTTCCTTTGGACTTTTTGTTCAATGTTAGAGTTTGGCATCTAGTGTTAGAGATAGCCGGGTATCTTTGTTTACAGGGTAGAAGGACAAGTTTCTTTGAATGAGATGGATGGACATTTTGTCTGTAGGATACAGAAATTTACTTTTTGATTAACGATGACTCTTGTATTGTTATATAGAACGTGAACTATTTGTTGGGGATACTAAATATTATATTGTCGCATTTATAGCGTATTAAAAGCAATTTTTTTGCCAGAGATGACTATAAACGTGATAAAACACTTTATAAAATAATTTCATCTTATTTGATAGTGAAATCGACATTTAAAATAACTGGCCCATGACGATGCTGTCATGAGAAGGAAATTTTGGAAAGAAAACAATAGCAGGCCAACTAAACAAACATTTACCAACAGTTCATGACATATGGCATTTATTTGAGGGCAGGGAGGACATGATATACCCCCCCCCCACGACTAGAACTTGATTCATATGGAATGGAGCCCGGCCCAGCAGATAGATACACATACATCATACAAAAGGACAACTGCCCGACATACTGAAATAATCCTTTTGTTCGCTGCTTCTATGCTATCTGAAAACTCTCCGAACACACATGTTTACATATGAAGAAGCCAAGCTTCAAAACGCCACACATTAAATAAAACCCGTCAGAGTAAGGGTCGCAGTCTCCTCAAGGGTAAATGTAATGGGACTGTAGGGGATTTGTAATGTGGTTTGAGAGGATATGTACTGTGGTTGTAGAGGACAGAGGCGTAACTAGGTTTTCGGCGCCCTTGGCTAATTTACTTTCGGCGCCCTTGATAAATTGACAAGTTTCAGCTTTGCGATTTTTTCATTTGCTAGAAAAAATAATTGAAATTGCTCTTGTTTTATTTATGACAATAATTACGTAGTCTGACGGTGACAGTCATACAACGGGAATATCACAAATGCATAAGACAGGAACAATACTAATTAGCAGTTTATTATTTACTAAATAATACCGAATAAATTGATGGATAAAACGGGATATTGTTGCGTTAATAAAGAATACAGCAAAACTTGAAGTAACGTGTTTTATACAGAATACATACAAACAATAGTGTCAATGTGTTATACTCATTATCTCATACATAATGATAGATACTCACAATTAAAAGTAAATTTAAGTAACACTCCACCGACTACAGCTCAGCACTTCAGTTAACTGGCCTATTGGCATGTTGCTAATACAGTCAGACCTCTTTAAGTCCAAATACTCGAGAGGGAAAAAAATTCGACTTACGGAGTTTTCGAGTTAGGGAAACTTGCGTAATAGGCGCAGATTAATCAAGGACAATGTTGATATTGAGAGGGGGTGGGGGAGAAACAGCCATAGCGGCTATAAGTCTTCACTGGAAAGAGGGGCGGTGATGTTTCATATGAAAGGAGCCAATTTGATTTGACATATCGACACAAGTCCGTGAGAGGAGACACCTTCCCTCCTCTTTCACGGTCTTGGCAGACCTTGGCGGCGCCCATCTCCTCTCCTGGTCAGCAGAGGAATTTTTTTAGTGATAGTCATTCATCAACATTTTTATTGTGGCTTTAACGTGTCTAGATCCCACGCCCCTCAGCGTGTGAGGCGAACGCACTATTGACTTCGCTATCCAGCCGCATTTATTTAATTGTGCATGAACATGTTGGTTTGCTTTATTTTGTTCTGCATTAGTATGTTGTGTGGATTTTTTTGGTGTGCATACATTTGTTGTGCATTTATTTTGTTGTGCATTATCATCTTGGTGTGCATTTATTTGGTATACATTAGAATTAAAAGGTCATTAAAAATTTTTTTATATTAACTCGTGGCGTCTGTTTGCTTGATTGCGTGTCTCAAAATATTTGGATAGATTTTTAACCCACTTCCCCGTATCCAATCGAGCTGAAATTTTGCGGGCAGACTCGTGGCGGCGATAAAAATTATGTATCAAAATTTCACATTGATCGAATGTACTGTAGTTAGATTAATGAATTGTTAGATTATCTTTATGTATCTCTATGTAGCATGTCAATGTTAATACTAGTCTGCCACGCGGTGTGTATTAAATTGAACAAAATCAATACTTTTAGTTATGTATAAAAAATTAAAGGATTTTAAAACTTTGGTTTTTAAAGGTATTTAGCGCCATTTCCACATGCACAAATTGCGTTTAAATATTTGAAAAGTCTGTCCTGTATGGATGTCTGTTCGAGCTTGCACAAGCAACTAATCCTGAACTATACCAGAAAGAGGGTTCGGGTCTTTTGCAAATATGTTAAGGAAGTCCCAAGGATGTGCACGGGCCTAAAAATTCCCGAAAAGATTTACTGGATTTCCCGGAAAATAGGAAATTTAAAAAACGAAAAAAATATCAGTATTTTGTCAATTTCTCGCCAACCATAACTATCGGGTTGAAACAAACGCCAAACGATAGCTAATAATATTTAGAACAATGTTGGAGAAGGAATTTTTCAAAAAATATCTTTTCGTTCGACTCCCATAATTTTAGCAGAAATGTTTAGATAGTAATTGCTTTGTTTACTGTGATAATTATTTATTTTAAATGACTTTTAATGTAATCTAGAATGATTTCCCTTGTATAAAAAAGTCGGAAACTATTTTTTCAACTCAACATGTTTTCACCGCAAAATTGACTTGTTCAACTGATAATATTTCTACTACCAATAAAAATATTAATTTTCTTAAATCTCATTAATACACTTATTTTTCAGTTATGAATTATTAAATTTATGTGTTATCGTTATTTACTTGCTGAACACTATTTAGTTATTTGTGTCGAAAATTGTTATGGACAAATTGTAGGAAATTGCGCTTAAATACTCATTTGAGTTTTTATTGCTTGTTTTATTATGTGTAAGTATTTATTTTTATTTGCAATGTGTTTGTATGAACTGAGGTAGGTATGTACGTACGTATGTTGGTATGTATATATATATATATATATATATATATATATATATATATATATATATATATATATATATATATATATATATATATATATATATATATATATATATATATATATATATTAATGTTGTGTGCGTAAATAAGTGAAAGTTCCAGATTCTATTGAATTCTATAGAAGTTTGACATTTTTAGCTATTGTATGTGTAATGAACAGTAACATTATAACCTGAGTAATCAATAACAAATATATGTGTAACAAACAGTAAACACTTCAAAAACCTGATACTTTAAAATCGTTTCAGAGTTTTGAAGCTTTTGTCTCATGTTACAAGTAGATACATATTTACTCATTCTTGTATGGCTAGACTAGGAACCTTCAGACGTGCTCTATCACGACTGTTGGAACCTTCAGACGTGCTCTATCACGACTGTTGGAACCTTCAGACGTGCTCTATCACGACTGTTGGAACCTTCAGACGTGCTATATCACGACTGTTGGAACCTTCAAACGTGCTCTATCACGACTGTTGGAACCTTCAAACGTGCTCTATCACGACTGTTGGAACCTTCAAACGTGCTCTATCACGACTGTTGGAACCTTCAAACGTGCTCTATCACGACTGTTGGAACCTTCAGACGTGCTCTATCACGACTGTTGGAACCTTCAAACGTGCTCTATCACGACTGTTTATGTTAACCTTATCGCGATCAGCAAGTTTTTAATGGCCATAACGAACTGGAAAGGTTTGGCCTGTATTTTAATACAGAATAATCTCCCATCTTTAGAGTCGAGTTCATAGGAGCACTAGAAGTTTGAAGGTCAAAATCACGACAATGAATGGAATTGTGGGTAAAATCTTAGTGTTTATACTTTATGCTCACCTAATGTCTAAATCACGCCCTATGTGAACACTTTGTCCAATTTTTTGGGAAATTTCACTTTGAACAATATGACATTCACATCGGCGTTGTGTGGGTATGTGCCGCCCGGGGCAAAGCCAAGATTTTTCGCCCCAACCCGTTCCACGTAAAATATGTTGATAATATAAGAAATTGTGTATTTAAAAAAATAAAAAATAATATGGACTCTACATTGTTATGTTAGAAATAAATAGAAAAGATTTAATTTTTTATATAAAAAATAAAAATTGTCTGATTTTCCTCATGGCAAACTCTTTGATGTATCAATGTTGTTAGCATGCGGTGCTCAATAGTCAAAAAGCTATAGATTAGTAAATGTTGTTTTATTCATTTTTGTTCTTATTTGATTTAGATAATATTAACTTTATATATTCAGATTTTTATATGTATGTACGGACCATTTAATTATATTATCGATTAAGTCCATGTATGTTGGCATTTAATTGGTTGCAGTTGGAATTTAACTGATACACCAATTTTCGCTTCTACAAGACGAGCGGTTGACTAACTTTAATAAAAGATTGTTACCAGCACATCAGTGTCATGTTCTGACACCATTTCAACCCCTTGGATTTTCCAGTCCTATAGCATTAGAATCAGCAGACCTTTTGGAGTTTGAAGTTTTGGCGAAAGGAGCGTGCACATGTTATTTTAATATACTCCCCTCAATACTTTTATAAACTTTTACTTCGGCTTTTCTTTCATTTAATTAAACTTTATTTTACCGTTTAAATTTTTTTTTACTAGCTAATCAACAACGAAGAATTTTCTGCCAGCGACAATGTGCCTCCGAGGAATTCGTTTTGCTAATGTTTGAAATTGATCGGTTACAGTAGTTTTGGCTTCTACAAAAGAGCGGCTGTCAAATTTGAAAAATCAATTTACCGTATATACTGGATCTAAAGAAGACTTTTTTCGGACACAATCTAGGGGAGAATGTTGGGGGGGGGGTCGGCTTACGCGCAGGTCATATGTGATTTCTGCATGTACATTGAATATCAGTGTTGTTATTGTTGATCATCAAGGTCCTTGTCTACATTCTACAAGATTCGACTGCTCTGCCGGAAGCTATAAAATATTATTAAACATCTGCACTTACCTTATTTATTCATTTTATTTATTTTTGTGAATGTTTTAATTGATTGTTTTACAAATTTTGTTTTCAACAACGAATTTTAATGTACGCGCTTTCGATACTGTTTACCAAAGAAAAAAAAATACCGGTAACTCTTGTGGTCAGCTTACGAGCGGGTTACATACTTTCTATACTATTCTCTACCAAAAAGAGGGGGGGGGGTCGGCTTATGAACGAACGGGCTATAGAACGAGTGCATAGGCTAAGTTACAAAAAATCCGTGTTACGTGTATATATTTTTTCAGTTTAAAATCATTAGTGTGTGAAGAAATTATATGCAAAATGGAGCTTGGCGTTTTGGCAGTAAAAAACATTCAAATATTTTAATAAAGTTCCTTTTTTAAAATTTTAAATATAAGCAGCTAATTAACGACGAGGAATTAGCCGTTCCCAACAAAGTGACACCCGGGGCATTACCCCCCCCCCGTCCCCCCGTCCCACTTTCGCTACGCCACTGGGCATTCAAATAAAAATAAAGGACACAAAAAATTTCCAGCACAATCAATTTTGTACTACGCTATATATACAATATACATGTAATCAATCGTTTGTATTGCCTCCACCAACGAGACTATTGAAAAGTCAATTATCAACGTAATTATCTATGAGCTTGTCTATTATAGACTTCACCGTTCAGACAAGAGGACAGTTTGCATACAAGAGGACAGTTTGCATACAAGAGGACAGTTTGCATACAAGTTCATAGACATAGATCTGAAGGGCACTTAGAGGTACAACATTCTAATCAAAGACATGGCCAGGTATAGCTACAGCAGAGATCCGACGGGAACCTAGAGGTACAACATGCGAATAAAAGACAGGCGGGTAGTTAACTATTGTCTTATTTCTAACACGCCATTAGCACCTTGTCGAGACGGGCTGGTCCCCCTTGCCAGGAGCTGATGACAGCTACAAACATAGGACGTGCCAACACTACTGTCCCGTCAGCCATGTGCACATTGAACAACTAGACTGTCCTATCAGTCATATGCACATAGGTCAACTAGACTTCCTGTCAGTCATGTGCACATAGGGCAACTGGACCGTCCCGTCAATCATGTACACATAGGGCAACTAGACCGTCCTGTCAGTCATGTACACATAGGGCAACTAGACCGTCCCGTCAGTCATGTACACATAGGGCAACTAGACCGTCCCGTCAGTCATGTACACACAGGGCAACTAGACCGTCCCGTCAGTCATGTACACATAGGGCAACTAGACCGTCCCGTCAGTCATGTACACACAGGGCAACTAGACCGTCCCGTCAGTCATGTGCACATAGGGCATTAACATCAAAGTCAACTTAGACAACTTTTCAGCAATGTGCACTTGGGGTACTGACTATACGGCAAAGTAACAACCAGCCGGCAATGTCCGCACGGGGAAACTAAGACATCCTGTCAGTCATGTGCACTTATAACAACCTAGACAAGGGCAGACTACTCATTCTACCCTTGTATCTAACTCCAATGATGAGAACTTTTCAGCTATAGAGGTAGATAAAAATATGTCCCACAGTTGATGTTGAGTGATAGAAATCAGAATATTGGTCTGAAATTTTTGATTTGTGTTATTAAATCAGGCTTAGATTGCGTAATTTGCGTTTCAACAAAGAACCGTAACTCATCTAATGGCAAGCAAGATTTCCTCCCTCAGACAGGTGTCCCAGGCGGTGAAACAAAGAAAATAGACTGCACCTACGCTGAAGAGACAGGAGAATCAATACCGAGAAGGCCAGGAGACAATGTAAACAAAGGAGGCGAGAGGTAGACGGAATGGGGGTGAACTGAATTAACAAGAGAATTGAGTGTCTGTCTTGTACCCCGCTTTTGTGTGTGGGTGTGTGGGGGAATGGGTGTGTGGGGTATGGGTGTGTGGGGGTATGGGGCAGGGGTGGTGTGCTTACATCATGATAACATATTTCCCCTTATTTTCCCTCTAGTAGTTTAGTCCGTCCTATGTAGACCCTGTCATACTGAGACAGATTGTTTCCATTTGACCTGCAATCAATAATATTTGTATCGATGTAATTATTTGTTGATCCCATATACTAAGATGAATGAATAATTTTGAATAAAGCATTTATTGATTACAGCAAATAAGTAATAGATCACATCACATTTTACCATCAAAAAAATTCGAACTAATCGCAGATTTTAAAAAAAAATTGTGTGGGAATTTTCAACAAAAAGAGTGCAAAGCTTTTAAATTCATGTCCATGACTAAAGGGACATTACATTGTCCTTTGAGAAAGTAGTTCAAGTTTGTTCTCATTGTAGTGCATAGGATTGTTGATGTTGTAGTGTTAATATAGGGCTCGAGTTTCAGTTGTGCTCTTTTTCTTTTCTCTCTCTCCGTATTTGTCTTTTCAAAATTAATTAGGTATTAGGATACTGTTTACAATTACTTTCATTGATTTATACTTTAAATTATGTGATTAGGTTTAGGGTTAGGGTTAGGTTTAGGGTTGTGGTTAGGTTTAGGGTTAGGTTTAGGGTTAGGGTTAGGGTTAGGTTTAGGGTTATGGTTAGGTTTAGGGTTAGGTTTAGGGTTAGGGTTAGGGTTAGGGTTAGGTTTAGGGTTATGGTTAGGTTTAGGGTTAGGGCTAGGGTTAGGTTTAGGGTTCCTTAAATTTAGTTATCAGATTGGCCATTACTATTGGTACTCTTCTATTTTTGCGCTGAGTTTTCTTATAAGTCGAGCAGATTTTTTTTAGCATGTAACTAAGAATTAAAGGTTTAAATAAACTAAACAGTCCATTGGTTCCTAGCTCATGCTTTGTCTGTACTACGGGACCTGCCTTGCCAAAAATATAAAAAGATCCTTCATAAAAAAAACCCAGACGAAGAGACGGCCGCAGGTTTCCTAAATAACAAAATTCACGGGAAGTTTAAGAATTGGTTAGCTTTTTCTTAGTATAGTATAGATTTTAGCGTCTCTAAGTAAATATTTAGATAATTTGAGAATCTCAAATTAAAATTTCAGTAACAGATAAACATGCAAAATACTATTAATACTTCCGAAAAGTATACTCCTTAATATACTAACCCTAACCCCTAACCATAACTCGTACACTAACCCTAACCCTAATCGCTAACCCTAACCCTAACCCTAAACCTAACCCTTACACTAAACACACAATTAAAAATTCTAGATCATTGAAAGAAATTAAAACCAGTATCCTAATATCTTATGGAGTTTGAAAAGTTAAATTGCGAGGGGAAATAAAAATAAGATGAGCAACCGAAACTCGAACCATATACCTACAGCACAACTATCATATATGTACTACCATGAGACCAGAGAAGATTGATGATATTCGACTTATTTAAAAAATCTTATATGGCAGATTTCGAAAGTTCCGGTCGTAAGCCATGCAATTATAACCATATTTCCATATCAAGGCCTTTTTGGAACAAGCTTCAACTTTTTCAAAGGGCACCGTCACAGATACACCCCAATTCCTAACATTCACACTATCCACAAGAAATCATGACAAGTTTTCCAGCAGATATAAACTTCAATAAGCAAATGCAGAGGTACGTTGCAGACATCAAACCCCGGCTGATGAATTTCTAAGTCGCTTTCAGGACTTGGCACAATTGAAATAGAAATCATGTTTTTTTCCCCTTCACCTATCTCTGTGGACCTTTATGATGCTCCAGGCGATCTGCAACTGGAAATAATTGAGTTGCAAGGTGGTACCGAATATCGCAGCAATCAACAGCTTTCTCTCATTGACTTTTACTGTTAGCTAGATAAAGACAGATTCTAAGAGATTCGAACATTTGCTAAGAAAATGCTCAGCTTGTTTGGCTCGACATACTTGTGTGAGCAGAAATTCTCTGTTATGAATTTTAACAAGAACCGTGTGAGGGCGAGACTAAGTGACTCTCACTTGCATGATATCATATGTATCATACCCAGTAGAATTTAGTCTGACCTCGTTTATTTACTACAGTCAATATCTCAGTTTTTACACTTGAAATTAAAACTTTGCAATTACATTTTCTCACCGTTTGTCATTTTGTGTTTAGCATCTTAATCCGGGTCCCGCATTTATTTACTTCATGGAATGTGGCCCGCCATGCAAAAAATTTGGACGCCCCTATCCTAACCTAATGTATACCTTCAAATATCTGTATCGCAATCGGTAACCTAAAATGTATACCCTCACACTTACTACCCTTAAAATTCCTACTCCGAATGGTAAGTCCTTTAAAATTTCAACCTCAAAAGTCCCAGCACTAAAGTCCTAACCTTCAAAGTCCTAGCCTCTAGGGTTCTAGCCTCAAAAGTCCTAACCTCTAAAGTGCTAACCTCCAAAGTCCTTGCCTCCAAAGCCCTAGCCTCCAAAGTCCTAGCCTCTAAAGTCATAACCTCCAAAGTCCTAGTCTCCAAAGTCCTAGTCTCTAAAGTCCCAGCCTCCAAAGCCCTAGAATCCAAAGTCCTAGACTCTAAAGTCCTAGCCTCCAAAGTCCTAGTCTCTAAAGTCCTAGCCTCCAAAGCCCTAGCATCCAAAGTCCTAGACTCTAAAGTCCTAGCCTCCAAAGTCCTAGCCTCCAAAGTCCTGGTCTCTAAAGTGCTAGCCTCCAAAGTCCTAGCATCCAAAGTCCTAGCCTCTAAAGTCATAACCTCCAAAGTCCTAGCCTCCAAAGTCCTAGCATCCAAAGTCCTAGCCTCTAAAGTCCTAGCCTCCAAAGTCCTAGCATCCAAAGTCCTAGCATCCAAAGTCCTAGCCTCCAAAGTCCTAGCATCCAAAGTCCTAGCATCCAAAGTCCTAGCCTCCAAAGTCCTACCCTCAAACATCATCCATTTTGACAGAACATCCCTTGAAACCTCTATAGTCCGTCACAATATTTCTCGACGCCATTTTCTCTCTCGTGACGTGCGGCCCTGACTCCAGCAGCTCGGCACAGCGTCAACCGACTCCAATCGCTTTACGACAGTCATAATCCGGGTCGTCCCTGCAGAAGTCGAGTTTACGACGTCGCCAAGTCCTTTGAAGCTCGGTGTTTAAAGGATTCTCCTCTCGGTCTCTGATCGTTTTTTAGTGTTTGATTTAATTTCCACAGAGGCCCTCCTCCAAGCCTGGTTTTTTACCCCCTTGTCTTTCATTGGCGGATTTATGAGCTGTCGCTAATCGTAAGTATTTAGGGACATATGGGGAGGAAAGAAAAATAGATGTTAGGGCCCTATTTAAAAAAAGGAGGGATGAAGATGGAGTAATTCAATATTTGTCACTTGATTCGACAAATTATATGTTTTTCTTAATAGTATGTATTTGAAATATAATTTGATATGTTTTACCAACATATTTTTGTATGTTTTACACAGGATGTAAAACCATTGTTAATTGCTTATATTAATATCTATTGACAATTGTAAACTTGTAAAGGAACAATAAATCAAATTGTATATTACATAAGTTTAATGATGTCACGATATAAAGTCTACCCAAAAATAAAGTCTCCGTGGTTGAAATGGAATCTCCACTTTCATTATATTAAATTAGCAATGAGGGTCATGTAAAGGTTTATGTCTTCTGACATATAGTATTTGTACTGCGTGCATTTTTGCATTATTGCTGAAATCCCAACAATCATGAGTTTAACCAGAGGCGTAGTGAGGTGGGGGAAAAGGTGGAGCTTGCCCCGATAGGCATTTATAGAGGGATGACTAATACTTTGGCGTTAATTCAAAAACAACTGAACTAAAAAACGAAAATTCTGAAGTAGTACCAGCAACTACATTTATACACTCAACAACTGCCTTTATACACCCAGCAACTGCCTTTATACACCCAGCAACTGCCTTTATACACCCAGCAACTGTCTTTATACACCCAGCAACTGCCTTTATACACCCAGCAACTTCCTTTATACACCCAACAACTGCCTTTATACACCCAGCAACTGCCTTTATACACCCAAACACTGCCTCTATACACACAAAAATTTCCTTTATACATCCAGCAACTGCCTTTATACACCCAGCAACTGTCTTTATACATCCAACAACTCCATGGCGTCAAACCTTCTCACCCTCCTCGCACCTCTCTGGCTATGCCACTGCCACATACTACATACTACAGTAAAGTAAACACTTGTGACTTTTACAATAATAGTTATGCTTTATTCTTGTGTGTTGCTTCTTGTTCGTGATGTTTTTGTATTGTATGTGTGATGGGGCGCGGATTTATTTTGTTCAATACTTTATTTTACAGTTAGGGGAGATTTTTTTTAATGTGGAGGAAAATACCCCCCCCCCTCCCCGGCGAGTTTATTTTAAAATAAATAAGCCAGGGAGAGACTCTGCATTGGGGGAAGGGGATTATTTTAGGACTGGGCTCCGATCTTGTAGATGCTACAGCTGTTTGGGGACTTGTTTAAAAACAACAGAATTTAGATTAGGATTTGAGACATGACAAACAAAGTCAACATTGATGTAAAACTTTTTAAAAATCAACAGGCTTCATTGAGTGACAGGAGAGAAAAGTGCGATAGGAGGGTCGAAGATAAGGTAATGACGCTAAAAGACACACAGTGCTATAGGTGGGTCGAAGATAAGGTAATGACGCTAAAAGACACACAGTGCTATAGGTGGGTCCAAGATAAGGTAATGACGCTAAAAGACACACAGTGCTATAGGAGGGTCGAAGATAAGGTAATGACGCTAAAAGACACACAGTGCTATAGGTGTGTCCAAGATAAGGTAATGACGCTTGAGTCACTGCCACCCGAGATGTCAATGGCCACTTGGAGACAACTTGACGGGTATCAAAAGCAGAAAACAGAAAAATCAGGCGCGTGGGCTATCAAAGACCTGGCCCGGGGACTTGAGGACGGCCTAGTGTCGTGCCGAGGTCATCAAACCCCGGCCTGAGGGCCACACTTTAGGGAGGATCAAAAGAAAACGTTTGTCAAGAACTACCTGAGGGCATTTTCATGGGCTATAACTTGTTTTTTTTCCCTATAAAAATGACTTTCTTTTTTTTTCTTCAGTTACTGTGTTGCTAGTTTTTTATTTTTTTTTATTTTAAAAAAAAATATTTTTTTTTAATTTTTGGTTTGTAAGTTGATTTATGCGAGCTCTGAATTAATTTTTGTTAGTGATCACCTTGTGAGCGAGTCTTATTTAGATCAAATAATTAAGATTAGTAAAATGAATAACTTAATACAAATAAACCTTCACTGGTAAAGTGGTAAGTTCGGTGAAGGGACAGCGTGAACAATTTTAAACTTTTCAGATAAGTAACATCTGTGAGGTTGCTTAAGTAAACTTTGAATATATAACATTCAAGAAATCTTAATGTGTAAGACAGTATAATACGACAATGAATAAAATTGCATATTGTAATTTAGTTCCTTGAAATTCGTCTGTTTGTTTGTTCCTTTTCTTCTACAAAGTATAACTGCAAATTTAATAGCTGATGAGATGCGTTGTTTTTAAATCCTTTATATTAACTTGAGGTGTCTGGATGCTTGAGACCTTGATTGTTTGCCGAAAAAACTTTGGATCGATTTTTAACCCACTTCCTCGAAAGCTAGCGAGCTAAAATTTTGCAGGCAGTTTCCTGCCGATGATAAAAATGATGTTCAAAATTTCAGATCGATCGCATGTACTGTAATTAAATTAATGAATGTTTAGATTATTTATTTATCTCGATGTAACATGTTAATTTTTGTGATAGAGTGTCGAGATGCGTATTATATTGAACATCCTTTCATGTCGCGCAATAGGGTGCGTATTATATTGACGATACTTTTTAAAAATATATTTCCGATCGGTGCGCATTATATTAAACATGTTTTACGACACATAACTACAATTAAGGATTTTTAGATTGTTGTGCGCATAATAATGCACATTCATTTAGTTATATCTCGTATATAAAGGATTTATAGTAAAAACATTTTAAAACTTTTTTTAAAATTAATTGATTTGTGTAAAAGGAGAAACATAAGAATTGAAGTATTACTTCCTAGAACACTAATACATTTGGCACTGACTAATTCATGTTGTGAATAGCACTGGTACAAATACACGATGTTACAATCACGTGGTACAAATACACGATATGTTAAAATCACGTGGCACAAATACACGATATGTTACAATCACCTTTAAAAATACACGATATGTTACAAACACCTGGTACAAATACACTATATCTTTCAATCACCTGTACAAATACAAGATACGTTACAATCACCTGGTACAGATACACGATATATTACAATCTCCTGGTACAAATGCACGATATGTTACAATCTCCTGGTACAAATACACGATATGTTACAATCTCCTGGTACAAATACACGATATGTTACAATCACGTGGTACAAATACACGATAAGTTACAATCACGTGGTACAAATACACGATATGTTACAATCACCTGTACAAATACACGATATGTTACAATCACGTGGTACAAATACACGATAAGTTACAATCACCTGTACAAATAAATACACGATATGTTACAATCACCTGTACAAATACTAGATATGTTACAATTACGGGGTACAAATACATCATCGAATCAACATATTGAAACATTTGATTAAATCCATCTCTTATATTATATGCACCGAGGCAATTAACTTACACTCAATTAAATTCCTAATAATCACGAAAAATTAAATTGTATCTTATCTTATCTTATCTTATCTTATGAGTTACAGACGCTCCTTCTATACAGAAGATTATTGCGTCCTACGCTTATATACGGTTTGTATTTAGTCCTGCATTTTTATTAGATATTTAAAAGTCAATAAAGTGTTGGTTTTCCTGGTTTCTTCAGGAAACCCAAGCCACGCCAGAATTCCGCACGGGAAGAGCGAGAAATTGTATGTTTATTCTTGCATACGGAATAAGAAAGGTGTTTTTATCCTTATGTCTATTTTATTAAATTTTAATAATCAAATATATATTAAATTTTAAAAAGAAAATTTGAATGAGTTTTTATTAATTTTTGTTAATTCTTTAAAATAAAATTAATTTTTAAACTCGGAAAAATTAAATTGTATTAATTTAAAAAAAACATATTAAACTTAAAAAATCAAATTTGTATTTAAATTAACAAGTCAAATATGGAATAAGTAGAAAAATCACATTTGTATTTAACTTAAAATTCAAAATCGTATAAAACTATAAAATAAACTGGCGTATCACCCGTCAAAAATGACGGAAGTTTTCAGCTGAAATCCATTTATGTTGAAAAAATGCACTTTTTTTAGGGCGCCTACGGCGCCCACCTTTTTCAAAAGCCCAACTTACTTGTCCTTGTTTGATAAATAATAAATATTAAACTTTCTGAAATGCACACAAAGTATTTTGTAATAGGGGTTGTAGGGCGCCTATGGCACGCCCTTTCTTTTTTTATTTTATAATTAACCATCATCAAATCCTCTTTTTACATTGTTCCCTTTTCCAAAATTAAAATATGAGCTAAAACAATGACGTCATATAATATTTTTTTACAGCGCATCTTTAATTTGCACACCTTTTGATGCATTGGTGCAGTAATTTGGTGCGTTGCTTTCTAAAATTAGTAGCGTCACGGACAGACACTACAGACATGACAGAGATTGCAAATTATGTATATTGATTTTTTGAACCTCGAAATTCAACTTTGAATAAATGTCTAAAGAGGCCAAGCAACTTCCACTCTGCTGCGAGGTGTCGCCTGATCAGTCCTGCCAGCAAACTTGTTTATGAAGCTATGTTTAGAGCATAACGTCACTATAAGTGTTGGTCCGAGGGTCAATCCTGTGGTGGACATTTGTAAAAATCCCTCAATTACTTGCTGTTGTACTCACTGACACAGATCACTGCACATTTGGCCTCACTGACTCTCACCATCTGCTGTTGCACTCACTGACACAGATGACTGTACATTTGGCCTCACTGACTCTCACCATCTGCTGTTGCACTCACTGACACAGACGACTGTACATTTGGCCTCACTGACTCTCACCATCTGCTGTTGCACTCACTGACACAGATGACTGTACATTTGGCGTCACTCACTCTCACCATCTGCTGTTGCACTCACTGACACAGATGACTGTACATTTGGCCTCACTGACTCTCACCATCTGCTGTTGCACTCACTGACACAGATGACTGTACATTTGGCGTCACTCACTCTCACCATCTGCTGTTGCACTCACTGACACAGATGACTGTACATTTGGCGTCACTAAATCTCACCATCTGCTGTTGCGTCACTGAGTCTCACCATCTGCTGTTGCATTCACTGACACAGACGACTGTAAATTTGGCGTCACTGACTCTCACAATGTGCTGTTGCACTCACTGACACAGACGACTGTAAATTTGGAGTCACTGACTACCAACCCTGCTGTCATACTCGGGAGTTCAACTGATCCCACCAGCACTCACAGCACTGAGGAATGTCTCGTTGGGAAAAAAAAAGGGGGGGGGGCTCTGCTCAAGTTGTAATGGCGTCTCTGCTTGTCTCGCACAATTAACGAACGACATGGATTTTTACCCCGTCCAATTTTTACAGACTTAATACAAGTTGTGCATACAGTGTATTGGAAAATCAGAACACACGTTTTAGGTCGTTGTTTAGGATAAATTTCCTTTCTTTTATTTAAAAAAAAACATTAAGTAAATACTAATTTATATTAGCTTTTTTAAAGAGGGTAAATTTGTGAATTTGATTGTACTAGTGATCCATCGATTACGAGGAGTATTTGGTTTTCTGTCCTTGGGAGTTGACCAGGAGTAAGGTGACTTTGAGCATAGGAATTCGCGTAGTATAGATGGACACTCTAGTGACAACATAAACACCAAAAACGTGGAGAATAATGTCAAAAAAATTACTTTAAAAAATAAGAATACTTAATTATTTAAAAAACAAACAGACAGGGCTAATGACAGATTGTGAAATAATCCAGGACTGTCTGACCATGATATTGTTAGGGTAACCAACACAATCAAGACTAAAATATTTAAAAACCCTGAAGAATAATTGATCACTGGAATAAATGTAATAGTAGAATAAAATTACACAAAGCAGTGGCTAAGTTCTAACAAAATTTTCGAGGTTAAAAAAAAAGTACAAGAAATTTGGATATACAGAAAAAACAAATCTAAAATCAATAATGGATGAGGTGCTCTAACAAAACAAACATATAATAAAATTAACAAATTCTGGTTCAAAGAGTTTATTCACAAGACTTAACGCTACCAATTTAAAGATAATACACTTACTGCCATTCTCATGACTTCGTGGTATTGACAGGTCTCAGCTTTAACTTAATTTTGGATTACTCGCTTAGTGAATCTAAGAAAATTACAAATTTAAAAGTGTGAACTTCTAAAGAGTATAAAAAAAACAACTGCTAATTACTTTAAAAAGTTGTTGATTATTGTTTGATGTTAAGCAATTGAAATTTTTTGTGACAAGACAACATAGATTGTCATGTTTGTGATAGATATTAAATCCAAGTACCACATTCTCTAGATAACACTTCCGGCCAGCGATCTGTCAAATAAACGCTGATATGAAAACAGAAAGTAAACAAACCATTCAGATACATTCTTCTCTTCCTGGCTAAATGATTTTTTGAACATGTCACTGGGGTTAGGTGTTCAATTTTTGAACATGTCACTGGGGTTAGGTGTTCAATTTTTGAACATGTCACTGGGGTTAGGTGTTCAATTTTTGAACATGTCACTGGGGTTAGGTTTCAATTTTTGAACATGACACTGGGGTTAGGTGTTCAATTTTTGAACATGTCACTGGGGTTAGGTGTTCAATTTTTGAACATGTCACTGGGGTTAGGTGTTCAATTTTTGAACATGACGCTGGGGTTAGGTGTTCAATTTTTGAACATGACACTGGGGTTAGGTGTTCAATTTTTGAACATGTCACTGGGGTTAGGTGTTCAATTTTTGAACATGTCACTGGGGTTAGGTGTTCAATTTTTGAACATGACACTGGGGTTAGGTGTTCAATTTTTGAACATGTCACTGGGGTTAGGTGTTCAATTTTTGAACATGACACTGGGGTTAGGTGTTCAATTTTTGAACATGACACTGGGGTTAGGTGTTCAATTTTTGAACATGTCACTGGGGTTAGGTGTTCAATTTTTGAACATGACACTGGGGTTAGGTGTTCAATTTTTGAACATGTCACTGGGGTTAGGTGTTCAATTTTTGAACATGTCACTGGGGTTAGGTGTTCAATTTTTGAACAAGTCACTGGGGTTAGGTGTTCAATTTTTGAACATGTCACTGGGGTTAGGTGTTCAATTTTTGAACATGTCACTGGGGTTAGGTGTTCAATTTTTGAACATGTCACTGGGGTTAGGTGTTCAATTTTTGAACATGTCACTGGGGTTAGGTGTTCAATTTTTGAACATGACACTGGGGTTAGGTGTGTAATTTTGAAAAAAAATGTTTTATGAACTTCAAATTGATGATGTGCAGTGAGTGGCACAGTGTGCGTTCAAATATGAGCATACTCCTGGAGTGTGAAGACAAGGGCGTGTCCTATACATTTCTTTCTTTTTTGGGGGGGGGGCGCTGTGGTATAATTATTGGTGAATATTTCTATACGATATTTATATACGTTATACTACTTGAAATTCTATATTTCTATGTGTTACTACTTGAAAGTCTTTATTTTTCTATACGTTACTACTTGAATATCTATATTTCTATACGTTACCACTTGAAATTCTATATTTCTATACGTTACCACTTGAAATTCTATATTTCTATACGTTACCACTTGAAATTCTATATTTCTATACGTTACTACTTGAAATTCTATATTTCTATACGTTACTACTTGAACTTCTGCGTGTTTCAGTCCGCGAATTCTTGATCGGTGGAGATGTGACGTCGGCCACTTTTTATTGGCTAATATTACTGAATACGTCAGTATGCGAGATAGCTGCATGAACTTCTCAAAAAACTTTAAAGAGCATATTTTAATATCAATGGTCTCGGTGATAGAAATAGCGCCACTGATCTGGTGTGGGCAAGTGTACATCCAGGTCGAGACTTTAAAGAGCAAACAATTAAAAATACTGTTGTTTTTTGTTCTTGTTTATTGGATTATGAAAGCGATGCAGGGTGTTTTGTTTTGTTTTTTTGTCAGCCTCATGGAAGAATTTTACATAACATCATTTTGATATTTATTCGTTGACTTTCTAGTAGTATGATAAAGGGCTTAGCTTAAATATTTGTATAAAGTAATTATATTTTATAGTGAGCCCAGGCATTCTAGTCAGTCTTGATTATGTGTTTGTAAGGGTGGGAATAGGCGTTATTATTAGGCGCCTTTGTTTATCGCGCTGTCATTTGTTAATTAATATTATCGCTAGATTAATATTCTCGATTAATTAATTTATTTGAAACATGAAACAAGTCTGTTTCCTGTCAGTGAATCCGTCACGGCTAATGAATAAAAACACTCAGCAGAATTAACCCACAGGGAGCACCTAGCGGTTCCTCAACATTTCAGTGTTTGTCTAGTATGCAAATGTGAAATCCAAGGAAATATTTTGACATTAGAATTGACCATTTCGGACAGTAGCCCCGGTGCAGCTCAACTACTGTATTCTTACCACTACCCGTGCTCCCCAAGGATAAAATCCTCGCACCCCCCGGGATGCTAGTGTGTGTGGTGGGACCGTTGTTGAGGCAGTGATGGATGGCTTCTACTGAGAGTTATCTTTTTATGAGTGTCACACGTGCATGCGTTTGAAACAGTGTGGGAGCTGTTGGGTGCTGTATGGCTGTTGGTGCTGTCTGGCATTATGACAGTTGGCGCTGTATGGCATAGTGGCTGTTGGTGCTGTATAGAATGTTAGATGTTTGTGCTGTATGGCATGTTGACAGCTGGGTGCTGTATGACATATTGACTGTTGGGTGCTGTATAGAATGTTAGAAGTTGGTACTGTATGGCATGTTGACTGTTGGTGCTGTTTTGACATGTTGACTGTTGGTGCTGTATGACATGTTGACTGTTGGTGGTGTATGACATGTTGACTGTTGGTGCTGTACGACATGTTGACTGTTGGGTGCTGTATGACATGTTGACTGTTGGTGCTGTATGACATGTTGACTGTTGGGTGCTGTATGACATGTTGACTGTTGGGTGCTGTATCACATATTGACAGTTGGGTGCTGTATGACATGTTGACTGTAGGGTGCTGTATGACATGTTGACTGTTGGTGCTGTATGACATGTTGACTGTTGGGTGATGTATGACATGTTAACTGTTGGTGCTGTATGACATGTTGACTGTTGGTGCTGTATGACATGTTGACTGTTGGTGCTGTATGACATGTTGACTGTTGGTGCTGTATGACATGTTGACTGTTGGTGCTGTATGACATGTTGACTGTTGGGTGCTTTATGACATGTTGACTGTTGGTGCTGTATGACATGTTGACAGTTGGGTGCTGTATGACATGTTGACTGTTGGTGCTGTATGACATGTTGACTGTTGGTTGCTGTATGACATATTGACAGTTGGTTGCTGTATGACATATTGACAGTTGGTTGCTGTATGAAATATTGACAGTTGGTTGCTGTATGACATGTTGACTGTTGGTGCTGTATGACATATTGACTGTTGGTGCTGTATGACATGTTGACTGTTCGTGCTGTATGACATGTTGACTGTTGGGTGCTGTATGACATATTGACAGTTGGGTGCTGTATGACATGTTGACTGTTGGTGCTGTATGACATGTTGACAGTTGGGTGCTGTATGACATGTTGACTGTTGGTGCTGTATGACATGTTGACTGTTGGTTGATGTATGACATATTGACAGTTGGTTGCTGTATGACATATTGACAGTTGGTTGCTGTATGAAATATTGACAGTTGGTTGCTGTATGACATATTGACTGTTGGTGCTGTATGACATATTGACTGTTGGTGCTGTATGACATGTTGACTGTTCGTGCTGTATGACATGTTGACTGCTGTGTGCTGTATGACATATTGACAGTTGGGTGCTGTATGACATGTTGACTGTTGGTGCTGTATGACATGTTGACTGTTGGTGCTGTATGACATGTTGACTGTTGGGTGCTGTATGACATATTGATAGTTGGGTGCTGTATGACATGTTGACTGTTCTCTATAAATTGATTGGTAGCCAACATCTTACAAGCTACATTTGAAAAAACAAAATTCTCCACACATATTTATAGAAATGTCAAAGCTGTTGTTGCGAACATGTCTCACATATTTATAGAAATGTCAAAGCTGTTGTTGCGAACATGTCTCTGAAATAAAATGATAAGTCTCAATAAAATGACAAATAAAATTTAAAAACCCGTAAAATGTTTTTAACAATTTATCACTTACGTGAGACGTAACTAAAAGTATTCATTATGTACAATGTAATACGCACCGCGTGACAGACCCATATGACATCGAGGGCTGCAGTGAACTCCAGTGACCCGTGGAGGTCAACTATAGCAGACGCTACACAAGCAACATAGAGATAAATAGAGATAAACTAAAAATTAATTAATTTAATTACGGTACATTCGATCGATCTGAAATTTTGATACAATGCATTGTTGGGTGACACAAGTCTATGTGCAAAATTTCAGCTCGATAGGATTATGGGAAGTGGGGTCATTTTTTACTTTTATTTATACGCGGATGGGCGGGTGTGACCACAAGACCGTGAAGTTAATATAAAGGATTTTTTAAATCCATATGATGTAATATGACTTAAGCTTCTCAGGCTTAACTAATTCAATTCACTCATTTTCTTACTCGTCATTTGTAAACCCTAATCATTTTAGCCAAACGCCTAAAAAGCGCCCGCCCACGTTTCTAGTCATATTACATCATAGTACTTATTTTAAATTTTAAATTTAAAAAAAAATTCTTCTTTTTAGTCCGCTTATAAAAACGTGGTTTAAAAAAAAATTTTTTAACCTCTTTTTATTTTATTCTTTTTAGTCTAAGTGTATGCTATGGGGAGTTTTTAAGTATTGATTATGTTAAAATATAATACGCATTGCCCGACAAACATTTACAAACTGGAAATGACTGATCTCCCCTTGATGTTAAACATGGTTTTTGTGGTCGGGGTTGGTGTGAACTCGGCACGTGAATGTAATGTAAACAAGGGCAGACGGATAATACATAGGCTTATATATAGATAAACTAAAAAGTTCAATAATTTAATAAAGGTACATTCGATCGATCTGAAATTTTGATACAATGCATTGTCATCCAAGATCTATCTGTGGTAAAAAATTTAGAGATCTCTAAAACCATCAGAAGTGGTTTAATTTTACGTTGGCAGATTTGAAAAATTGTGGACAGACAGGAACGAAAGCAAGTTAATAAAAACGTGGATAAAAAAAGACTTTTACCTTACAAACCGATTTGAAAAATCGCAGATTAATGCGGGAATTAATGTGCTTAATTGTAATAGATACAATTTCATGGCATTCACTAATTTTATTAGCTTGATTTGGAGGTATTTAAATATGCTATTTTAAAAACTTTAAATATACTCAGCCCAAAGATTTTTTCCAACAGTTTAAAAGACTTACGACGATTACAAATAGATTGAAAAATAAATCTATATAATAACTGCTAATTGTATTTTGAATAGAATGGTATTATTAATGCACCAACGAAATCATTACAAGTTTTATGGGAAGAGATTTCAATACAACTTAAAAGTTTCTCGTGGAAACTCTTCAAAACATTTTTTGTCTGAGTTTTAATAAATACTTTTGGAAACGTCCCCATATTAACTTTGAATTACGGACACTTCGACCCCGGACGATTTGACCCCGGACGGTTCGACCCTGACAGTTCGACCACAGGACGTTTCGACCCCAGGACGGTTCGACCCCGGACGTTTCGACCCTTTCGTTTCTACACCGTGGAATGTTTTATTTATTCTTTTTTTTTATTAAAAAAATATTAATTTTTGGTATATTATCCATTAACAAATAAAAACAGAATCTCCACTCCTGTCCCAAACACACTTAAAAAGGACCTAATTTATTTTTGCGTTTTAAAAATGTATATATTTGAGTCGTTCAAAGATTTTCACTGTGATAACAGAAATAAATTACATTTTGTTTGTTTAAAAAAAAATATTTTTATTATTTTATTTTAAAGGAGTCAACATGCTGAACGACGCACCTCGCAAGCGCTGAAACCATTACAAATCCGCGCCCTTCCATTCACTTCTGTTTCTTTAGTTCCTTAACACGTAAAGACCTTCCACGCAGAAATACTGATTTTTATAATACGTATAAATTTCAACAATTAATACCGCCGCCTAGCAGACTAAACATTCAAGCCGCTGGGACCGTAGGAGCTGACTGAACATTACGTCATTGTTGTTTACATTTTGTCCAGGGGTTTCATAATAACTCAGTGACCACTACAGCAGGCCGTGTGCTGGCGAGGATTATGGGGAAGGTAAATAGAGTGTGTGGGGGGGGGGAGGGGGCAGAAAGAATGTAGGCACTTTTAGAAAGGACTATCTGACCAAATTGCCTTTTTATTGTCCGATTACATCGGACGGGGTTGGGGGTGGAGTTGGATAGGTTCGGAAGGACTGTCTACCTCATAGCAATGGCCACGGCGCATTTATCACAATCATGCATTGGCGTTGAATGTTGACTGGTTGTCCGTGTATATACAAATAACGATTTCAAACTGTATTTAATTTTTAATAATATTTTTTTTGGATAATAATATTAAGTTCCTTTATTTTTATACCAAAAATTAATTTTAAAAATAATTAATTTTAAAAAAGTATATTTATAAAAAAAATAAAAACAATTTCTACGATGTAGATACGACGGGGTCTAAACTTCCTGGGGTCGAAACGTCCTGGGGTCGAAACGTCCTGGGGTCGAAACGTCCTGGGGTCGAAACGTCCTGGGGTCGAAACGTCCTGGGGTCGAAACGTCCTGGGGTCGAAACGTCCTGGGTTCGAAACGTCCTGGGGTCGAAACGTCCTGGGGTCGAAACGTCCTGGGGTCGAAACGTCCTGGGGTCGAAACGTCCTGGGGTCGAAACGTCCTGGGGTCGAAACGTCCTGGGGTCGAAACGTCCTGGGGTCGAAACGTCCTGGGGTCGAAACGTCCTGGGGTTATACTTACATATAGAATAAAAGTATTTAAAATGTAAAGAAACCTCTATTTGTCAAACCCAATTTAAAAAGATGTTATATTTAATGATATATTCGAAATGAAATAGCATCAGATTTCATGTGACGATTTCATGAAATTTGAGAGTTCACCGTGTAGAGTCAAAGATACCCCGTATTTTCACAACGTTTATTGCACGTTTTGTCCTCCTCTATTTCACTCGTCATAAAATGTTTTTATGTTTAAAGTGGATCTCTCATTGCTTCATAGACGGCATCTATGTATACCTTTTCAGTCTATCTATGAGTGTATACCTTTTCAGTCTATCTATGAGTGTATACCTTTTCAGTCTATCTATGAGTGTATACCTTTTCAGTCTATCTATGAGTGTATACCTTTTCAGTCTATCTATGAGTGTATACTTTCTCAGTATCTCTATGCATTTATACCTTCTAAGTCTCTCTATTCACGAGTGTATACCTTCTCAGTCTATGTACCAGTGTATACCTTCTTAGACTCTTTATATACCAGTGCATATCTGCTCAGTCTATCCCCGAGTGTTTACCTTCTCAGTCTATCCCCGAGTGTTTACCTTCTCAGTCTATCCCCGAGTGTTTACCTTCTCAGTCTATCCCCGAGTGTTTACCTTCTCAGTCTATCTCCGAGTGTTTACCTTCTCAGTCTATCCCCGAGTGTTTACCTTCTCAGTCTATCGCCGAGTGTTTACCTTCTCAGTCTATCGCCGAGTGTTTACCTTCTCAGTCTATCGCCGAGTGTTTACCTTCTCAGTCTATCCCCGAGTGTTTACCTTCTCAGTCTATCCCCGAGTGTTTACCTTCTCAGTCTATCCCCGAGTGTTTACCTTCTCAGTCTATCCCCGAGTGTTTACCTTCTCAGTCTATCCCCGAGTGTTTACCTTCTCAGTCTATCCCCGAGTGTTTACCTTCTCAGTCTATCCCCGAGTGTTTACCTTCTCAGTCTATCCCCGAGTGTTTACCTTCTCAGTCTATCGCCGAGTGTTTACCTTCTCAGTCTATCCCCGAGTGTTTACCTTCTCAGTCTATCCCCGAGTGTTTACCTTCTCAGTCTATCTCCGAGTGTTTACCTTCTCAGTCTATCTCCGAGTGTTTACCTTCTCAGTCTATCTCCGAGTGTTTACCTTCTCAGTCTATCTCCGAGTGTTTACCTTCTCAGTCTATCTCCGAGTGTTTACCTTCTCAGTCTATCCCCGAGTGTTTACCTTCTCAGTCTATCCCCGAGTGTTTACCTTCTCAGTCTATCCCCGAGTGTTTACCTTCTCAGTCTATCGCCGAGTGTTTACCTTCTCAGTCTATCTCCGAGTGTTTACCTTCTCAGTCTATCCCCGAGTGTTTACCTTCTCAGTCTATCCCCGAGTGTTTACCTTCTCAGTCTATCCCCGAGTGTTTACCTTCTCAGTCTATCCCCGAGTGTTTACCTTCTCAGTCTATCCCCGAGTGTTTACCTTCTCAGTTTCCCTTCTCGTGCTTATCTCATCCCATATTCAGATATTCTTTCACATCTTTTATCCCAGTTAATCCTCACATCTTGTACCCCATTTAATACTCAATTACCATTTCACATAATTCTCACATAATCGTCTTCTTGTACCCCACTACAACTTGTTTCTCCTCACGCCTTCTCTAGTTCCACACTCTTTATTCACGTCTGCTCTGCTATTCTCACAATTATGTTTTATAAATTTCGTTCAGCGAAGTTTTTTTACTCCAAAAATTAAAATATTAAGAAATAGAACTCTTCAAAAGATCCTCATGTGAGTCAAGAAAGAGTTTTGGATGAGGTTCAAATTCTTTGACCTTTACCGAGATATGCCAAAAGTAGAAGTTCTTTTTCGTTTAATCTTTCTTGCATCCTATCTTTGCGATGTAATTTTTCAATAGAATACTTAGAAAAAAAAATTATGGAAAAGCATTAAAATGTAATTTTTATCATCAGACTGCAGTCTACGCCAAGTCTAATATATCGTTTCCGGTTTCTAATTTTTCTGTGTGTTTTTCCCTGCATTTCCAAATGTTTCTTCTTCAATCTTTATTTTCTACATTTCCTTCAAATTCAAATGTCCAACTGAAAATCTCGTCTGATTAGTCATCACTTTCATTTCTTCTCTATGTTATTGTCGTGATACTTCGTCTTGGATAGAGTGATCACAAAGTGAACATGTGTAAATGAGCTTAAGATTTAGTGATCAAAAATCGTTGTTTTTTTTTAACTCAGTATTGAACTAATGACCGCCAGTCCAATCCACACATTGTATTGTATTTTAGAGCAGTTTGGTGCACCTCTGAAATTAAAAAAAGAGTATGAACAAAAAGTGAAAACAGAAAAAGCTACTGCCAATCAATGTCATCCCTTAACCAGTGACATCTGACAACCAATGACATCTGACAACGAATGAATTCTGAGAACCAAGGACATCTGACATCAAATGACTTCTGACAACCAATGACATCTGACAGCCAATGATAACTGAAAACCAAGTACATATGAAAACGAATAATTTTATGATACCTCTGTCTCGCCAACGTCCAACAAAATCAAGAACCTTAAAATTAAAAAAATTAAAAATTGAAATAAAAACAAACCCCGTAAAAACAAAGTTTTTGACTATAAATCCCTTATATGTGAGACAGAACTTACAGTATTCATTATGTTCCAACGCGACAAAATTTACAGCCTGAAACTGAGTCAATTTCACCTGTTTAAAATACGAGATGTGTTCACCGATGGCTGGCGTGAAGTCAAGTGACCCGTAAAATGTAAGCAATAGCGACAGCTACATATAGTTTTATATAGATAAACTAAAAATGCATTAATTTAATTACGGTACGTTCGATCGATCGAAATTTTGATACGATGCATTGTTAGGTGACAAATTTCAGCTCGATGGCATCACGGGAAGTGGGTCATTTTTTACTTTTGTTTTTCCGCCCGCCCGACGACTAACGATAGACAGAGAGAGACGGCGGTGAAGTTAATATAAGGGATTTAATAAAACAAACCCGTAAAAACAAAGTTTTCTACTATAAATCCCTTATATTTTGAGTCATAATTAAAAGTATTGATTATGTTTCAACGCCACAAATATTTACGGACTGACACCGAGTGATGTCCCCTGTCTTTTAACGGGGGAGGGGTCGTGAGGGGGTGTCGGCACGACGGTCGACGTCTAAGCGTCAACTCAAACTCACGTGGAAAAAAACAATAACAAACCGTGAATTTGAATTACATACCTCATATAAGGATAAACTAAAAATGCATTAATTTAATTACGGTACGTTCGATCGATCTGAAATTTTGATACGATGCATTGTTAGGTCAGACGGGTCCCGTGTGCCAAATTTCAGCTCGATCGGATCACGGGAAGTGGGTCATTTTTTGACTTTTGTTTTTCCGCCCGCCCAGAGATGAGAGAGACGACAGAGAGAGACGGCGCGTGAAGTTAATATAAGGGATTTAATAAAACAAACCCGTAAAAACAAAGTTTTTGACTATAAATCCCTTATATATGAGACATAACTAACAGTATTGATTATTTTCAAACATTTACAGACTGAATCTGTCTTAACTCAAGTTTGCTTCATAACCCTGGGGGGGGGAGGGTGGGTGGGAGAGGGGAAAAGTCTGGTCACCGATTCGCTTGACCGAGCTCAGCGTGACACGTAAAATGTAAACAAAAGCAGCCCGTCGCTTCGTTGGGTCGCCTCAATGCGTCAGCTCAAACTTTCACGTGGAAAAAAACAATAACAAACCGTGAATTTGAATTACATACCTCATATAAGGATAAACTACAAATGCATTAATTTAATTACGGTACGTTCGATCGATCTGAAATTTTGATACGATGCATTGTTAGGTGAGACGGGTCCGTGTGCCAAATTTCAGCTCGATCGGATCACTGGGAAGTGGGTCATTTTCGACTTTTGTTTTTCCGCCCGCCCGCCCAGAGACAGAGATGAGAGAGACGGCCGCGAAGTTAATATAAGGGATTTAAAAAACAAACCCGTAAAAACAAAGTTTTTGACTATAAATCCCTTATATATGAGACATAACTAACAGTATTGATTATTTTCAAACATACATTTAACTGCAACTTTGCTTCATAACCCTAGGGGGGGAGGGGAGGGGACGCTGTCGAGCTCAGCATGACACGTAAAATGTAAACAAAAGCACGCGGTACGTCGATGGGTCGCGTCAAGCATCAACTCAAACTTCACGTGGAAAAAAAACAATAACAAACCGTGAATTTGAATTACATACCTCATATAAGGATAAACTAAAAATGCATTAATTTAATTACGGTACGTTCGATCGATCTGAAATTTTGATACGATGCATTGTTAGGTGAGACGGGTCCGTGTGCCAAATTTCAGCTCGATCGATCACGGGAAAGTGGGTCATTTTTGACTTTTGTTTTTTCCGCCCGCCCAAGACAGAGAGAGATGAGAGAGAGAGAGACAGAGAGAGAGAGACG
Source organism: Ampullaceana balthica (assembly GCA_944989445.1). Classification (NCBI taxonomy): domain Eukaryota; kingdom Metazoa; phylum Mollusca; class Gastropoda; family Lymnaeidae; genus Ampullaceana; species Ampullaceana balthica. Next base: position 615,882 of record CALYLW010000243.1, on the reverse strand, counting down.
GCGCGTGAAGTTAATATAAGGGATTTAAAAAACAAACCCGTAAAAACAAAGTTTTTGACTATAAATCCCTTATATATGAGACATAACTAACAGTATTTTTTATTTTCAAACTCTTAACTCAACTTTGCTTCATAACCCTGAGCTGGCAGCATGACACGTAAAATGTAAACAAAAGCACGCGGGTACGTCGATGGGTCGCGTCAACGCATCAACTCAAACTCTCACGTGGGAAAAAAACAATAACAAACCAGTGAATTTGAATTACATACCTCATATAAGGATAAACTAAAAATGCATTAATTTAATTACGGTACGATCGATCGATCTGAAATTTTGATACGATGCATTGTTAGGTGAGACGGGTCCGTGTGCCAAATTTCAGCTCGATCGGATCACGGAAGTGGGTCATTTTTTACTTTTGTTTTTCCGCCCGCCCGCCCAAGACAGAGATGACGACAGACAGAGACGGCGCGTGAAGTTAATATAAGGGATAAAACCCGTAAAAACAAAGTTTTTGACTATAAATCCTTTATATATGAGACATAACTAACAGTATTGATTATGTTCAAACGCGACAAACATTTACAGACTGAATCTGTCTTAACTCCCATTTGCTTTATAACCCGGGGGGGGGTGGGAGAGGGGAAAGGTCTGGTCAACGATCGCTGGACCGAGGTCATCGTGACACGTAAAATGTAAACAAAAGCACGCCGGTACATCATCCATGTGGCGTCAACGCGCGAACTGAACTGTCACGTGATAAAAACAATAACAAACCGTGAAATTGAATTACATACGTCGTATATAGATAAACTAAAAATGCATTAATTTAATTACGGTACGTTCGATCGATCTGAAATTTTAATACGATGCATTGTTAGGTGACACGGGTCCATGTGCCAAATTTCAGCTCGATGGCTTCACGTGAAGTGGGTCATTTTTTGACTTTTGTTTTTCCGCCCGCCCACGACAGAGAGACAGAGAGAGACGGCGGTGAAGTTAATATAAGGGATTTAATAAAACAAACCCGTAAAAACAAAGTTTTCTGACTATAAATCCTTTATATATGAGACATAACTAAAAGTATTGATTATGTTCAAATGCGACAAAAATTTACAGACTGAATCTATGTTAACTCCCCTTTGCTTTTATAACCCGGGGGGGGGAGGGTGGGAGAGGGGAAAGGTCTGGTCACCGATCGCTGGGCCGAGCTCAGCGGGACACGTAAAATGTAAACAAAAGCAGCCGGTAAATCATCCATGTGGCGTCAACGCGCGAACTGAGCTGTCACGTGAAAAAAACCCCCATAACAAACCATGAAATTGAATTGCTTATGTCGTATATAGATAAACTGAAAATGTATTAATTTAATTACGGTACGTTCGATCGATCTGAAATTTTGATACAATGCATTGTTAGGTGACACGGGTCCATGTGCAAAATTTTAGCTCGATGGTTTCACGGGAAGTGGGTCATTTTTTACTTTTGTTTTTCCGCCCGCCCGACGACGAACGACAGACAGAGGGACAGAGATAGACTACGGGGAAGTTAATATAAGGGATTTAATAACTTAACTGTGTGATATTGCAGGGGACGTTACTCGTGTATAACTAAACTGTTCAGGATTACTTCTCCACGCCCCGTGAAGCCCTTAAAAATAATGGCTTTACACGTTTTAACATGTAATAAACTATACAGCAGCCAGTCCACACCAAAACACCAACTCACACACCATACAGACACCCACATATCAACACCTACCACCACCACATACAACACCCAATCACCACCACAACATCACCAGCTCACCTGTGGGGATGTACCACCTGGTCTATTCCAACTTCCCATTAGAATTTAAAATCACCTGTTTATTAGTCACACTGATTGGAATCTGTCACCAAGGGACGCACGACCGTTGGACTAAAAGCAATTAATTTATTGTAATTTTTATAATGAATTACTATCGCTTTATTATGATCGCATGTAAGACGTGTTAAACCTTGCTACTTCAGTTTTGGTGTTGAACCGAGATACATGTACTTTGATTATAGTGTTAAACTGCGCTACTTTGATTTGGGTTAAACCGTGCATTATCCCAGTAGTAAAGAAAGACTTTCTAGGTTTTTCAATCGTCATTTAAACCCATGTGATACCTGTCAATACTTAGTCAATCTAACCGCTCCCAATATCACACGTTTGAATATGTTCTGAATCTTTTCATCATTTACAGAACCAGTGTCAAGTGTTCTTTCAAGTCCAGTTACCCAAATGTGTAACTTGTTGGTGATTCATAATTAACAGTCGTCTATTTGTTTTATTCATGGTCAGTCTCGTCATACTGTATACTCACCATTGAACAAGTCCTTCCTGGATTAACAACAGAAAACTGGCGGCGATAAAATGTTACAGGAACTATACAGACCGGGTGGTGTGAACTTACAATGGACAAACTAAATTACTGTATGCTGTATTACATTGTAACTTTATAGAATGTGTGACATGAACAAATCAAATTACTGTATGCTGTATGACATTGTAACTTTATAGAGATGGGTGACGTGAACAAATCAAATTACTGTATGCTGTATGACATTGTTACTTTATAGAGATGGGTGACTTGAACAAATCAAATTACTGTATGATGTATGACATTGTAACTTTATAGAGATGGGTGACGTGAACAAATCAAATTACTGTATGCTGTATGACATTGTAACTTTATAGAGATGGGTGACGTGAACAAATCAAATTACTGTATGCTGTATGACATTGTAACTTTTTAGAATGGGTTAAATGGTGGCTAGTTTAAATGGTTGCTAGGTTAAATGGTGGCTAGGTTAAATACTGGCTAGGTTAAATGGTGGCTAGGGGAGGGGGAAACAGTCAGTTTCCCACAGGGCGGCACTAAAAGTTACGCCACTTTTTCCACACTTACATATTGAAAAATTGTATTAAAATTTAAACTGCACATAATGAAATGAAATTGAACTGGTCAATTTCTTTCTAAATATAATGACACTTATTTTATCTTGACTAGGGGTCGTCCATAAATGATGTCACGTGATTTTGGCTGATTTCCCCTTTCCCCAATATGACTTCACACAACTTTGCTCCCCCCCCACCCCCACCGTGTTTTCTATTTGAAAAAAGTGCATGTTTCAAATCATTTCTTTGTCATTTAAGTTTTTAAGTATGTATTTAGTGTGAGGCTGCACTCTAATATCGTAACATGCGTGAAGCCATGTAAAACATCATTACATAAATTGTAAGCAAGCACATATTTGAGTGGATGATAGATGTGACGTCAAAGTTCTTATACACCCCGCCCCCTCTTTAGACGTGTGACGTCATTTATGTACGCCCTTATAAATAGGAGTGAATTAATTTTTCATAAATCAAATAGAGCACAAGTTTTGTCCTATATCAGCTAAAGCCAAAAAACGTTTTTTTTTAAAATGTGTAAGCCACCCCCCCCCCTTTTTTTTTCCTATGTAGCTCTTATTCCGGGCTTATATTTCATGAACCACCTGCAGAGATAAATTAATTTAATTTATTTAAATGCTGTGAAAGTCGTCTTTAAAAATCATTTTAATGAATGGAACGACATCTTCACACATGACTAAGCACGACGGCTGCAACCACCAGAACACAAGCGTGAGCCTCACCTCAAGGTATTGAACCACACGTCATAGGGTGCGAGTCAGTAGAAGCGGTATACTACGATCAAATGTATGGTCCATTTCATTAGGATTTAAAAGCTCATTATGTAAGCCGTACTTAACCATATAGTCTAATCATTCACTCACAAAATGCTCATTCACTCACAAAATGTTCATTCACTCACAAAATGTTCATTCACTCACAAAATGTTCATTCACTCACAAAATGTTCATTCACTCACAAAATGTTCATTCACTCACAAAATGTTCATTCACTCACAAAATGTTCATTCACTCACAAAATGTTCATTCACTCACTAACGCAAATGTTCCATCATTTTAAATAAAGAACGAAGATATGATTGAGGTATAGAGGACGGGAAGGGAAAGTAAAGAAAGAGGGGTTGAGAGTGAGAGAGGGAGAGGGGGGAGAGAGAGATGTAGAGGGGAGAGAGAGAGAGAAAGAGAGGAGAGTGAGAGAGAGAGAGAGAGAGAGAGAGAAAGAGAGAGAGAGAGAGAGAGAGAGAAAGAGAGAGAGAGAGAGAGAGAGAGAAGAGAGAGAGAGAGAGAGAGAGAGAGAGAGAGAGAGAGAGAGAGAAGAGAGAGAGAGAGAGAGAGAGAGAGAGAGAGAGAGAGAGAGAGAGAGAGAGAGAGAGAGAGTTAGTCTTTATCCCTAACATACATAAGGTCCTTCACAAAGTAAAATTTTTAATTTTCGTCTTTGGGTTATTATTATATTATCAATTTGTTGTAATTTATTCAGATTTACGTACCTCATGATTAATATTAAATATGTTAAGTTCATTTAAAGAAGAAAGCCTCACTATTTCAACTGTTTTGTTTAAAAGTTATAAAAAGTTTATATGTTTTATTTCTAAGATACTAATTCCTTTTTGCCAAATAAGCAGGAGTAAAATATTTAATGGCAAGGTACATAAGCAACTATTTATTTAATAGGGAAAGCAAATTGAAATTATTTAAGTCCGTTGTAAGAGATGTGACCACATAGTAGCCCACGTGTGTGACCATCCATAGATACGCCCACGTGTTGTGACCATCCATAGATACGCCCACGTGTGTGACCATCCATAGATACGCCCACGTGTAGCACAGCTGAGAACTCTCCAACTATTCTAACATGAAAGGCTTCAGTTAATAACATAATTAATGCAGGGCATAAAGAAACAATAGCAAGGAAAAAAAGACTCACATTAACATTCTAGCATATGGCACTCATTCATTTGCCCACACCAGAGGCGGAGCTCAGGATAAAGTTATGGGTCAACTCAAATTTAGTACCTGTAACGAAATTTTTGGCCCCAACATTCTTTTAGATATTTATTTTGGAAGCGGTATTAGGATCATTATAGCGAATTAGGAGATTTGTGGAATATTGGGATCATTGTGGAGTATGGGGAGAACTGTGGAGTATGGGGAGAATTGTGGAGTATGGGGAGAAGTTTGGAGTATGGGGTGATTTGTGGAGTATGGGGAGAAGTTTGGAGTATGGGGTGATTTGTGGAGTATGGGGAGAACTGTGGAGTATGGGGAGACTTGTGGAGTATGGGTGAACTGTGGAGTATGGGGAGAATTTTGGAGTTTTCTGAGATTTGTGGAATTTTGGAAGAATCCTGTAATATTGGGAGAACATTCGGGGATTGGGAGATATTCCGAACAGTAAGAGAATTGTGAAACATTGAGAGAACAGTTTAGAGTTTGGAGTAATGTGTAGATTCATGTTAAATGAATTTGAATTGTTTAGTATTTTTATGGTTTTATTTATTTAAAAAAAACGTTGCCAAAATCTTATAAGAGAACAACGATCAATTACTAAGACATTTAAATAAAACTTTAACTAGACTTTATTATGTATTCTACGGCTTTCAATGAAACGCAAACTCATATTAATTGGATCAATTCATATACCAGAATAAATGAGTGAATAACAATAATAAATAATGTAGTAGCAATATCAAAACACTTACATATCTAGCCTCATTGTCCAAATAAAATGGAAGCGACAATCTACTGGACTAATTAGATTTCACCGCAGCTAAGTTTTTTTTTATTCTTTCGTTATATTCGTTTTATTTGTGTACTATTTGTTCGTTGAGGAAGGCTCTTTGCCGAAACGTTCGCTGTTGTGTTACGTCCTGTCAGGCTAACTAAAACCCTGTTTATATGTTATACAATTACATTTCAGAAGTGACAAGAAATTTTTTGAGGAAGATAATTTGATGCTCAGTTGATTGACCTCTTGCGTGAGCTCCCCCCCCCTCCCCCCGGCCCCAGGTTCACGTCCGTTACAAACTCAACTTGCTTTTCTGCACTCAACGCCCGCTCGGGAATTCTGTCCAATTCCAAGGGAGACAACTGCGGAAATCTTAAGCCAAAGACGTTTCCCGATCAGGGTGATGTGGCTTGGTTTTAGTAGCAGCAATTAAATCTGCTTTTTACGAGTCCAGGCAGAGATGGTAAGTTTGGGATCAAAGCTTCAACTATTTACCTGCATCAATTGGTGTTTGGGAGAAAATAAACGTTGAACAAAGATGGACACTTTTAAAAAGTGGGAAAATATCCAGGCTAATAAATGATGTCTGCTTGCAGAAGTGATGTGTTATCCTTCAAATGATAGAACATTTGTCTGCTGTGTTTCTTTGCGTTGTGCTTTGAAGGCATGAATGCAAAGATTGCTTTGAAATCAAAAGCGTGGCCCCTTGGCCTGGAGATGGGGTTTACATAAGTAACAAGAATGAATATAAACTTCAATGAGGTCTGAAGTGGATGGCCATAAAACTGGAGATGTGATGGTGTGTGCGTTGCTCTGTGATGATGTGGGCGTGGCTCTGTGATGGTGTGTGCGTTACGCTGTGATGGTGTGTGTGTATGGCTCTGTGTTGGTATGGGCGTGGCTCTGTGATGGAGTGGGCGTGGCTCTGTGATTGCTTGGCTCTGTGATGGTATGGGCGTTGCTCTATGATGGAGTGGGTGTGCTACTGTGATATTTGTGTGCGTGAATCTGTGATGGTGTGGGCGTGGCTTTCTGATGGTGTGGGCGTGGCTCTAGATCGTGCTGGTTTTCATGGATTTTGTGGCTGTGGGGTATGCAGTACTTGCTTGTCCATGAAAGAATCACATTCCAATACATCACACATAGAATAGAATAGAATGATGCTATTGGATAAGCTTATTGGACAATGATATCGTAAGGATGTGTCCATTTTCTGAGAAATTTGCAAGATATGAACATTCTTATATTTGCATTCATTTCCAAACATTTTACAACCATCTACCAATCATTTTGTTTCTTCTTATTTCTGGATATCTGTTTAAATCATTTCCCCCAGCATTTGTCATGAAGTGAGTACGAAATAATCTGTCATGAGATGACGCACTGCTGTCATATCCTATACACCGTGTCACGTGGTGTGCCAGCGCTGATGTACGTCTCCCATTGGACAGAATCGTTGTGTCATGAATTTTGGACTTTATTTAAAGTCTTGGCATAAAGTTTGTGCTGGTGGTTTTCATGGTGACGACGTTATTTTAATATTATATCACCTTGACGTCATTATTTCGACACAAAAAAACCGCTTCAGGGCAGTTAATTATCTGTCTTGTGCCCACTGTTTTGATATGGCCCTTAAATACATGCAAGGACTGAATTAGACCAGCTGTATGGTTCCGTTTCAACATCGGACCAGCTGTATAGCTCTGTTCTACATTTTCTCTTGTCCATTTTTGTCACCATTATCTTGCCATCTAGAACTGAACGTAATTCTTAAAATTGAATATGATAGTGATCAATTGTCTGTTAATGTAATTTTATTTTTTTCTATAATATTTATTTGATTCTGAAAACTACTGGTTGAGATTTTGGTTTCAATTTGAAAAAAATATATTTAAGTGTTGTTAAACTAACAAAAGAAATATTCACACGTATATTAACCAAATCAAATGAGTTAAATAAATAGTTCCGTCGTGACCATTACTAGAAACTCTGAAGCCATAAAATCTGTATTTTCTTTTTTGCACAAGATCATGAGCCTCATCCAACTTTTTAGAACAATCTAGAACATCTTCCCACATTTATTGTTTATTTTAGAACTTATCTCACAACTGTTGTTAAATCTAAAATTTCATCTCAAATTTTTTTGTTGTTTTTTTTAATCTAGAACTTCATATAAAATTGTTCTGTCAATCTAGAGCTTCATCCAAAATTTGTTGTTCAATATCGAGCTTTATCTCAAATTTTCTTTTAAGTCAAAAACTGTATCCCACATGTATTGTTACATCTCTATCTTAAGCGCATTTAAAAAAAAATTAATCCAGACCTTTATTAGATATTTTCTTACGACCACTAAATGTGTAGTAGCCCCTCTCTTATACCACTCCCTCTTTCTTACAGTTACTGAAACCCATCAGTCAGAAAATCTTCAAACTGTGACATAACACAGAGCACTGAGAGATCCCCGGGATACGCCTATGTTGGCGGCCATCTTGATCGTTCGCTCATTCCCAGCACCCGATGTGGCTGTCGTAAAATCATAATGAAATCTTCTCTGAAGGTCGTAAAATAATATCTCAAGATCGGACCACCCTGAAATCTTTAGACCAAGGTAAGAGCTGCTATCTACTCGACCACCCTGCCTGTCCCTCTTCGCTCTGCTTGTCTCCCCACCCCCTCTCCTATGAACATCACGTGTACATGGCATTGTTCAAGTCTCATACGTGATAAGAGCGATATGAACTGGGCAAGGAAATCTTTCTATCTGAACTGGGCAAGGAAATCTTTCTATCTGAACTGGGCAAGGAAATCTTTCTATCTGAACTGGGCAAGGAAATCTTTCTATCTGAACTGGGCAAGGAAATCTTTCTATCTGAACTGGGCAAAGGAAATCTTTCTATCTGAACTGGGCAAGGAAATCTTTCTATCTGAACTGGGCAAGGAAATCTTTCTATCTGTACTGGGCAAGGAAATCTTTCTATCTGTACTGGGCAAGGAAATCTTTCTATCTGTACTGGGCAAGGAAATCTTTCTATCTGTACTGGGCAAGGAAATCTTTCTATCTGTACTGGGGAAGGAAATCTTTCTATCTGAACTGGGCAAGGAAATCTTTCTATCTGTACTGGGCAAGGAAATCTTTCTATCTGTACTGGGCAAGGAAATCTTTCTATCTGTACTGGGCAAGGAAATCTTTCTATCTGTACTGGGCAAGGAAATCTTTCTATCTGTACTGGGCAAGGAAATCTTTCTATCTGTACTGGGCAAGGAAATCTTTCTATCTGTACTGGGCAAGGAAATCTTTCTATCTGTACTGGGCAAGGAAATCTTTCTATCTGAACTGGGCAAGGAAATCTTTCTATCTGTACTGGGCAAGGAAATCTTTCTATCTGTACTGGGCAAGGAAATCTTTCTATCTGAACTGGGCAAGGAAATCTTTCTATCTGTACTGGGCAAGGAAATCTTTCTATCTGAACTGGGCAAGGAAATCTTTCTATCTGAACTGGGCAAGGAAATCTTTCTATCTGAACTGGGCAAGGAAATCTTTCTATCTGAACTGGGCAAAGGAAATCTTTCTATCTGAACTGGGCAAGGAAATCTTTCTATCTGAACTGGGCAAGGAAATCTTTCTATCTGAACTGGGCAAGGAAATCTTTCTATCTGAACTGGGCAAGGAAATCTTTCTATCTGTACTGGGCAAGGAAAACTTTCTATCTGAACTGGGCAAGGAAATCTTTCTATCTGAACTGGGCAAGGAAATCTTTCTATCTGTACTGGGCAAGGAAATCTTTCTAACTGTACTGGGCAAGGAAATCTTTCTATCTGAACTGGGCAAGGAAATCTTTCTATCTGTACTGGGCAAGGAAATATTTCTATCTGTACTGGGCAAGGAAATCTTTCTATCTGAACTGGGCAAGGAAATCTTTCTATCTGTACTGGGCAAGGAAATCTTTCTATCTGAACTGGGCAAGGAAATCTTTCTATCTGTACTGGGCAAGGAAATCTTTCTATCTGTACTGGGCAAGGAAATCTTTCTATCTGTACTGGGCAAGGAAATCTTTCTATCTGACTGGGCAAGGAAATCTTTCTATCTGTACTGGGCAAGGAAATCTTTCTATCTGTACTGGGCAAGGAAATCTTTCTATCTGTACTGGGCAAGGAAATCTTTCTATCTGTACTGGGCAAGGAAATCTTTCTATCTGTACTGGGCAAGGAAATCTTTCTATCTGTACTGGGCAAGGAAAATCTTTCTATCTGTACTGGGCAAGGAAATCTTTCTATCTGTACTGGGCAAGGAAATCTTTCTATCTGTACTGGGCAAGGAAATCTTTCTATCTGTACTGGGCAAGGAAATCTTTCTATCTGTACTGGGCAAGGAAATCTTTCTATCTGTACTGGGCAAGGAAATCTTTCTATCTGTACTGGGCAAGGAAATCTTTCAAACCGTACTAGGAAATGAAGTCTTTCAATCTGAATTTGGAAATGAAATCCTTCAATCTGAACAGAGCAGTGAAATCTTTCTATCTGAACTGGGCAATGAAATCTTTCTAACTGAACTGGGAAATTAATCTTTATATCTGAACTGGAAAACGAAATCTTGATTCAATTCGGTTCTCATATAAAATACAAAATAATTTTCTATTTTTAAAAAAATGGAATATTTCTTTTTAACAGAGTTAACATAAGTGTTTCTAACTCGGTGGTCTGCGCATGCGTGTTAAAGGTAAATATGTCAAGACATTTCTTTTATTTGAATCTTTTGTTTGATTTCTCATGTCCATGAAAGGATGTGAACCAATTGTGTGAATATTGGCTCAACTCTTGGTTTCCTTGTGCAGTGGACGTAAATATTATATTTTTATTTCTTTTTACGGTATGTTTAAAGTAAGAATTATTCCAAAGTTGACTGAATTGTTTTTGTTTTTTCAGAAGATGAAAATTAACAAACACTAAAAAGAATAACCGTATTTCATTGTTTAAAATTACTGCTGCAATTCGGTAAGAGATTTAAAAAAAAACAATTCTAAGCTCATTGTCACTTTTATTTTTGAGTAAAGATAAATACCCATGTCACCAAATCATCACATGTTCCTCTGTCATATCCCCATTGTTACTTCATTGTCTGTACTCGCAACACTTGACTGCTGGAGCTTTACACATTTGACAACAATAACAACTGGTTCTGCTACTTTCAACATATTGACTTTCAGAATATCTACTTAGGAGATCCTGGGTCTGTGTCGACTCAGAAATCACTTTCAATGCTGGTGGGGTAGAGGGTGAGTAACTGTAATAATAGCATATAACTCGTATTAGATGATAATATTATCTTGAGAAGACTAAAGAAAAATGGCGCTCGTATGACGTCACTAAGGACATGTCTTTAAAAAAAAAGAAGTCTAACTGAAGATTTGCTTTTCAATGGACTGACTGGTTCTGTGGTGCGAACACTTTGGAAGCGAAGCAACAGGAACTTAGAGTTAAAAAACTCAGACACCGGAAGCGGAAATCGTCTGCCGATAAGCAACATGATAACTATCGTCTGCCAAATGGGGGAAAAAAACGGTGACGTAATTTGGAAGTCCGTGTTGAATATCGGAGCTGAAGTTATCAAAAAATGTCTCCCACCATATTTTACAAACTGTTGAATAGAAGAGGACACCGAGAGTCAACTGGTCTGTGTAGAGACAGTGGAACACTACATAGACACGGCAAGATGGGAGCAACATAAATGTGCATTCTATTAAATATGAAAGATTCTTTCTCTTTCGGTTGAAGCAAAATAAAAAAAGACGCCAAAGGGTTAACATTTGAGTTCTGTACAAGGGAAAAAGGGATAGTTGTCTTCATTCTTTTGGAGCATTATATCAATAAGTTGAGAACATTGTTTCGCCCAATATAGTAAATTATGTCACTCTATATAGGACACTTTATCACTCATCATAGGACATTATGATTATGTCACTCATTAAATTCACCTTTGCCTCTTCGATCCACAACATAAGATGAGCACACCATTACACAAATACACTTACCAAATCACACTGAAAAACGATCCTTACTTTCCCTAAACATACAGAACTTTCCACCCCTCACCTAAGCCACCACCATTCGTTTCTACCTCTGCCCCCCCCCCTTTTGCACACACAAATCGACTGCCTTTCCCCGCTCCACCATGGTTTTATAGGTTTTCCCATGAAAGCTTACTTCGCCACACACCGACTTGATGTGAAGCGCAATAAATGTTCCTCGTTTGAATATTAATTACCGCTACCCTAGACTGCCGGGGAACCATTTCCTTACATTTTTCCTCTTACACAGCGCTCTCGGCCTTTGACATAGAGAGCAACGGGACCCGGGACGAGACCCGGCACGGGACAAGAGGCGAGACCCGGCACGGGACAAGAGACGAGACCCGGCATGGGACCCGAGCAGTCAGGCGAACAAAGGAATTCTAAGAAGACGGTCATCGAGATAAGTTATGATAAGCCACTGTTGATAAGTCGGATGTCGATAAGCGGTATCAAAGATAAGCTGGACGTAGGATCACGCCGCGGTGCTGTAATCATGAGGCGCAGGAAGAATGAGGTAAGTAAACCAACATCCGGGTCTCATGTTCATATCGACGCTATCAGTTACTTGTTTCGTTTCTTTTCATTGAACATGTGATGTTTGCATTTTTTAAAGTCCCTTTGTATATATTGACATCAGTTACTCGCCAGTTGACTTAAGAATAAACTCTGAGATATTATTTAAACTGATAGACATGGAAGAGCAAAGTGTTGAGCAACGTTTACATAATTATATATATATGTATAGATTTATATTTACATAATTTGAATAACATCGCTTTGACATGTAGAACTTTTTATCTGAAATGTGAAGTAGTTGTTACAACACTCTCGGCGAGAATAATATAAATAACATAAATAATCTTATGTTTGTTGGTGTTCCTTATTTTGTTGGTGTCATGTTACGTTGTTGTGTCTTGTTGTGTTCAGGGTGTCATGTTGTGTTGTTAATGTCATGTTGTGTTGTTGAAGTCATGTAGTGTTGTTGGTGTCATGTAGTGTTGTTGGTGTCATGCTGTGTTGTTGGTGTCATGTTGTGTTGTTGGTGTCATTGTCATGTTGTGTTGTTGGTGTCATGTTGTGTTGTTGGTGTCATGTTGTGTTGTTGGTGTCATGCTGTGTTGTTGGTGTCATGTTGTGTTGTTGGTGTCATTGTCATGTTGTGTTGTTGGTGTCATGTTGTGTTGTTGGTGTCATGTTGTGTTGTTGGTGTCATTGTCATGTTGTGTTGTTGGTGTCATGTAGTGTTGTTGGTGTCATGTAGTGTTGTTGGTGTCATGTTGTTTTGTTGGTGTCATGTTGTGTTGTTGGTGTCATTGTCATGTTGTGTTGTTGGTGTCATGTTGTGTTGTTGGTGTCATGTTGTGTTGTTGGTGTCATGCTGTGTTGTTGGTGTCATGTTGTGTTGTTGGTGTCATTGTCATGTTGTGTTGTTGGTGTCATGTTGTGTTGTTGGTGTCATGTTGTGTTGTTGGTGTCATTGTCATGTTGTGTTGTTGGTGTCATGTAGTGTTGTTGGTGTCATGTAGTGTTGTTGGTGTCATGTTGTTTTGTTTGTGTCATGTTGTGTCGTTGGTGTCATGTTGTGTTGTTGGTGTCATGTTGTGTTGTTGATGTCATGTTGTGTTGTTGGTGTCATGTTGTGTTGTTGGTGTCATGTTGTGTTGTTGGTGTCATCCTATGCTGCTGTTGTCGTTGATATCTTTCCTTAGAATACTGTTGGAAACAAATTATAAACATCAGCATGCACAATTGTTAAATACTATAAATAGTGTCCTACTTATCATTCATAATGTATTACATATCATCAAGTGTGTGTTACATATTATCCAGTGTGTTACATATTATCCAGTGTGTGTTACATATTATCCAGTGTGTTACATATTATCCAGTGTGTGTTACATATTATCCAGTGTGTGTGACATAATATTACATATTATTTGGTGTATGTATCATATCATCCAAAATTAATTACATATTATCAAGTGTGTGTTACATATTATCCATAGTGTGTTACAAATCCCCCATATTAAAATTTCTGTCACTATACAATAAGGACTGCAACGATTGAATGGAAAAATTAATTAGTCAAATTTGTAATTATTTTTTTACAATAAAAATGTTCTAATATTTCCCAGACGACAAATCCAGTGCATGTTGTTTCCTATTTTCATTTCGTATAAATGTATTCGTACTCTATCGCTGAACTAAATTATTTATAACGTTATTGACCAAGGATAACACAGAACAGACATACAAAAACACACACATATACACATAGAAACATACACAGTTACATCAATGCATACTTACACAATTAAATATATATATATATATTATATATAAGTGCACACATAGATGCAAGCCTACATTTTAAAAAACAGATATGTCACAGGTTTAAAAATGTGGGGAACTGCGAGTTTGGTATTTGTCAAAATGTAAACAAAGGGAAGCTATTCAGGAATATTTGTGAGAAGAATTTCCGAAGGTTAGCAAAGGGAAATAACCATTTAAAAAGTATCTTAATTTAAATGTTCATGTTTTTTATGTTATCCAACATTTAAAACAATTGAACCCCGAATAACTCCCGTTTATCACATAAAATTAATGCACTTGAATATTCCTTTTACTACATTATCAGAAAGTTAAAACAAAAATATTTACAATAAAATGAAACATGGTAGCTAAATAATACGGTTATCTCCGCTTTCAAAAAAATGTTTTTTGTCTTATTTATCTTCCCTTCTGTATATTTTTGCAAAGTTTAGAGAATGCTTGCATGGTAACATGAGTTCCAAGAAAGAGTGTATGGGCGAATACTTGCATCTCTAGGCTAAACAAATTGTCCATTATTCAACAATCAGAAAATATATTAGGGAGAAAAACAAAATTAAATGTTCGTGTGACACCAGTGGCACCAAACAAGTAACAAAGATGACATGAGGGTAATTTATGTGTTTGGGAGAGTAACATGTGACACGTGACATGTGGGTAAGTTATGTGTTTGGGAGAGTGACATGTGACACGTGACATGTGGGTAATTTATGTGTTTGGGAGAGTAACATGTGACACGTGACATGTGGGTAATTTATGTGTTTGGGAGAGTAACATGTGACACGTGACATGTGGGTAATTTATGTGTTTGGGAGAGTGACATGTGACAGGTGACATGTGGGTAATTTTTGTGTTTGGGAGAGTAACATGTGACACGTGACACTGTAACATCTAATTATTTGTAGGTGTAACAAAATCGAAATTATCTTTTGTACAATGATTCCAGGAGACACTGGTTCAACAAAGTAACTTTTAATTTGAACTCTATGTACATCAATTTACATAATGAATATCATACGTTCTCAAACAGAAATACACCAGTCGGCCATCTTCTTCTATCCTCTCTCTCTCTTTCTCACGTGACTTCCTTTTCTTTCAATCTCCTCCCTCTCACGTGACAGACACGTGGGTAATTTATGTGTTTGGTGTTTGGGAGAGTGACATTTGACACGTGATACATGGGTAATTTATGTGTTTTGGAGAGTGACATTTGACATGTGACACTTGTATTTTTTGTGTTTGGTAGAGTAACATGTGACATGTGTTTGGTTTGTTTTTGGGGAAGAAAATTTAGATGACACATTGTGTGTTGCGTCTAGGACTAACCTTGTAATATTGGTATTACCAATGTCACAAATTTGTTGTACACTTTTGGTACACATACACGCTGTGGTACTCAGTAATGTGATGTACAGCGAGAAAAACAGAAATCCATTTATGCCAGAAATCAAATAAAAATCTCTGGAGGTTTAAACATTAAACAATTAATTTTCAATGCACTCCCAACACACACACACATTTTTAAAATCGTTAAAAATTCTCTATCAGCCCCTCGATCTCTCCTCGTCACAAGCTGTATTTATCTTCTCGCCAATTCATTCGGTATCTTCACTTACACACAGACCAGCACATCGTGACAGTGAATCTCAAACCTTTTCTGAAGATTTGCTCCGTTGAGTTTGGTAGAGTTTAATGAGATGGCAAATGTGTGAGTGTAAGGAGTGGATATTTATATCTATATTGTGTATGGTAGGGTATAACCGTATTAAATGTACCTGGTATGTATGTGGGTAAAATAACGATGTTAAATGTATATCTAGAATGCCTCTTTATAAGTATAATGCTATGACATATTTCTCTAGAATGTATCTGACGTTTTGAAGTCTTTTATCCTTACCTACAGGTCAACATTTTTATCTCACAAATGGTCAAAGCTGTTGGGACACATGACAGTGCCCTGTCCAAGACTGTTAGGACACATGACAGTGCCCTGTCCAAGGCTGTTAGGACACATGACAGTGCCCCGTCCAAGGCTGTTAGGACACATGACAGTGCCCTGTCCAAGGCTGTTAGGACACATGACAGTGCCCTGTCCAAGGCTGTTAGGACACATGACAGTGCCCTGTCCAAGGCTGTTAGGACACATGACAGTGCCCTGTCCAAGGCTGTTAGGACACATGACAGTGCCCTGTCCAAGGCTGTTAGGACACATGACAGTGCCCTGTCCAAGACTATTAAGACACATGGCAGTTCCCTGTCCAAGGCTGTGCTACCGTCAATGTAGGATAAGCTCCAATGTACTGGATAATTGGAAAACTTGATCAAATGTCACAAGATGACAAATTTACACCAGCAAACCGTGAGTGCTACTTACGACCTCCTGAAATATTTAAGTGAGAATTTAAGCTACTAAACACTGTTCTCATACATATGTCAAGTGAGAATTAAAACAATTGATCTTCCCGTCTGGTATTCGGGCGTGAAATGGTTTGACTCATCAAACCAAGAAAACCAACACACACTTTTAACATTTATAACTCTTTAAAAAATACTATACCAAACATAAACGTAGGATGCAATGATGTTCTCTACAGAAGGAGCGTCTGTAAAATATAAGATCAGATCAGATAAGTGGTGAAATCTCAATACATTGCAACCATGTGGTCACGTGTCCATAGGTTACTGGTCAGACGTAGACAGCCATAAATTTCGCTCCGCACAGTTTTAAACCATCTCATACACCTGTACTCCAACAGCAGTAGCTCAACCCCCTCTTTCCACCCATCCTTGTGGCGCTACAGCCCAACAGCAGTAGCTCAACCCCCTCTTTCCACACATCCTTATGGCGCTACAGCCCAACAGCAGTAGCTCAACCCCTTCTTTCCACCCATTCGTGATGCGCTACAGCCCAACAGCAGTAGCTCAACCCCTTCTTTCCACCCATCCGTGATGCGCTACAGCCCAACAGCAGTAGCTCAACCCCTTCTTTCCACCCATTCGTGATGCGCTACAGCCCAACAGCAGTAGCTCAACCCCTTCTTTCCACCCATCCGTGATGCGCTACAGCTACAGCTCAACAGCAGTAGTACAACCCCTTCTTTCCACCCATCCGTGTGTCGCTACAGCCCAACAGCAGTAGCTCAACTCCTTCTTTCCACCCATCCGTGATGCGCTACAGCCCAACTAGGTCTTGGGCTTACCTCTCTTTGATTGCCCCAAATGTGGGAGGTCTAAACAAAAATTGAAATAAACATTTGGAACACCGGTAACACATCCTGGTTATATAGTTTTGTGTTTCTTTATTACATCTCTCCTGTAAATCACAATGTCTGTCAAAATATAAATTGTCTGGGGATGTCCCTTGTCAATGTCATAACACAAAGTTATTCTACTCTCTACTGTATGAGAGTTCTAATGGTGGATTCTCTTAAGGAGAAATTGATTTATTTTTGGTGGTTGTAATCAATGATAGTTCCTTTTTAACGCAATTTCCCCATGGGAAAAATTGCGTTTATTGATTTGAAATGTCTCTAACGCTTGATCCTGCAACTCCTCCTGAACCATACCAGATAGAGGGTTCGGATCTTTTCAAATATATTAAGGAGTTCTCAAGGATGTGCAAGGGCCAAAAAAATACCTAAAATGTTTAATGGATTTCCTGGAAATAAAAAAAAACCGAAAAAATATCAGTATTTTGTCAATTTCTCGCCAACCATAACAGCTATCGGGTTGAAACAAACGCCAAACGATAGCTAATAATATTTAGAAAAATGTTGGAGAAGGAATTTTTAAAAAACGTCTTTTCGTTCGACTCCCGTAATTTTAGCAGCAATTTGTAGATAGCAATTGTTTTGTTTACTTTCATAATTAATGATTTGAAATGACTTTTAATGTAATCTATAATGATAGTTAATGGGGTTCTCCCACTTTGTGAATGCTTATGTTAAATTGGTGCGCGGTGCGCATTATATTGACACATTATTGGTGTGATGTAGAGTGATGGGATATGACGTCATTTTTAAAACTCTTATATTAACTTCGAAATCTTGTTGTCATCTCTTCATCTCTGTCACTCGCGGGCTGGTGGAAAAACAAAAGTAAAAAATGACACACTTCCCGTGATGCTATCGAGCTGAAATTTTGCACCTAACAATGCATCGTATCAAAATTTCAGATCGATCGAATGTACCGTAATTAAATTAATGCATCTCTATATAACTATATGTAGCGGCCTGCTTTGTTTAATTCACGTGTCACGCTGATTTAAGTCCAGCCATCCTTTACCACACCATTTTTTTACAGACAGGGGTTTCAGTCTGTAAATTTGTGTTACGTTTGATAATCAATACTTTTAGTTATGTCTCATATGTAAGGGATTTATAGTAAATAAACTTTGTATTTACGGGGTTGTTTAATTGTTTACCTTCAGATTTACTGATTTGAAATGACGTTTAATGTAATCTAGAATGATTTCCCTTGAATAAAAAAATCGGATATTCTTTGTTGGAAATTTCGTTGAAATACTCATTCGAGTTTTTATTACTTGTTTTCTAATGGTTTGGTTAAGTGTATACAATGTTTATTTTTTACCAAGGTTTTTCATTTTATATCTTAATGTATGTAACAAATTCTGAAGTAAACCAGGTCATGTTTATGACATTGGCCAGTTCAAATTATATAATAATGGCCAATAATTTTTGTTAAAGTAAATCTTTCACAACAAAAGAACTCAACATCGGTCTGCTACAGTCCATCTCATTTTACCCTCTAAGCGTCTGTATGAGATGCTGTAATCTATGGCACAGGTTGGTAACACTGTCCTCCCTTGCTGTAATCTATGGCACAGGTTGGTAACACTGTCCTTCCTTGGGCTGTGTGAATACATCGTAGCTACACCAGGGGCATAAACGTGCCATAAACGGATTCATAACTTAACGGCCGGCAAGTCAGGGGCTATTGTGTCATTGGGTCATAAAGTGTCGTCCTCTTTCTTTGGGCCATCCGTCCTTGTCTCCCTTGTATATCTTTAACTGACCCAAGGGAGACCGTTTAAAAACCATAACACAATAGGTCAGTATGACCTCTTCACATTTTGGTATCAATCTACAGCCGTAACGAGGCTCCCAGCCATGTCAAAGTTTTTGACAATCCTCCCCCCCTCCACCCGTTACAACCTGTCCCTCCCTCCCCTCCGGCTGTGATGACTCTCACAAATAATATTAGGCAATTTATAACATCTTTTAAACTAAACAGATCCATTTTACTAACATTTTACTGAAGGTATGTATCACTTTCATTGGTGTCATATCTTCTCCATAACTCAGACCGTCACAAGCTGACTTCCAATATAAATATGTAAGCCTGAATGCCATTGGTCGACACGTCACACCAATCGATTCGAACATCAGACGTTTTGATAATTCTTCTTCAACTTTTGGTTATTTGTTGTCCTTCTATAGTAACTTGACAAATTTCTTTCACTCAGGCACGTGCTGGATTCAAAGTTCAGTTTTGCTCGCAGACGGGGCGACTTTCAAGTAGACAGATAGCACAGGGTATAAGAAAGCAATTCACAGGAAATGAGCTTCAAAGTTTGCCAGGATATCAATAACAAAGTTTGAGATCACCTCATGCGTCATAGACATGACACGAGGCGAAGTGGATATATAACCAGACATTGTTGTTGGGGACATATAAGGTAGGACCTTTTGTTTTCTCTAGTCAGTCAATCAGTCAGACAATCAGTCACGAGTAAGCGAGTCATTTGCAACAATAGGTTATAAGTTATACCGAATCCCTGAAACAAATACATGAGGTTTGCCACTAGGTCTTTGATCCACTTTAGTCAGTCAGTCAGTCATTCAGACAGTCAGTCATTCAGACAGTCGGTCATTCAGACAGTCAGTCATTCAGACAGTCAGTCATTCAGACAGTCAGTCATTCAGACAGTCAGTCATTCAGACAGTCAGTCAGTCAGTCAGTCAGTCAGAGGTAACAGGAAGTTATGCACTGCTCAGTTATTTAAAAAAAAATATCCCTTAACCCATGTTGCTCGTGAAAATAATATTGCTTCATCTCTTGATCTGTTAATGGTACCAAATTATTTTTTTAAATAACAAAATATAATAATAATAATAATAATAACGATAAGAATTATTACTTTTATCATTTACTGTTTTTTTTATTTATATACGCTAATTAATACATTTTACTAGAAACTGATATACAAGTCTATTTCTTTGAGCAATATCGGAAACGGTAATGAACAACTTGCTGCCACGTCCATATGCTTTTCTGAATGTCAATGTCTATAGTCTATGTTTTTGTCTATGTTTTTGTCTATGTCTATAGTCTATAGGTAGACATGTGACTGGGATCAATTGACTATTCTTGTTATTTAATGTGTATGTTGTTGTGTATTTTTAAAAATAAATCAACCAATGAAAACAGTTTGCTCCGTCATTGATAAAATATTTCCGCTAGGGCTAGGCACTTGGGATTTACGAGATATTTCATTTAAGTCATTTATGTCATCTATTTCATTTTTGACTTCAGTATCTAGAGTGCATGTCATATAAATACATGAATGAACATCAAAATTTTCTCAGTATTTACCCATGACAAACGTAAAAGAATCAGATATTAAAATCTTGCGAAATTACAGGTAACTCTACAACCAATGAAGAAATTTCAGGGCATTTTATGTTCAGAAGGAAATTCCCGATTCATAAAGTATTGAAACCTCGTGTATGAATGATGAGATTCAAGAAAAATCTCATCATAAACAAAAATCATCGTTTGAATTCTTCTATTTTTTTTTCAAAGCAAATAAACAAGTCTTTCAGAAAAGCAACACAAATAATATCATTCTGTTCCGTGTGCCGCGACCCCCGTCCTTCCTCAATCCTTCCTTCGTTCGTTCTTTATTTCTTGGTATTTTTGGTCTGTCCCTTCTCTTCCCCACCCCCTTTCACCTTTTCCCTGTGCTTGGATGGCAGGGCCAACACGTCCAAAGCTATAAAACTTTAATTGTGTCAGCCCATGTGATTGGCGGAACATCAAAGATAGCGCGCACTGCCGGGAAGCCATAAAAGATTGGTCGAAATGGAATTAAGTAGAAGGCGCAGACGTGATAGGGCTGGCCCCACGCGGGACAAGAAGCTACAGATGTGCCCTCCTCGGGAAGTGCCTGGGATGCTCCGTGCGCTGCCCGCCACCTCCACCTAAACTCACATTTCCTAAGGCCGAGGTCACATCTGCTGCTGATTGTTGGCCTGGAAACCTCTCATCACTCCAGTCGTACTCACGTGACCTATCATTGGGACCTACCATACCATTTGTCGTACTCACGTGACCTTGGCTTGGGGCCTACCATGGTATTGTCGTACTCACGTGACCTATCATTGGGACCTACCATACCATTCGTCGTACTCACGTGACCTTGGCTTGGGGCCTACCATGGTATTGTCGTACTCACGTGACCTATCATTGGGACCTACCATACCATTTGTCGTACTCACGTGACCTATCATTGCGACCTACCATACCATTTGTCGTACTCACGTGACCTATCATTGCGACCTACCATACCATTCGTCGTACTCACGTGACCTATCATTGGGACCTACCATACCATTCGTCGTACTCACGTGACCTATCATTGGGACCTACCATACCATTTGTCGTACTCACGTGACCTATCATTGGGACCTACCATACCATTCGTCGTACTCACGTGACCTATCATTGGGACCTACCATACCATTCGTCGTACTCACGTGACTTATCATTGGGACCTACCATACCATTCGTCGTACTCACGTGACCTATCATTGGGACCTACCATACCATTTGTCGTACTCACGTGACCTATCATTGGGACCTACCATACCATTTGTCGTGCTCACGTGACCTTGGCTTGGGACCTACCATACCATAGTCGTACTCACATGACCTATATAGGCTTGAGACCTACCACGCTATGCAATTCTAGATCCATGTCTTCAATGTAACACTATCTTCACGTCTTGGACATTATCTTTCAATCAATATTTTTCGTTCGTGCATTGCTCTCGATTTTTTTCATGCCCGCTAAAATTCATATAGTAACAGACAAAACAAAAATTGTAATACCTTCCTTGACTTTTTTTTATCAAACATTCCATAACTGATTGCATGTTATATGAGAAAAACCATGTTTTCCTTGATATCAAATTTGCCATCCTTGACCCTATGATATCAAACTTTCCGTCCTTGACCCTATGATATCAAACTTGCCGTCCTTGACCCTATGATATCAAACTTGCCGTCCTTGACCATATGATATCAAACTTGCCGTCCTTTGACCCTAAGATATCAAACTTGCCGTCCTTGACCCTATGATATCAAACATGCTGTCCCCCGAGAATCGTCCTCAGAAGATTGACCAACAGTGCCAACATGACCTCTAGGTTTGTGACTCTCTTCAATACTCTCCAAAATGCCTTATCTCGGCTGTAGAAACACCGGCTGCCCCACCAGACAACTGCTTTTATTGCAGAAGATCACGCCCTAATTACTTCCAACCTTGCTATCTGCTGCCAACCCAAGCCAGTTGTCACAACACGTGTCACTGTCCGTGACATGCGCACTGGTAGTGCCACGATAGCGCTCGTGTAGCGCTTGGAAATTATATTTTTAGCTTCGGGAAAATAAATCACTTGGAAGCATATGCGTCATCCAATAATCTTTGATGGCATAAAATAATCGTTGATGACGTAAAATAATCCTTAATCGCCTAAAATTAATAGTTATACCTATAAAACAAAACTTATTTTGATATACACTATGACTTTTTCCAGACAAAATTCATAAAATAAAATTGAAAGACATAAATCTCAGACTAAACTATCCGCAATTAAGATTGTCATTTTGGATAATTGAATATTCAAATTATTTTAAAATCATTATTTAATTATTGAAAATCAATCTACTAATCATATTCAAAAATTATGTGAGTCCATTGACTCCATTGACTCCATTGACTCCATTGAGTCCATTGACTCCATTGACTCCACTGAGTCCATGGACTCCATTGAGTCCATTGACTCCATTGAGTCCATTGACTCCATTGAGTCCATTGACTCCATTGAGTCCATTGACTCCATTGACTCCATGACTCCATTGACTCCATTGACTCCATGACTCCATTGACTCCATTGTGTCCATTGACTCCATTGACTCCATTGACTCCATTGACTCCATTGACTCCATTGAGTCCATTGACTCCATTGAGTCCATTGACTCCATTGACTCCATTGAGTCCATTGACTCCATTGAGTCCATTGACTCCATTGACTCCATTGAGTCCATTGTGTCCATTGACTCCATTGACTCCATTGACTCCATTTACTCCATTGATTCCATTGACTCTATTGAGTCCATTGACTCCATTGACTCCATTGACTCCGTTGAGTCCATTGACTCAGTTGAGTCCATTGACTCCATTGACTCCATTGACTCTATTGACTCCATTGACTCCAAACTTTAAAATGATGAAGTAAAAAAAATTGTTGAACACGGAAGAATTAATTTAAAAAAAAACACCAACAACAAAATTGGCCCTATGGACACACACAGAGATATAGTCCTCTAAGCAATCCACAAAGCTTGTCCTTTATGCGTTTTAATTTTGGGCCAACGCCAGTCCTAATTTTGGGCCATCGTCAGTCCTAATTTTGGGTCATCGTCAGTCCTAATGTTGGGCCATCGTCAGTCCTAATTTTGGACCATCGTCAGTCCTAATGTTGGGCCATCGTCAGTCCTAATTTTGGGTCATCGCCAGTCCTAATTTTGGGCCATCGCCAGTCCTAATTTTTGGGTCATCGTCAGTCCTAATTTTGGGTCATCGCCAGTCCTAATTTTGGGCCATCGCCAGTCCTAATTTTGGGTCATCGCCAGTCCTAATTTTGGGCCATCGCCAGTCCTAATTTTGGGACATCGTCAGTCCAAATTTTGGGCCATCGCCAGTCCTAATTTTGGGCCAACTTGCCAGGAGAGAGAAAAAAAATCTGCTTACCAATCCTTGACAGAAATAGACTGTCGACATTTGTGTTAGTTGTGGGGTTGCAGTTAGTCACTAATTGTTTTATTGAGAGGTTGCAGTTAGTCACTAATTGTTTTATTGAGAGGTTGCAGTTAGTCACTAATTGTTTTATTGAGAGGTTGCAGTTAGTCACTAACTGTTTTATTGAGAGGTTGCAGTTAGTCACTAACTGTTTTATTGAGAGGTTGCAGTTAGTTAGTCACTAATTGTTTTATTGAGAGGTTGCAGTTAGTTAGTCACTAATTGTTTTATTGAGAGGTTGCAGTTAGTTAGCACTAATTGTTTTATTGAGAGGTTGCAGTTAGTCACTAATTGTTTTATTGAGAGGTTGCAGTTAGTCACTAATTGTTTTATTGAGAGGTTGCAGTTAGTCACTAATTGTTTTATTGAGAGGTTGCAGTTAGTCACTAATTGTTTTATTGAGAGGTTGCAGTTAGTCACTAATTGTTTTATTGAGAGGTTGCAGTTAGTCACTAATTGTTTTATTGAGAGGTTGCAGTTAGTCACTAATTGTTTTATTGAGAGGTTGCAGTTAGTCACTAATTGTTTTATTGAGAGGTTGCAGTTAGTCACTAATTGTTTTATTGAGAGGTTGCAGTTAGTCACTAATTGTTTTATTGAGAGGTTGCAGTTAGTCACTAACTGTTTTATTGAGAGGTTGCAGTTAGTCACTAACTGTTTTATTGAGAGGTTGCAGTTAGTCACTAACTGTTTTATTGAGAGGTTGCAGTTAGTCACTAATTGTTTTATTGAGAGGTTGCAGTTAGTCACTAATTGTTTTATTGAGAGGTTGCAGTTAGTCACTAACTGTTTTATTGAGAGGTTGCAGTTAGTCACTAATTGTTTTATTGAGAGGTTGCAGTTAGTCACTAACTGTTTTATTGAGAGGTTGCAGTTAGTCACTAATTGTTTTATTGAGAGGTTGCAGTTAGTCACTAACTGTTTTATTGAGAGGTTGCAGTTAGTCACTAACTGTTTT
This sequence comes from Ampullaceana balthica, assembly GCA_944989445.1. Classification (NCBI taxonomy): domain Eukaryota; kingdom Metazoa; phylum Mollusca; class Gastropoda; family Lymnaeidae; genus Ampullaceana; species Ampullaceana balthica. The sequence goes on along the minus strand of CALYLW010000243.1, from coordinate 590,750 downwards.
ATTGAGAGGTTGCAGTTAGTCACTAACTGTTTTATTGAGAGGTTGCAGTTAGTCACTAATTGTTTTATTGAGAGGTTGCAGTTAGTCACTAATGTTTTATTGAGAGGTTGCAGTTAGTCACTAATTGTTTTATTGAGAGGTTGCAGTTAGTCACTAATTGTTTTATTGAGAGGTTGCAGTTAGTCACTAATTGTTTTATTGAGAGGTTGCAGTTAGTCACTAATTGTTTTATTGAGAGGTTGCAGTTAGTCACTAATTGTTTTATTGAGAGGTTGCAGTTAGTCACTAATTGTTTTATTGAGAGGTTGCAGTTAGTCACTAATTGTTTTATTGAGAGGTTGCAGTTAGTCACTAATTGTTTTATTGAGAGGTTGCAGTTAGTCACTAACTGTTTTATTGAGAGGTTGCAGTTAGTCACTAATTGTTTTATTGAGAGGTTGCAGTTAGTTAGTCACTAATTGTTTTATTGAGAGGTTGCAGTTAGTCACTAATTGTTTTATTGAGAGGTTGCAGTTAGTCACTAATTGTTTTATTGAGAGGTTGCAGTTAGTTAGTCACTAATTGTTTTATTGAGAGGTTGCAGTTAGTCACTAATTGTTTTATTGAGAGGTTGCAGTTAGTCACTAATTGTTTTATTGAGAGGTTGCTGTTAGTCACTAATTGTTTTATTGAGAGGTTGCAGTTAGTCACTAATTGTTTTATTGAGAGGTTGCAGTTAGTTAGTCACTAATTGTTTTATTGAGAGGTTGCAGTTAGTTAGTCACTAATTGTTTTATTGAGAGGTTGCAGTTAGTTAGTCACTAATTGTTTTATTGAGAGGTTGCAGTTAGTTAGTCACTAATTGTTTTATTGAGAGGTTGCAGTTAGTCACTAATTGTTTTATTGAGAGGTTGCAGTTAGTTAGTCACTAATTGTTTTATTGAGAGGTTGCAGTTAGTCACTAATTGTTTTATTGAGAGGTTGCAGTTAGTTAGTCACTAATTGTTTTATTGAGAGGTTGCAGTTAGTTAGTCACTAATTGTTTTATTGAGAGGTTGCAGTTAGTCACTAATTGTTTTATTGAGAGGTTGCAGTTAGTCACTAATTGTTTTATTGAGAGGTTGCAGTTAGTTAGTCACTAATTGTTTTATTGAGAGGTTGCAGTTAGTCACTAATTGTTTTATTGAGAGGTTGCAGTTAGTTAGTCACTAATTGTTTTATTGAGAGGTTGCAGTTAGTTAGTCACTAATTGTTTTATTGAGAGGTTGCAGTTAGTTAGTCACTAATTGTTTTATTGAGAGGTTGCAGTTAGTTAGTCACTAATTGTTTTATTGAGAGGTTGCAGTTAGTCACTAATTGTTTTATTGAGAGGTTGCTAGTTAGTCACTAATTGTTTTATTGAGAGGTTGCTAGTTAGTCACTAATTGTTTTATTGAGAGGTTGCAGTTAGTTAGTCACTAATTGTTTTATTGAGAGGTTGCAGTTAGTTAGTCACTAATTGTTTTATTGAGAGGTTGCAGTTAGTTAGTCACTAATTGTTTTTATTGAGAGGTTGCAGTTAGTTAGTCACTAATTGTTTTATTGAGAGGTTGCAGTTAGTTAGTCACTAATTGTTTTATTGAGAGGTTGCAGTTAGTTAGTCACTAATTGTTTTATTGAGAGGTTGCGTTAGTTAGTCACTAATTGTTTTATTGAGAGGTTGCAGTTAGTTAGTCACTAATTGTTTTATTGAGAGGTTGCAGTTAGTTAGTCACTAATTGTTTTATTGAGAGGTTGCAGTTAGTCACTAATTGTTTTATTGAGAGGTTGCATGTTAGTCACTAATGTTTTATTGAGAGGTTGCAGTTAGTTAGTCACTAATTGTTTTATTGAGAGGTTGCAGTTAGTTAGTCACTAATTGTTTTATTGAGAGGTTGCAGTTAGTTAGTCACTAATTGTTTTATTGAGAGGTTGCAGTTAGTCACTAATTGTTTTATTGAGAGGTTGCTAGTTAGTCACTAATTGTTTTATTGAGAGGTTGCATGTTAGTCACTAATTGTTTTATTGAGAGGTTGCAGTTAGTTAGTCACTAATTGTTTTATTGAGAGGTTGCAGTTAGTTAGTCACTAATTGTTTTATTGAGAGGTTGCAGTTAGTTAGTCACTAATTGTTTTATTGAGAGGTTGCAGTTAGTTAGTCACTAATTGTTTTATTGAGAGGTTGCAGTTAGTTAGTCACTAATTGTTTTATTGAGAGGTTGCAGTTAGTCACTAATTGTTTTATTGAGAGGTTGCTAGTTAGTCACTAATTGTTTTATTGAGAGGTTGCTGTTAGTCACTAATTGTTTTATTGAGAGGTTGCAGTTAGTTAGTCACTAATTGTTTTATTGAGAGGTTGCAGTTAGTTAGTCACTAATTGTTTTATTGAGAGGTTGCAGTTAGTTAGTCACTAATTGTTTTATTGAGAGGTTGCAGTTAGTTAGTCACTAATTGTTTTATTGAGAGGTTGCAGTTAGTTAGTCACTAATTGTTTTATTGAGAGGTTGCAGTTAGTTAGTCACTAATTGTTTTATTGAGAGGTTGCTGTTAGTTAGTCACTAATTGTTTTATTGAGAGGTTGCAGTTAGTTAGTCACTAATTGTTTTATTGAGAGGTTGCAGTTAGTTAGTCACTAATTGTTTTATTGAGAGGTTGCAGTTAGTCACTAATTGTTTTATTGAGAGGTTGCAGTTAGTCACTAATGTTTTATTGAGAGGTTGCAGTTAGTTAGTCACTAATTGTTTTATTGAGAGGTTGCAGTTAGTTAGTCACTAATTGTTTTATTGAGAGGTTGCAGTTAGTTAGTCACTAATTGTTTTATTGAGAGGTTGCAGTTAGTCACTAATTGTTTTATTGAGAGGTTGCATGTTAGTCACTAATTGTTTTATTGAGAGGTTGCTGTTAGTCACTAACTGTTTTATTGAGAGGTTGCAGTTAGTTAGTCACTAATTGTTTTATTGAGAGGTTGCAGTTAGTTAGTCACTAATTGTTTTATTGAGAGGTTGCAGTTAGTTAGTCACTAATTGTTTTATTGAGAGGTTGCAGTTAGTTAGTCACTAATTGTTTTATTGAGAGGTTGCAGTTAGTCACTAATTGTTTTATTGAGAGGTTGCAGTTAGTCACTAATTGTTTTATTGAGAGGTTGCAGTTAGTCACTAATTGTTTTATTGAGAGGTTGCAGTTAGTCACTAATTGTTTTATTGAGAGGTTGCAGTAGTTAGTCACTAATTGTTTTATTGAGAGGTTGCAGTTAGTTAGTCACTAATTGTTTTATTGAGAGGTTGCAGTTAGTTAGTCACTAATTGTTTTATTGAGAGGTTGCAGTTAGTTAGTCACTAATTGTTTTATTGAGAGGTTGCAGTTAGTTAGTCACTAATTGTTTTATTGAGAGGTTGCAGTTAGTTAGTCACTAATTGTTTTATTGAGAGGTTGCAGTTAGTTAGTCACTAATTGTTTTATTGAGAGGTTGCAGTTAGTTAGTCACTAATTGTTTTATTGAGAGGTTGCTGTTAGTTAGTCACTAATTGTTTTATTGGGAGGTTGCAGTTAGTTAGTCACTAATTGTTTTATTGAGAGGTTGCAGTTAGTTAGTCACTAATTGTTTTATTGAGAGGTTGCAGTTAGTCACTAATTGTTTTATTGAGAGGTTGCTGTTAGTCACTAATTGTTTTATTGAGAGGTTGCTGTTAGTCACTAACTGTTTTATTGAGAGGTTGCAGTTAGTTAGTCACTAATTGTTTTATTGAGAGGTTGCAGTTAGTTAGTCACTAATTGTTTTATTGAGAGGTTGCAGTTAGTTAGTCACTAATTGTTTTATTGAGAGGTTGCAGTTAGTTAGTCACTAATTGTTTTATTGAGAGGTTGCTGTTAGTTAGTCACTAATTGTTTTATTGAGAGGTTGCAGTTAGTTAGTCACTAATTGTTTTATTGAGAGGTTGCAGTTAGTCACTAATTGTTTTATTGAGAGGTTGCTGTTAGTCACTAATTGTTTTATTGAGAGGTTGCTGTTAGTCACTAATTGTTTTATTGAGAGGTTGCAGTTAGTTAGTCACTAATTGTTTTATTGAGAGGTTGCAGTTAGTTAGTCACTAATTGTTTTATTGAGAGGTTGCAGTTAGTTAGTCACTAATTGTTTTATTGAGAGGTTGCAGTTAGTTAGTCACTAATTGTTTTATTGAGAGGTTGCAGTTAGTTAGTCACTAATTGTTTTATTGAGAGGTTGCAGTTAGTTAGTCACTAATTGTTTTATTGAGAGGTTGCAGTTAGTTAGTCACTAATTGTTTTATTGAGAGGTTGCAGTTAGTTAGTCACTAATTGTTTTATTGAGAGGTTGCAGTTAGTCACTAATTGTTTTATTGAGAGGTTGATGTTAGTCACTAACTGTTTTATTGAGAGGTTGCAGTTAGTTAGTCACTAATTGTTTTATTGAGAGGTTGCAGTTAGTTAGTCACTAATTGTTTTATTGAGAGGTTGCAGTTAGTTAGTCACTAATTGTTTTATTGAGAGGTTGCAGTTAGTCACTAATTGTTTTATTGAGAGGTTGCTGTTAGTCACTAATTGTTTTATTGAGAGGTTGCTGTTAGTCACTAACTGTTTTATTGAGAGGTTGCAGTTAGTTAGTCACTAATTGTTTTATTGAGAGGTTGCAGTTAGTTAGTCACTAATTGTTTTATTGAGAGGTTGCAGTTAGTTAGTCACTAATTGTTTTATTGAGAGGTTGCAGTTAGTTAGTCACTAATTGTTTTATTGAGAGGTTGCAGTTAGTCACTAATTGTTTTATTGAGAGGTTGCTGTTAGTCACTAATTGTTTTATTGAGAGGTTGCTGTTAGTCACTAATTGTTTTATTGAGAGGTTGAAGTTAGTCACTAATTGTTTTATTGAGAGGTTGCAGTTAGTTAGTCACTAATTGTTTTATTGAGAGGTTGCAGTTAGTTAGTCACTAATTGTTTTATTGAGAGGTTGCAGTTAGTTAGTCACTAATTGTTTTTATTGAGAGGTTGCAGTTAGTTAGTCACTAATTGTTTTATTGAGAGGTTGCAGTTAGTTAGTCACTAATTGTTTTATTGAGAGGTTTGCAGTTAGTTAGTCACTAATTGTTTTATTGAGAGGTTGCAGTTAGTTAGTCACTAATTGTTTTATTGAGAGGTTGCAGTTAGTTAGTCACTAATTGTTTTATTGAGAGGTTGCAGTTAGTCACTAATTGTTTTATTGAGAGGTTGATGTTAGTCACTAACTGTTTTATTGAGAGGTTGCAGTTAGTTAGTCACTAATTGTTTTATTGAGAGGTTGCAGTTAGTTAGTCACTAATTGTTTTATTGAGAGGTTGCAGTTAGTTAGTCACTAATTGTTTTATTGAGAGGTTGCAGTTAGTCACTAATTGTTTTATTGAGAGGTTGCTGTTAGTCACTAATTGTTTTATTGAGAGGTTGCTGTTAGTCACTAACTGTTTTATTGAGAGGTTGCAGTTAGTTAGTCACTAATTGTTTTATTGAGAGGTTGCAGTTAGTTAGTCACTAATTGTTTTATTGAGAGGTTGCAGTTAGTTAGTCACTAATTGTTTTATTGAGAGGTTGCAGTTAGTTAGTCACTAATTGTTTTATTGAGAGTTTGCAGTTAGTCACTAATTGTTTTATTGAGAGGTTGCTGTTAGTCACTAATTGTTTTATTGAGAGGTTGCTGTTAGTCACTAATTGTTTTATTGAGAGGTTGAAGTTAGTCACTAATTGTTTTATTGAGAGGTTGAAGTTAGTTAGTCACTAATTGTTTTATTGAGAGGTTGCAGTTAGTTAGTCACTAATTTGTTTTATTGAGAGGTTGCAGTTAGTTAGTCACTAATTGTTTTATTGAGAGGTTGCAGTTAGTTAGTCACTAATTGTTTTATTGAGAGGTTGCAGTTAGTTAGTCACTAATTGTTTTATTGAGAGGTTGCAGTTAGTTAGTCACTAATTGTTTTATTGAGAGGTTGCAGTTAGTAAGTCACTAATTGTTTTATTGAGAGGTTGCAGTTAGTTAGTCACTAATTGTTTTATTGAGAGGTTGCTGTTAGTTAGTCACTAATTGTTTTATTGGGAGGTTGCAGTTAGTTAGTCACTAATTGTTTTATTGAGAGGTTGCAGTTAGTTAGTTACTAATTGTTTTATTGAGAGGTTGCAGTTAGTCACTAATTGTTTTATTGAGAGGTTGCTGTTGGTCACTAATTGTTTTATTGAGAGGTTGCTGTTAGTCACTAACTGTTTTATTGAGAGGTTGCAGTTAGTTAGTCACTAATTGTTTTATTGAGAGGTTGCAGTTAGTTAGTCACTAATTGTTTTATTGAGAGGTTGCAGTTAGTTAGTCACTAATTGTTTTATTGAGAGGTTGCAGTTAGTTAGTCACTAATTATTTTATTGAGAGTTTGCAGTTAGTCACTAATTGTTTTATTGAGAGGTTGCTGTTAGTCACTAATTGTTTTATTGAGAGGTTGCTGTTAGTCACTAATTGTTTTATTGAGAGGTTGAAGTTAGTCACTAATTGTTTTATTGAGAGGTTGAAGTTAGTTAGTCACTAATTGTTTTATTGAGAGGTTGCAGTTAGTTAGTCACTAATTTGTTTTATTGAGAGGTTGCAGTTAGTTAGTCACTAATTGTTTTATTGAGAGGTTGCAGTTAGTTAGTCACTAATTGTTTTATTGAGAGGTTGCAGTTAGTTAGTCACTAATTGTTTTATTGAGAGGTTGCAGTTAGTTAGTCACTAATTGTTTTATTGAGAGGTTGCAGTTAGTAAGTCACTAATTGTTTTATTGAGAGGTTGCAGTTAGTTAGTCACTAATTGTTTTATTGAGAGGTTGCTGTTAGTTAGTCACTAATTGTTTTATTGGGAGGTTGCAGTTAGTTAGTCACTAATTGTTTTATTGAGAGGTTGCTGTTAGTTAGTCACTAATTGTTTTATTGGGAGGTTGCTGTTAGTTAGTCACTAATTGTTTTATTGAGAGGTTGCAGTTAGTTAGTTACTAATTGTTTTATTGAGAGGTTGCAGTTAGTTAGTCACTAATTGTTTTATTGAGAGGTTGCAGTTAGTTAGTCACTAATTGTTTTATTGAGAGGTTGCAGTTAGTTAGTCACTAATTGTTTTATTGTGAGGTTGCAGTTAGTTAGTCACTAATTGTTTTATTGAGAGGTTGCAGTTAGTTAGTCACTAATTGTTTTATTGAGAGGTTGCAGTTAGTTAGTCACTAATTGTTTTATTGAGAGGTTGCTGTTAGTTAGTCACTAATTGTTTTATTGGGAGGTTGCAGTTAGTTAGTCACTAATTGTTTTATTGAGAGGTTGCAGTTAGTTAGTCACTAATTGTTTTATTGTGAGGTTGCAGTTAGTTAGTCACTAATTGTTTTATTGAGAGGTTGCTGTTAGTTAGTCACTAATTGTTTTATTGGGAGGTTGCAGTTAGTTAGTCACTAATTGTTTTATTGAGAGGTTGCTGTTAGTTAGTCACTAATTGTTTTATTGGGAGGTTGCAGTTAGTTAGTCACTAATTGTTTTATTGAGAGGTTGCAGTTAGTTAGTTACTAATTGTTTTATTGAGAGGTTGCAGTTAGTTAGTCACTAATTGTTTTATTGAGAGGTTGCAGTTAGTTAGTCACTAATTGTTTTATTGAGAGGTTGCAGTTAGTTAGTCACTAATTGTTTTATTGAGAGGTTGCAGTTAGTTAGTCACTAATTGTTTTATTGAGAGGTTGCAGTTAGTTAGTCACTAATTGTTTTATTGAGAGGCTGCAGTTAGTTAGTCACTAATTGTTTTATTGAGAGGTTGCAGTTAGTTAGTCACTAATTGTTTTATTGAGAGGTTGCAGTTAGTTAGTCACTAATTGTTTTATTAGAGAGGTTGCTGTTAGTTAGTCACTAATTGTTTTATTGGGAGGTTGCAGTTAGTTAGTCACTAATTGTTTTATTTAGAGGTTGCTGTTAGTTAGTCACTAATTGTTTTATTGGGAGGTTGCAGTTAGTTAGTCACTAATTGTTTTATTGGGAGGTTGCAGTTAGTTAGTCACTAATTGTTTTATTGAGAGGTTGCTGTTAGTTAGTCACTAATTGTTTTATTGGGAGGTTGCAGTTAGTTAGTCACTAATTGTTTTATTGAGAGGTTGCAGTTAGTTAGTTACTAATTGTTTTATTGAGAGGTTGCAGTTAGTCACTAATTGTTTTATTGAGAGGTTGCTGTTGGTCACTAATTGTTTTATTGAGAGGTTGCTGTTAGTCACTAACTGTTTTATTGAGAGGTTGCAGTTAGTTAGTCACTAATTGTTTTATTGAGAGGTTGCAGTTAGTTAGTCACTAATTGTTTTATTGAGAGGTTGCAGTTAGTTAGTCACTAATTGTTTTATTGAGAGGTTGCAGTTAGTTAGTCACTAATTATTTTATTGAGAGTTTGCAGTTAGTCACTAATTGTTTTATTGAGAGGTTGCTGTTAGTCACTAATTGTTTTATTGAGAGGTTGCTGTTAGTCACTAATTGTTTTATTGAGAGGTTGAAGTTAGTCACTAATTGTTTTATTGAGAGGTTGAAGTTAGTTAGTCACTAATTGTTTTATTGAGAGGTTGCAGTTAGTTAGTCACTATTTGTTTTATTGAGAGGTTGCAGTTAGTTAGTCACTAATTGTTTTATTGAGAGGTTGCAGTTAGTTAGTCACTAATTGTTTTATTGAGAGGTTGCAGTTAGTTAGTCACTAATTGTTTTATTGAGAGGTTGCAGTTAGTTAGTCACTAATTGTTTTATTGAGAGGTTGCAGTTAGTAAGTCACTAATTGTTTTATTGAGAGGTTGCAGTTAGTTAGTCACTAATTGTTTTATTGAGAGGTTGCTGTTAGTTAGTCACTAATTGTTTTATTGGGAGGTTGCAGTTAGTTAGTCACTAATTGTTTTATTGAGAGGTTGCTGTTAGTTAGTCACTAATTGTTTTATTGGGAGGTTGCTGTTAGTTAGTCACTAATTGTTTTATTGAGAGGTTGCAGTTAGTTAGTTACTAATTGTTTTATTGAGAGGTTGCAGTTAGTTAGTCACTAATTGTTTTATTGAGAGGTTGCAGTTAGTTAGTCACTAATTGTTTTATTGAGAGGTTGCAGTTAGTTAGTCACTAATTGTTTTATTGTGAGGTTGCAGTTAGTTAGTCACTAATTGTTTTATTGAGAGGTTGCAGTTAGTTAGTCACTAATTGTTTTATTGAGAGGTTGCAGTTAGTTAGTCACTAATTGTTTTATTGAGAGGTTGCTGTTAGTTAGTCACTAATTGTTTTATTGGGAGGTTGCAGTTAGTTAGTCACTAATTGTTTTATTGAGAGGTTGCAGTTAGTTAGTCACTAATTGTTTTATTGTGAGGTTGCAGTTAGTTAGTCACTAATTGTTTTATTGAGAGGTTGCTGTTAGTTAGTCACTAATTGTTTTATTGGGAGGTTGCAGTTAGTTAGTCACTAATTGTTTTATTGAGAGGTTGCTGTTAGTTAGTCACTAATTGTTTTATTGGGAGGTTGCAGTTAGTTAGTCACTAATTGTTTTATTGAGAGGTTGCAGTTAGTTAGTTACTAATTGTTTTATTGAGAGGTTGCAGTTAGTTAGTCACTAATTGTTTTATTGAGAGGTTGCAGTTAGTTAGTCACTAATTGTTTTATTGAGAGGTTGCAGTTAGTTAGTCACTAATTGTTTTATTGAGAGGTTGCAGTTAGTTAGTCACTAATTGTTTTATTGAGAGGTTGCAGTTAGTTAGTCACTAATTGTTTTATTGAGAGGCTGCAGTTAGTTAGTCACTAATTGTTTTATTGAGAGGTTGCAGTTAGTTAGTCACTAATTGTTTTATTGAGAGGTTGCAGTTAGTTAGTCACTAATTGTTTTATTAGAGAGGTTGCTGTTAGTTAGTCACTAATTGTTTTATTGGGAGGTTGCAGTTAGTTAGTCACTAATTGTTTTATTTAGAGGTTGCTGTTAGTTAGTCACTAATTGTTTTATTGGGAGGTTGCAGTTAGTTAGTCACTAATTGTTTTATTGGGAGGTTGCAGTTAGTTAGTCACTAATTGTTTTATTGAGAGGTTGCTGTTAGTTAGTCACTAATTGTTTTATTGGGAGGTTGCAGTTAGTTAGTCACTAATTGTTTTATTGAGAGGTTGCTGTGAGTTAGTCACTAATTGTTTTATTGAGAGGTTGCAGTTAGTTAGTCACTAATTGTTTTATTGAGAGGTTGCTGTTAGTTAGTCACTAATTGTTTTATTGAGAGGTTGCAGTTAGTTAGTCACTAATTTTTTTATTGAGAGGTTGCAGTTAGTTAGTCACTAATTGTTTTATTGAGAGGTTGCAGTTAGTCACTAACTGTTTTATTGAGAGGTTGCAGTTAGTCACTAATTGTTTTATTGAGAGGTTGCAGTTAGTTAGTCACTAACTGTTTTATTGAGAGGTTGCAGTTAGTCACTAACTGTTTTATTGAGAGGTTGCAGTTAGTCACTAATTGTTTTATTTAGAGGTTGCAGTTAGTCACTAACTGTTTTATTGAGAGGTTGCAGTTAGTCACTAATTGTTTTATTGAGAGGTTGCAGTTAGTTAGTCACTAACTGTTTTATTGAGAGGTTGCAGTTAGTTAGTCACTAACTGTTTTATTAAGAGGTTGCAGTTAGTTAGTCACTAACTGTTTTATTGAGAGGTTGCAGTTAGTTAGTCACTAACTGTTTTATTAAGAGGTTGCAGTTAGTCACTAATTGTTTTTTTGAGAGGTTGCAGTTAGTCACTAATTGTTTTATTGAGAGGTTGCAGTTAGTTAGTCACTAATTGTTTTATTGAGAGGTTGCAGTTAGTTAGTCACTAATTGTTTTATTGAGAGGTTGCAGTTAGTCACTAATGTTTTATTGAGAGGTTGCAGTTAGTCACTAATTGTTTTATTGAGAGGTTGCAGTTAGTTAGTCACTAACTGTTTTATTGAGAGGTTGCAGTTAGTTAGTCACTAATTGTTTTATTGAGAGGTTGCAGTTAGTTAGTCACTAATTGTTTTATTGAGAGGTTGCAGTTAGTCACTAATTGTTTTATTGAGAGGTTGCAGTTAGTCACTAACTGTTTTATTGAGAGGTTGCAGTTAGTTAGTCACTAATTGTTTTATTGAGAGGTTGCAGTTAGTTAGTCACTAACTGTTTTATTGAGAGGTTGCAGTTAGTTAGTCACTAACTGTTTTATTGAGAGGTTGCAGTTAGTTAGTCACTAATAGTTTTATTGAGAGGTTGCAGTTAGTTAGTCACTAATTGTTTTATTGAGAGGTTTGCAGTTAGTTAGTCACTAACTGTTTTATTGAGAGGTTTGCAGTTAGTTAGTCACTAACTGTTTTATTGAGAGGTTTTAATGTCGTCACTTCTTGTGATGCCCAAGGTTGGTCATTATAAATACTTGGGTTAATACATCTTCTTGTGTGTTCCTAATTTAGCTGTTGCAGTTTTTATGATCCTCACCATTTTATAAAAAAAATCTTCTTCAACAAACAGCTGAGATTCTTCACTCTTAGAGCCATCCTGTGCCATCGTCGACCTTGACCCCAATTTCAAATCAGCTGCTTATGTTGAGGCCAGGCGTCATTTATCAAGATGTACACCAGTAAAACATTTGACCCCTTCAAGTTCGCTAACCTGGGACAAGGTTGGGGGAGGATGAGTTTATAAGAGAAGGAAATGCTGCCATGTAATGATACGAATCATTGGAATGAGCCTTTCTATCAAAAATATCTCCTTGGAGATATCCAACAGCGATGCGCGCATTAAACGTGAATTTATGACAATAGTCATCTAAAACTGCCCAGTAATTTATGAACCTCATTTGACAACATCTCCACTGCAGCATGCACTCTCCAACTTATCTCCACCATGAAGACATTTCAATCACACAAACAGTTGTCTGTCCTATAACTCAACATTCAACTGTGTATATAACATCAAGAATCAAAATGCGAAATATTATTTTTTTTAAATGGCGAAGTATAGTTTTTTCTGACGCCTGAAAATAATGCTTTAAAAGAAGTTTAGCTTTGCATGTAGAAATTAGCAATGACCCATTTTTCACCATTATATACCATATAGGGCTACCACCATTACAGGTATCAGCCACAGTCCCTATCCATTAGGTCCACCTTCAAGACTGTCATACTTAACACTGGCCATAAACCCCGCGCCGTGGTACCCCGATGGCTAAACGTCGTGCCCTTGAGGAAGACATTAAACTCAATTCTTTTGTGACTGAGATTGTCATACCGGTGCTAATTACTGCCCCTTGTGGGTGGCTTGGACAGGGCGAGACGACCCGAGTCACGCCAAAATTGGCTTTCAACAACGAAGATGGTTTGTCCTTTTGGGGGTGTGACCTTGGTAGAGTTGCTGTGCAGCGTACCCAACAACCATGTCTTTAATAATGACATTCACCAGATTCCAAATAAACTCTTTTTTTTTCCTTCTTGAAATTGGCTTCAACTTTCATGATCTATGCACGTTTAAAAAAAAAGACTTTGCACACAAATATTATGAAAGGAAAAGATAACTTTGAAATCTCGTCGTCTCTTGCCCCTTACGGGACTTGTACACGAGTCTTCAAGAGAAAGCCACCTCGGATTTGAGAGCATAATTCAAACATTTCAAATTATTTCATTCATTACAATCTTGTAGCAGCGTTCATTGTAACGTGTCTATATCGGATACGTGGACATTTGTTTGCATAGAGCGCACTTGCCGCCTAAAGCCTCGGTCAATCATAATATATGTGCAGCAGGGTCGGTGCTTTGAGGGTCCGGGGCCATGAGCTAATGACGGAACACATTATTTTCTTCCGTTATCAGCCAAATGTACTTTGTACTTCTACAAAGTCTTTAAGTAATCAGCCGTGTACTTCAATAAAGTCTTTAAGTAATCAGCCGTGTACTTCACTAAAGTCTTTAAGTAATCAGCCGTGTACTTCTACAAAGTCTTAAATGTCACTCAGAGAGAGAGCTTTTTTGTCCAAAATAGCCATATCGCTAGATCTTCTGTAATGTCACACGAGTTGATATATTATGGCTTATAAAGACTAACAAAATTATAGATCTTAATGTCAATGATAAGGTCTTAATTCTTGCTCTAATATATACATACTAGTTTGTGCTGCGGCGCCGTGGCGCCTGCGGCGGCCCCCTTTTTTAAAAGCCCAACTAACTTGTCTTTTTATGATAAATACGTAATATTAAACTTTCTTAAATGTACACAAAGTATTTTATAATATTTTTTATTTTTACTAATGTCAAAAGCTTAAGTAACTTATCCTTATATGATAAATACGAAATATTCCTTAAATGTACACAAAGTATGTTTATATATAGGTTGTGCTGCGGCGCCCACTTTTATTTAGGGCGCCCACGGTGCCCGATTTTTTCAAAAGCCCAACAAACTTGTTCTTGTATGATAAATACGTAATATTAAACTACCTTAAATGTACACAAAGTAATTTAAAAAATTTTTTTATTGGGTTAAAATCCCAAGTAACTTATCCTTGTATGATAAATACGAAATATTCCTGAAAATTAAACAAAGTATTTATATAATAATTTTTACAGTGCTAATCACCACACGATTTTTAAACTAATTTTAGAAAGCAGCGCACCAAATTACTGCACCAAAAAAATAACTAATTGCGTCAATCAGCACTGCTTACAAAACAAAATTTTTAAAAAAGCAGAGTGATGTCCCTTAGCGTTAGGCTACATAATTGAGCGTAAATATATAATAATATATAATGCTGAGCATAATCTCTGGTGCTCACCTCATGTGTGGCCATGACCTTGTCACATAATGAGCCATACTCTCGTCATGTGTGCATGGCCATAACCTTAGCACATAATGAGGTATACTCTCGTCATGTGTGGCCATGACCTTGCCACATAATGAGCCCTACTCTCACCGTGAGTTCCAGGTAGTCCCCTGTGCTCGTCAGGTTTATGAGGTTTTGGCATTTTGTAATCTTTGTTGCTGCGGAGACCCAGGCCAGCCATATTCTGATTATTTTAGTTTCTGTTAAGAGTTGGATGTAAGAGATTTGCATTAGGGGGGGGGTGTGATTAGAGAGGAAAGAGAGGAAGAGGGAACAAAGATAGCGGTTGTGGTCAGTAGAGATATGGACGGCCATCGATGGTCAAAGAGATAATCTGATGAGCTCTTATACTCAAGGCGGGGGGGAGGCGAACTTAAGTATAACGATAAAAGAACAAAGAAGTAAGGTATGAAATCGATTAATAGGATTTAACATAAGAAAATGAAAGAGGAAAACAAAGAGAACGAATGAAGAAGAGAAAACGTGGGAGATTTTTAATAAATACAATAGATACTAGTAGAAAAATATCCAGATATATGAGTGGGGTAAACAACGGACAACAAAAAAAAAGGGGGGGGGGCGCTCGAAAACGCTGAAAGAAAAAAGAAAGGAGGTCATAAAAATAAGAGGAGAGAAGCACAGGAAAAGGCTTTCAATCAAAGCCGAGCCTGGCACCGAGCACTAAAAGTCTCGTGTGACGTTACGAGGTCTGCGTGACTTTGTCATTTACACCCATGCCCCATTCACAGCTGACGTATTGGTCTCCGTAACTCTGGTGTGTGGGAGGGAACGGGGGGGGGGCATTCACAGATGACGAAGTGGACTCTGACAACCCGGTTTGAGAGGGGTGAGGTTGGAGGGGCGGGGTGATACCACAGTGGGGTGTGGTCTTTATTTCCCGCTCGTCTCTAGAAGTTACGCTACGAATATACTGACTCTGTTTAAACCTCGCCAAGACGCTGCTTCAGTTCAGAACTGATTTTGCTCTTCTAAATATATTTATTTCCGACATTGCTTTTAACCAAAAAAAACAAACAAAAAAAAACAACTTCTTTTTAATCTGTCGTTTTTTCTTTTTTGCTGGTGATGCCAATTTTTGCTGGTGATGTCAATTTTTACTGTTGATGTCAATTTTTGCTGTTGATGTCAATTTTTGCTGTTGATATCAATTTTTGCTGTTGATATCAATTCTTGCTGTTGATATCAATTTTAACACCAACCCACTAACCCAACCCATGACCCCTCAGATCCCAACACTACCCCCCCTTTTTTTCCTCTAACAGACCCCACACTATTGATCTTACTCGCCCCCCACCGCTCCCATAACCACACCGCTCAAGCCTATTCGCCGCCATGTTCCATGCTACAGACTTGCAAATAATCATGGCTTTAATGTGGCAGTTAAAACACTTTATTAAATTCAAATTTGATATCAAAGCCCGTTTGTTACGATATGTCATTGTTTTTAAAAAAATATTAGGTATTGAGAATGGTATGTTTTCTTAAAAAAGAAATAATTATTTTATTATAATCTTGTTTTAAGACATTGAAAATATTCTTTATAAAATAATGTTTAAAAAAGTGAGACGAAAGTGTCATAAAACAGGGGGGGGTTGGTGGTGGGTTATAATTTTCTGACGTTTTGATTGCGACAAGAGTTCAGAGGTCAGACCTTGACCCAGCCGCACGCTATTCCCTCGGATACGATCCACCCTTCTGCTGACGTCCAGGAAGACCTGGAAACGGAACCAGAATCTCTTGCTGCCCAATTCAACTCGTGGCGCCACGCAGTTCCAGCGGCTGTTATTTATTGCGCATGCGCAGAGAGGTTGATTACTGAGCACCGTGGGTATCCCAGCATGCCGCATGACCTACCGGAAGAAGAACCCTGACTCGAGCTCCCCAGAGAGCGTACATCAATTCATGCCAGGGATTTCTGTGCACCGCCTACAATTGTTGGTTGAGTAAGTAGGACATCGCCTACAATTGTTGGTTGAGTAAGTAGTACATCGCCTACAATTGTTGGTTGAGTAAGTTGGACATCGCCTACAATTGTTGGTTGAGTAAGTTGGACATCGCCTACAATTGTTGGTTAAGTAAGTTGGACATCGCCTACAATTGTTGGTTGAGTAAGTTGGACATCGCCTACAATTTTTGGTTGCGTTTGACTAAGTTGGACATCGTCTACAATTGTTGGTTGAGTAAGTTGGACATCGCCTACAATTGTTGGTTGAGTAAGTTGGACATCGCCTACAATTGTTGGTTGAGTAAGTAGGACATCGCCTACAATTGTTGGTTGAGTAAGTTGGACATCGTCTACAATTGTTGGTTGAGTAAGTTGGACATCTCCTGACTGTTCCAGAACTCTAATCTAAGAAGTCTGATATTTTCCAAGGTTCGGGTGGTATACTCATCTAAAATCAGGTATTCGGCGGTCACATTTGTTCAGATGGACACATAAACATTGAACATAGAGTTAGAAACTTAGTGTATAGGAACATAGATTTTAGAATATTTGAATTTAGATTGTTGAATTAGGATCTTTGAGCTTTTGTGTTAGGCTCTCGATATTAGAATTTTGGAAGAAGGATATTTCATAGCCTTTTAAAATTTGAGATGCAGGTGAAAACTTTATTCAATCTTGAATCTAGTTCGAGTTGCATGCCAGGCACTAACTGAAAACATGACTGGGTTCCACATAATTGCAGTGGAAGTCAATTCAGATTTATTTAATTATAATTTATTATCAACGGAAGCCGCCCTCAGATCCACACAAGTCCTTTTACTCACTCAGCCACGCCCTTCGATCCACACATCGACAGTCTTTGATCCACACATCCACACCTTTGATCCAGGCCACCACCATTATGTGATCCACCAAAAAAAAACAAACTATAACCATCCACATTCCTCCAGCCTCCTATCTTCGATATACTCTTTTACCGCTGACGGGACCACGCAACCTCAGAAAGAATGTTCCCTTGCAGTGTGGGGCCTGATAGAGTCCAAGTTTATCGGAACCCCTCAGCCCGGGAGAGCCACTTAAAGGAATTTTTCCCGACCGTGTTTAACGGCTTTTCTTCCAGGGGTGCTCGGTCGTTATTGTGGAGATCTCTGAGAAGCTGGGAGGCAGATGGGTATGGTCGCTGGGTGTTCCATGGGATGCGGCTGCTGTATGCGGTGCCATCGGTTCAAGTATTCCTCATTGGCGCTAAAATGAGGTACATGTTTATAGAAGTCGGGACACAAGCAAGGGGGTGCACTCCGGTTGAAAGATGAAGTACGGACATACGTCACACTTTGTTGGCACTGAAGATTGACTTCTCATTTTGTCATCATATAATTTTTTTTTAGTTGAAAGGTCACGCGTGTAATGTTTCATGTTAATTCAACGTGTGCAGCAAATTTGATGTTTTTATGTCTGTAGTAGCTTTGGCTGATCAATAGTTGAGTAAATGATTTGCAGTGATTTTGGTACGAAGATTGGCAGCTATATTTCAAATTGATTTTTTTTTCACTGGAAATTCATTGTTTTTTGTACATACAGTCAAACATCCAAATCGTGGCGTTATCTTTTCATCAATTTCACTTGACATCGCTTTAGAACAAAGAGCATTGGTTTATATCAGAATGTCTGAACCCAGGTCAAAATGTAGCAGTCATATGAAATAGTTGTCGGGATATTTTCCTTCCACTTTTTAAGAAACGTGTAAATAATGAGTGAAATTGGCTCAATTAATGACATGTCTGACCCTAAACATGTTTGTATACAACTGGCTACCATCTACTCAAAGGATGTTTGACTGGCTACCATCTAACTCAAGTGACCGGATGTTTGACTGGCTAGCTTTTAGCTTTCAATGTTAGAACCACATTTAAATAATCCTAAACCACGCCAGCTGTACAGTTCGTTGTCCATCTTTGTTACATTATCTCTGATGTATTATGGACAGGGCACAAAAATATCTGCTCCAAGTTAGTTTGTTGTTGTCTGCTGTGTTATGGACAGGGCACAAAAATATCTGCTCCAAGTTAGTTTGTTGTTGTCTGCTGTGTTACGGACAGGGCACAAAAATATCTGCTCCAAGTTAGTTTGTTGTTGTCTGCTGTGTTATGCATGGACAGGGCACAAAAATATCTGCTCCAAGTTAGTTTGTTGTTGTCTGCTGTGTTATGGACAGGGCACAAAAATCTCTGCTCCAAGTTAGTTTGTTGTTGGCTGCTGTGTTATGGACAGGGCACAAAAATATCTGCTCCAAGTTAGTTTGTTGTTGTCTGCTGTGTTATGGACTGGGCACAAAAATATCTGCTCCAAGTTAGTTTGTTGTTGTCTGCTGTGTTATGGACTGGGCACAAAAATATCTGCTCCAAGTTAGTTTGTTATTGTCTGCTGTGTTATGGACTGGGCACAAAAATATCTGCTCCAAGTTAGTTTGTTATTGTCTGCTGTGTTATGGACTGGGCACAAAAATATCTGCTCCAAGTTAGTTTGTTATTGTCTGCTGTGTTATGGACTGGGCACAAAAATATCTGCTCCAAGTTAGTTTGTTATTGTCTGCTGTGTTATGGACTGGGCACAAAAATATCTGCTCCAAGTTAGTTTGTTGTTGTCTGCTGTGTTATGGATGGACAGGGCACAAAAATATCTGCTCCAAGTTAGTTTGTTATTGTGTGCTGTGTTATGGACTGGGCACAAAAATATCTGCTCCAAGTTAGTTTGTTGTTGTCTGCTGTGTTACCGTGAACATCACTTTAAACCTTGCATTTTCAACGGCTCCTTTTATCTGTTATAGTGTGAATCAAATATGAACATATCAAATTTATTTTCACTAGATACGCCCCGCGGCATAGCATACGCCGCAGACTTGCTCATTGATAGTGCAAAAAATGGGGGGGGGGAGAACGGACACACACATTTTTAAAATTATATAAAAAAGAGATAATTTTTTCGCTGGAGCTTGAACCCAGGACCTTCCGCATTTAAGGCGGACGTGATAACCACTACACTACAAATCTCATGTCATTCTGTGAAGGAACAACGCAAGTGAAAGCAAGAACCACTTTTGGTCTCGAGACATTGGTAGACCCCAGAGAGGGTAATTCGTCCTGCTTGTTTGCACATACTCGCTTTGGTGAATTATATATATGTATATGTATATATAGCTTACCAGGTATTTAAAGTATCGAGTCAAAGGCTAAAGTCTTAAGTATCTTCAATATGACCAGTAAAAAGTCATGAATAGACCCAAATCTCACCCTTAGAATGTCAACTCTCACCATTGAAATGTCAACTGTTACCATTGAAATGTCTATGCATACTCGCACCTCGCATCAAGGCCGGAAGATCCTCTACGAATGGTTCTTGTGAAGTCTAACATGTCAATTCTATGAGAGTAGGTTGGTGGGATTAGGGTCTATGCAGATATTGCACCAGTAAAGCAGTGATGACGTCGCCAAGTTGGCGATGACGTCACGAATGTGATGTTAACGTCCACGAAGGTGGCGATGACATCACCAAGGTCGCGATGGCGTCACCAAGGTCGCGATGGCGTCACCAAGGTCGTGATGGCGTCACCAAGGTCGCGATGGCGTCACCAAGGTCGCGATGGCGTCACCAAGGTCGCGATGGCGTCACCAAGGTCGCGATGGCGTCACCAAGGTCGCGATGGCGTCACCAAGGTGACGGATGACGACACTAGGGTGGCGATGATACTCTATCTCGAAACAATCAATTCTACTTTTGTGTTTCACTTTTGCCAAGCCCCGCTACAGCATTGTTTTGAAATGACAACCGTTTATACATAACAGTTGAAGCTGCCAATCAAACGTATACACCGGCGACTAAACTTATCGCACACGCATGTTTATTGGAGATCCATATAATGATATAAAAAACTGCTACGTAAGCCAGAGATAAACTTTAATTCTCCCATGCTTCCCCCCCCCCTCACACACACACACACCCGGCCAGCCAACGTCACAAACGGGTTTCTTCAAACGTCTTTTCAAGCCCAGCCATCAATATTGGATGGAGGAGGCAACTCAGCCTCCTGGTCACCCACACGTCTGCAAACAAACGGGCAGGTAACTTCGGGCCCGTCTGAGGCCTAGTTGAGATGAATTGGCTCAGTTAACGACAAGTCTTTGCACACTTGATGAGGAGGGGGACCGTCCTGGAGACAAGCGTGGCCCAAACCATCATCCCCCCTCCGCCCCCCAAAGTTGCGGAGGGGCAATTACCAGCTATAAACAAAGTAGTACTCCGGTCCCCGGAAAGGGCCCCAAGAGGGGCGTGGTTATGCCAGGGACTCGTGGGACGGTGAAGGCAAAAGATCGTTGTAAGTATAAACGGAGATTTTTGTGGTATACTAACAGAGAGGACGTTTTGGAGTTACTTTACTTGAAAAGAAATAAAGAGAAGGGACTGAGGGTGAGGCGGGGGGGGGATGGCTAGCACAAACGTTTAAAAAAGAAATCACCTTGTAAAAAAAAAGGTCGTGATTTTTATGATATTGTTTGTTCAGACGTTGCAGTGGCATTGTAAAACTGAGATTGAGGTTATAGTATAGACTGGCCTGTTACTAGCTAGGGCTAGATGTGTGTGGGCCTGTGTGGTGTGTGGGCCTGTGTGGTGTGTGGGCGTGCGAGGATAGGTTTAGATTAGATCGCGTCTGTGAAGTCTTATTGGAAATTTTGACAGTTAAAAAAAATAGGAAGAAAAAAAAATTAGGATGTGGGTGTGGCTTCCTGCAGGAGAGATTACTCTGGATGCAATAGCGTCACGAGACTTGTTAATAAGAGTAGCCTTCCCTTGTAATGTTGTGGTTTTAAAAAAATGCATTTTAAAATTTTAAAAAAGATTATCTGAAATATCACTTTGTTTATAATTGTTTGGACTGTAAATGAAATAAACAGTGATTGTATGATTGTTAAGTCAGTCCTATGATTATTAAATTATTAGTCGTGAACAACTAGGGAAGATGGTTGAAAATGCAAAATTGAACTATTAAAGATATAACACATTCCAAGTTTTGTAATTACCCGTACTTATATTAACAATTTGTGAATGTGATGAATTAAATTTAATACGTCCCCAAACCGTGTTTAAAAATAAATAAATTTGTTTTTGTTATTATTATTATTTTTTTTGTGTCAGTGGACATTTTAACATTTTGTCAAGTTCATATAATCCAAAATTTCGGACCAAAGTTGTACGACTATTTAAGACTGGGAATAAAGCTTTTCTGAAGCCCCCTTCGAATTGCCGCCACAAAGCAACAGAAAAAAAAAGGGGGGGGGTGATAAAACTGTGACAAACAAGAGCCAGTTAAACGCTTGGAGGACACGAATGGGTGGAGGAGGCGGGTTGGGCTGGGTGGGGGGTGAGAGATCTTATCTCACTCGACGATGGCGGTGCTTTATGTGTGTAGGCCTGGTGAATATATGGTAGGTGGGGGGCCGGGTCAGGTGTGTGTTCACCTGTGTGGTCAGATCAGGTATGTTAATTAGAGAGTTGGTGCATTCAGTTATACATCTTTGGGATGTGGGAGTGGAAGGGTCTAGAAGATGAAAACCAGTGGTCAGAGGTCTTTGAACCAGTTCGATGATAGTCACAGTTATTACAGTCCTTATGTTAAAAGTCATCTGTTTAAACTCTTTGTCTGCCTATTGGCTTGTGGAATGAAAACTGCTGGTAACTGTAATGCAAAGATTATCGCTAATATATATTATTCTATAACATAAAGAGTGAGGTGCCTCGGTTAGGGGCTGGGCTCACATGAACACAATAGCAAAAGTCATAAGATAAAAGACGGCTGACAGTTCGTCTGATAATAACGATAAAGACCAGATAATATCCATTCATTTATCAAACAAAAATGGCGGATAATTAGCATTACTTAGAAGTGTAAGCAGATCTGAAAATTTTACGGGGAAAAAAAAATCTTTGGAGATGGAAGGTAACCCCACTGGTCGTGGAATTGATTAAAAAATCACAGTTCTTGGATATTTCAACAAACCACGAGTGAACAATTGAACAATATGTTGCAATAAATAACTTTGAGGAACGGACAATATTTGTCACCTGATGATAACATTTAATGTTCAATCCTTCCAACCAACTGTTTACAGCTGTAAATTGCACCGAAAGACAAACTAATATTGTGTTCGGGGTATATGTTCATATCTGCCTCCCTTTGTTCGGGGTATATGTTCATATCTGCCTCCCTTTGTTCGGGGTATATGTTCATATCTGCCTCCCTTTGTTCGGGGTATATGTTCATATCTGCCTCCCTTTGCTTTAAACGCCAAGTAAAAAGTCTATAAACATTATTGGGTTTAGAGCGACTCTACACTTCTATTAACAGAAAATGCATTCTGCAATAGTTGACAAAGTTAGTTGCATAAAAAAGCGTTGGTTGCCAGTCCCCAGGGGCGGGATGAGTGAGGTACGCCCCTAACGTGGTGAGACCTGTACTAGAATATGCATCTTCTGTGTGGGACCCATCCACCAAAGAAAACATTGATAAACTAGAACAAATTCAAAAAAGAGCTGCCAGATTCATTACTGGAGAATATTCGAAACTGACAAGAGTAACACCATTAGTTAAATCATTAAACCTTGAAACAGTAGAGGATAGAAGAACCAAGAGCAAAGTAGTAATCATACATAAAGCAATTAATTCTAATTTAGAAATACAACACAAAGATAACTTAATACAACCCTCAGATAGACATAAGGATAAAAACACCTTTCTTATTCCGTATGCAAGAACAAACACATACAAGTTTTCCTTCTTCCCGTCCGGAATTCGGGCGTGGAATGGGTTGCCTGAAGAATCCAGGAAAACCAACACTTTATCAACATTTAAATCTCTAATAAAAATGCAGGACTAAACACAAACCATAGATAAGCGTAGGACGCAATAATCTTCTGTATAGAAGGAGCGTCTGTAAACAGATAAGATAAGATAACGTGTGACTATAGTCAAGTGGACAGTTAGCTGACCCTTCCGCCAGATGATCAAGATGGACGTCAGTTGCTTTTAACTTTTTTGCTAGAAATTTTGCATCCCAACCATTTTGCGTCCGGGCCAACTACCCCAATAGCCCCTCTTACGCCAGACCACAACCACACCATTAGTTATTTACAAAATTATAAAGCAGTCACTCCAGTAACCAAAGAATATGACCAAATCTAGACTAGGACTATCAAATATTATGAAATATATAATATTATCAAGTGCATTATAGAATATTACGAAATGATCAAGTAGTCCTATAGATTATTATCATGTATAGAGTATTTTCAAACAATACATTTTATTAAGTATCTAATATAACAAAATATAGCCAGTCATCTTATTGTCTAATTAATAGACTTTAAAAGGCCGGAGCCTATAGATTCTATATAGAAAAAATATCAGCTTTAGATTATCATCGCGTTTATATTATTATCAAGTATAGAATTTTAGAATTTAATTTTAAAAAAATAAAAATTACTAAGTAACTAAGTAGTAGGCATGTAGAATATAATGGATTACAGAATATTATTAAGTAGGCCTGTAGAGAATAATGAAGTATAGAATAGTATTATAATTATTATGTAGAATATAATGATGTATAGAATAGTATTATAGTTATTATGTAGAATATAATGAAAATGAGTCGATAGAATGATAGAATGATAGAATATTATTAAAATTAAATTAAGTAGTAGTAGGCCTTTACTTTACACCGTAGAATATACAATAAGGAAGTATAGAATATTATTAAGTAGGCCTGTAGAATATAGTCAAATATTGAATACAGTTTGGTAATAACAGTTTTGGCATACAATTTTTTTAAAAAGTATGACTAAAATAAAGACAATATTATAGTCACTGTAAAAGCGGAACCAAGGGATGGATAATTTATGATACCCAACCCGGTGTTCTTTGAGTGATGTGACCTAGATATTAGACCACCTACCAGGGAGCTACTCCCTGGTTGACTACCCCTCCTCCCTCGCCCCTCTCCTCAACGTGCCGTCTTTTGACATGATCCTTCCTCACTGAGGCTCGGCCAGGGATTTTCACACAAAATTTAAGTTTAAGTTTGTATTAACTCGTGGAAAAGAATTTCCACTCTCTTTAAAAAAAAATAAATTTTCAAATGAGTTTTAGTTATGTTTAAAACATTGCATATTTTGTGTTTCTTATTTTACTTCTCTGAATGTTCTTTTAAGACCGGATGTGATGACTTGCAGCACAGTGGGGAATATTCTATTTATTTCCATGAAATTAGATGCCAAGCAATATATTCCCGTCATTGCATTTAAGCAGCGTGTCTGATATGATGTGGATTCGATTGATTCTGGTAAATCGATTTTTTAGAGCCGTTCGCTTGTGTAATTCAGCTAAGATCGATAGTGTTGAATAGGCTGAAGTGTTGAAGGTGGTCAAACGTTGACTTTTAACGGATTTATAAGTCAAAGTCATTGCATCTCACAAACTCACTGGGGACAGTAACTGTGCTGCAATGAAATCAAAGATGTGCTATAATGAAATCAAAGATGTGTAATGATGAAATCAAAGATGTGCTATAATGAAATCAAAGATGTGTTATGATGAAATCAAAGATGTGTTACGATGAAATCAAAGATGTGTTATGATGAAATCAAAGATGTGTTACGATGAAATCAAAGATGTGTTATGATGAAATCAAAGATGTGTTATGATGAAATCAACGATGTGTTATGATGAAATCAAAGATGTTTTATGATAAAATCAAAGATGTGTTATAATTTATAATGAAATCAAAGATGTGTTATAATGAAATCAACGATGTGTGACGATGAAATCAAAGTTGTGTTATAATGAAATCAAAGTTGTGTTATAATGAAATCAAAGGTGTGTTAGTCAGTAGCCGTATTTAATGGGACAAGACATGATGGGCAGTCTATAAACAATACTAAAGAAACAAAGCTATTATTAGTATTATAGTGTTGAATGCTTAAGAGTTGTGTGCCGTTACAATGATTACGTAACATCGAATTACTCTACAACACCAACGTTGTGGTACAGGAAATAACGTTGCACTGTAATCTTAGTTGACAGAAGAATTTGGTGATACGTTGACATTATGTTTTTCAACGGTCAAATTTTTAGACTGTCCAGTTTTTTTTAAGACTGTCAAGTTTTATAGACTGTCAAGTTATTTTAGACTGTCAAAGTTTTTTTTTAGACTTTTAAGTTTTTAGACTGTCAAGCATTTTATTGCTAATGTGCTGAAATGATATATCATACTCTATAGAATGACACATTATATTATACTAATATAAAACTGTGAAGAATTTAAACTACACAAAATGAGTTAATATATAAGATGTTCAGCAGTTTTATTTAGCTGTATAAAATTATAAAGGATATAAAACAATTAACTATAAAAGTTATAAACTGAGTAAAATTATGACTATAAATTATAATTGCATATGAATATAAGAATTTTATAAGAATATAAAATAATATAATATATAAAATAATATAATATTTAAAATAATATAATATATAAAATAATATAATATATAAAATAATATAATATATAAAATATACATAATTAACTATATAACTTTTAGAAAAAAAATTTGATGCGATAAATTATATTAAATTAGAAATTATATAAAATGATAAATATATCAATGGTTAACTATAAAATGGGATAAACTATATAACATTATAAACAAAACGAATTCAAAGGGTTAGTGATCAAAGGGAAAATATGTCAACATTGCATGAAAAACGCATAAGTAAAGTTAAAATGACACTAATAATTCAAATGTTACAGTTATAATTGTCTCATCAATAGTCCAAATGTTACTGCTACAGTTACACTGTTTAACCAATAGTTCAAGTTCAAAGGTTACAGTTTCAGATATTATGCTCTTTCACCGATGGTCCGAATAATACTGTTGAAATTAAATTGATTCAACAATAGTTCAAATGTTACAGTTACAATTACACTGTTTCGCCATTAGTTCAAAAGTTCAATCTACCATAACAATGACATCCATTTACCATTGTGAAATTATTTATAAAATTCTTAAGGATATGTTAATGTTAATTTAAATATCAGGAAGTTTTCGCTGCCAGTTTCTTATCCAAAAACTTTAATTTTAATGAATTAAAAATAAAATGCAATTGTATTTTCGTTAATAAATAAGACGCTGCAAGTATTGAGATGAACTTAACTGTGATTGAAAAGTGTATGTCCTATATATATATAAGGCTGTTATACACAGAAAACGTGATATCATAATGTAATTAATAATGAGTTACTATACTGAAACTGCACTGAGGATAGACAATACTAGACATGTTATAATACAATATACTTTATATTCTGCACGTATTATAAACGACTTATACTTAAACCAACACTTTCAATAAATAACACAGAGACTGTGTAATTGTCTGTATACCAATAATGTTTTATATCAATATACTATAATATTATAATGGGAGTCAATGACAATTTTAAAAAAAAAGTATTACTTTGGCTAATTTTTTAAATTTTAATGAAAATAATCATTGAGGTTAAGTTGAAAAAAAAATATAATGGCATAGGCATATGTGTCAAAAGACATTTTTAGATCAAATTAAACTTAATCTTTTGTTTATGAAGTTGAACATTTGACTTGCAATGATACATTCAAAATTGAATGATTTTAATAATAATAATAATAATAATAATAATAATAATAATAATAATAATAATATCAAGTGTTAAATTCTACCCAAACGTGTTTGTTTCTTTGGATTTAATGTTTATTTTAAAACTTTATCTATTCATTGATTGAAATAAATTATCTTGTAATAGCAGTTTAAAAAAACCTCTTTGTCTAGAATAATAATTTTTTTTTAAAACACGTATTTAGGTGGTAATAAACATTCTATAACATGATATAGGTATTGAAACTATTTGTTAAAGATGTAACAAATATTCTATAAAATGACATAGGTATTGAAACTATACATACTACACATATTCTATAAAATGATGTAGGCATTGCAACTATTCCTTTAATATTCTATAAAATGACATAGGTATTGAAACTATTCATGTACTAAATATTCTATAACATGATGCGGATATTGAAACTATTCATGTACTAAATATTCTATAACATGATGCAGATATTGAAACTATTCATGTACTAAATATTCTATAACATGATGCAGATATTGAAACTATTCATTTACTAAATATTCTATAACATGATGCAGATATTGAAACTATTCGTTATAGATGTAAAAAAATAAAATAACATTCATTAAAATGATGTAGGTAATGATTGTATTCGTTATGAAGGACTTTGTCAATTATAATTACCAGCAAGACAGTCACGTGATAGACTTCAAAGTTAACAGATCATCCATAAATTATGTCAAATGTTGTATGTCGACATTTTCGTCTGCGATACATATTTTGCAATTCTAATCTTGTTATCACACTGAAAAAGCCCACAGGTAAAGTGTTCGGTCTCTAGCTCTTACGTCTGGTGATTCTGTTATAATTGTCATTTGATAATTGTATTTATGGTTTACACTTCACTGTCATCTATAGGTATAATATATATAGCCTAAAAATGTGTCGCTAAAAAAATCAGCAGTTTAGATTTTTTCTATCTTCCTTGTCGTTCTGGCAATTGACAGCGACACCGATGGCTGATGGTCGATGGCTGATGGCCGATGGCTGATCATTTGTTTTGATAAAAGAATCTTTTTCCTTAAGTCTTAGAATAACTACTGATCTGAAATAGATTTGGGTCTTTTTTTTACATTAAAGTCATTCCAATTAAAAATATATTTTACAATAAAAAAATGATAATAATAATAATAATAGATAATAAAAAATATTTAAGCATTGTATGCATTGTTATACTAATATCGAACTTTTTCAAAAGCCCAACTAACTTGTCCTTGCTTGATAAATACGAAATATTAAACTTTCTGAAATCTACACAAAGTATTTTATAATAGGGGTTGCAGGGCGCCCCATTAATTTTTTTATTTTATAATTAACCACCATCTAATTCTCTTTTTACAATGTTCCCTTTTCCAAAATTAAAATATGAGCGAAAACAATTACGTCATATAATATTTTTTTACAGCGCATCTTTAATTTGCACACCTTTTGATGTTTTGGTGCAGTAATTTGGTTTTCCCTGCTTTCTAAAATTAGTAGCTCCAGGACAGACTGACTGACTTGCGTGACGATTGCAAATTATATAGCTTTATAGGTTACGTTTACTTACCTCCCTCTTCGTTAACTAGAATCGTATTTCTTCCTCCGTGTGTTCAGTGGAAGTTAAACTATCGTTTAACGTATTGCTTGACAGGTGATTCATTATAATACAATAATAGATGGCTAGAGTGTTAAGCGATCTTCAATGAGTAATGTATTGCTATTTCCAAAGTGAGTCTATTTAGGAGACAACATGGATGTATGGTCATTTAGGCGAGATCTGGATTTGATGTATACAGCTATGTTGATACTAGTAAGTTAGGAGAGATCTGGATTTGATGTAGCTATGTAGATACTAGTAAGTTAGGAGAGATCTGGATTTGATGTAGCTATGTAGATACTAGTAAGTTAGGAGAGATCTGGATTTGATGTAGCTATGTTGATACTAGTAAGTTAGGAGAGATCTGGATTTGATGTAGCTATGTTGATACTAGTAAGTTAGGAGAGATCTGGATTTGATGTAGCTATGTAGATACTAGTAAGTTAGGAGAGATCTGGATTTGATGTAGCTATGTAGATACTAGAAAGTTAGGAGAGATCTGGATTTGATGTAGCTATGTAGATACTAGTAAGTTAGGAGAGATCTGGATTTGATGTAGCTATGTAGATACTAGAAAGTTAGGAGAGATCTGGATTTGATGTAGCTATGTAGATACTAGTAAGTTAGGAGAGATCTGGATTTGATGTAGCTATGTAGATACTAGTAAGTTAGGAGAGATCTGGATTTGATGTAGCTATGTAGATACTAGAAAGTTAGGAGAGATCTGGATTTGATGTAGCTATGTAGATACTAGTAAGTTAGGAGAGATCTGGATTTGATGTAGCTATGTAGATACTAGTAAGTTAGGATAGATCTAGATTTGATGTAGCTATGCAGATACTAACGTATTGCTTGACTGGTGATTCATTATACTACAATTATAGACGGCTAGAGTGTTAAGCGATCTTCAATGATAGTATTGCTATTTCAAAGTGAGTCTATTTAGGAGACACATGGATGTATGGTCATTTAGGAGAGATCTGGATTTGATGTAGCTATGTAGATACTAGTAAGTTAGGAGAGATCTGGATTTGATGTAGCTATGTAGATACTAGTAAGTTAGGAGAGATCTGGATTTGATGTAGCTATGTAGATACTAGTAAGTTAGGAGAGATCTGGATTTGATGTAGCTATGTAGATACTAGTAAGTTAGGAGAGATCTGGATTTGATGTAGCTATGTAGATACTAGTAAGTTAGGAGAGATCTGGATTTGATGTAGCTATGTAGATACTAGTAAGTTAGGAGAGATCTGATGTAGCTATGTAGATACTAGTAAGTTAGGAGAGATCTGATGTAGCTATGTAGATACTAGTAAGTTAGGAGAGATCTGATGTAGCTATGTAGATACTAGTAAGTTAGGAGAGATCTGATGTAGCTATGTAGATACTAGTAAGTTAGGAGAGATTTGATGTAGCTATGTAGATACTAGTAAGTTAGGAGAGATCTGATGTATATAGATACTAGTAAGTTAGAGAGATCTGATGTAGCTATGTAGATACTAGTAAGTTAGGAGAGATCTGATGTAGCTATGTAGATACTAGTAAGTTAGGAGAGATCTGATGTAGCTATGTAGATACTAGTAAGTTAGGAGAGATCTGATGTAGCTATGTAGATACTAGTAAGTTAGGAGAGATCTGATGTAGCTATGTAGATACTAGTAAGTTAGGAGAGATCTGATGTAGCTATGTAGATACTAGTAAGTTAGGAGAGATTTGATGTAGCTATGTAGATACTAGTAAGTTAGGAGAGATCTTATGTAGATACTAGTAAGTTAGAAGAGATCTGATGTAGCTATGTAGATACTAGTAAGTTAGGAGAGATCTGATGTAGCTATGTAGATACTAGTAAGTTAGGAGAGATTTGATGTAGCTATGTAGATACTAGTAAGTTAGGAGAGATCTGGATTTGATGTAGCTATGTAGATACTAGTAAGTTAGGAGAGATCTGATTTGATGTAGCTATGTAGATACTAGTAAGTTAGGAGAGATTTGATGTAGATACTAGTAAGTTAGGAGAGATCTGATGTAGCTATGTAGATACTAGTAAGTTAGGAGAGATCTGATGTAGCTATGTAGATACTAGTAAGTTAGGAGAGATCTATGTAGATACTAGTAAGTTAGGAGAGATCTGATGTAGCTATGTAGATACTAGTAAGTTAGGAGAGATTTGATGTAGCTATGTAGATACTAGTAAGTTAGGAGAGATCTGATGTAGATACTAGTAAGTTAGGAGAGATCTGATGTAGCTATGTAGATACTAGTAAGTTAGGAGAGATCTGATGTAGATACTAGTAAGTTAGGAGAGATCTGATGTAGCTATGTAGATACTAGTAAGTTAGGAGAGATCTGATGTAGCTATGTAGATACTAGTAAGTTAGGAGAGATCTGATGTAGCTATGTAGATACTAGTAAGTTAGGAGAGATCTGATTTGATGTAGCTATGTAGATACTAGTAAGTTAGGATAGATCTAGATTTGATGTAGCTATGTAGATACTAGTAAGTTAGGATAGATCTAGATTTGATGTAGCTATGTAGATACTAGTAAGTTAGGAGAGATCTAGATTTGATGTAGCTATGTAGATACTAGTAAGTTAGGATAGATCTAGATTTGATGTAGCTATGTAGATACTAGTAAGTTAGGATATATTTGGATTTGATGTAGCTATGTAGATACTAGTAAGTTAGGATATATCTAGATTTGATGTAGCTATGTAGATACTAGTAAGTTAGGATAGATCTAGATTTGATGTAGCTATGTAGATACTAGTAAGTTAGGAGAGATCTGATGTAGCTATGTAGATACTATTAAGTTAGGATAGATCTAGATTTGATGTAGCTATGTAGATACTTGTAAATTAGGATAGATTTAGATTTGATGTAGCTAAGTATAGTTACTAGTAAGTTAGGATAGATCTAGATTTGATGTAGCTATGTAGATACTAGTAAGTTAGGATAGATCTAGATTTGATGTAGCTATGTAGATACTAGTAAGTTAGGAGAGATCTAGATTTGATGTAGCTATTTAGATACTAGTAAGTTAGGATAGATCTAGATTTGATGTAGCTATGTAGATACTAGTAAGTTAGGAGAGATCTGATGTAGCTATGTAGATACTATTAAGTTAGGATAGATCTAGATTTGAAGTAGCTATGTAGATACTAGTAAGTTAGGAGAAATCTGATGTAGCTATGTAGATACTAGTAAGTTAGGAGAAATCTGATGCAGCTATGTAGATACTTTTAAGCAGAGTTCAGAGTCATGGTACAACCTTCCTGGGTTGACCTTTTAAAAAGAACTTCTAAGGACCTGGCAGTAAATTTGACCAACAGGGTCAGAGTCCTAATAACTATTTACCCTATGATGCCGAGAACAGCATCCTGGCTGTAGACTTACCCTGTAATACTGAGAAGTTGAGGACCACTCCATGTATTTCTCGTTTCACAGGGTATTTTTACTGCCCGGGAACATTCATCAACATACCAAAAGACTGTTTTAAACTAACATCATATGTCATTGCATCAGGAGATTTAATTCAATCAGTAAGTGCCATTTCATCCTTAGATGCCGTATTATGATTTGGATGCCATAACATGAACTAGATGCCATAACAAGATCTAAATGCCGTGTTATGATCTAGATGCCATAACATGAACTAAATGCCGTGTTATGATCTAGATGCCATAAAACGAACTAGATGCCTTGACGTGAACTGAATGCCATAACATAACCTATACTAGATTCCATGACAATAAGTAGATGCCATGGCATGAACTAGATGCCATGACATGAAGTAGATTCCATGACACGAAGTAGATGCCATGACATCAGTACAAGCAACTATATTGGCAGATGTCATTACATCCTCACATATCAAAACACGGACTTCACTATACATCTCTACTTATGTCCTAATGTTCTGTTATGATAAGATGATTACTTGAGTCATGAGTCTCTTTTATAATAAGATGATTACTTGAGCCCTGAGGCTCTGTTATAAGATGATTACTTGAGTCCTGAGGCTCTGTTATAATAAGATGATTACTTGAGTCCTAATGTTCTGTTATAATAAGATGGTTACTTGAGTCCTGATGTTCTGTTACAATAAGATTATTACTTGAGAGTCCTGATGTTATATTATAATGAGATGATTACTTGAGTCATAATGTTCTGTTACAAAAGATAGTTACTTAAGTCCTAATGT
The DNA here is from genome assembly GCA_944989445.1 of Ampullaceana balthica. Taxonomy (NCBI): domain Eukaryota; kingdom Metazoa; phylum Mollusca; class Gastropoda; family Lymnaeidae; genus Ampullaceana; species Ampullaceana balthica. The sequence continues at coordinate 558,404 of CALYLW010000243.1, read as the reverse complement.
TCTGTTATAATAAGATGATTACTTGAGTACTGAGGCTCTGTTATAATAAGATGATTACTTGAGCCCTGAGGCTCTGTTATAATAAGATGATTACTTGAGTGTAAGAGAAGTAAGCTCATGTTTGCTCATGTCCCATTTGTTTGCTGGTGTCCATCTTGTTTAAGGTCATGAGTCGACCTTTGGCGATGTCCACAGTTCCAGGATATTTTGTCACATTTACGTCCTCCTTGTTGGCAACTGTCGAACTGTCAAAATTATGTCCTTAATTAATGAGTAAACATTTTTTACCCCCCCTCCCCCACCTCCAACTCATCTTATAGGAGATAAAACTATTACTTAAAAAAGATATAGGATAAACAGATATGCGTTGAATATTTTGTTACATATTTCGTCTTATGAAACTCTTTAAACAATATTTGTTCCACTGTTTCATTAACTAGAATCTATGAATGGAGTGTAATTCTGAGTTTTCAAACGATTCGATGAAGTCTAAATATGTTCAGCATGAATGTATCACTTCTTTTGTTTTGATCGTGTTTACCTTGAAAGCCGTTTTGTTATTGTCTGACAGTTGCTCTCAGCCACTCATTTATTTATAACTATCTCAACAGAAGAATGCACCGATTGAATAAAGTAGATCTAGTCACATTTTCAGCTGCGTCACTTGATACACGTAATTTCTACGTGGTCACAATTAATGTTAGAATTCTCACAAGTAATTTCAGACTTTTCATAAACACTTGGAAACTGTTTTTAAATCATTTATTTGTTTTTAACACGTAAATTCTATCTAATTATTCACTTTCTATAAATCATTTTGTCCTATGATTGTAAATAATTATTGAAATAAATACAATATCATGATATCACTAAAATAATATAGATAACAATTATTGATATCATTTTAAATTCTAATGACTTAATCTATTTATGAAAAATATAATTTAATGCATTTTAAATAACTTAATTTCTTAAATGCATTATACAATTTGATATATGTTTTTTTAAAATACAATAAATCAAAATATTACTCGTGATGTCCATTTATAGATAATATATCATCAAGATTATTCCTTTGTTAGCTGATATGATTAGAGTAAAACTGATTTATTGACCTTTTAAGGAAACTCGACCTTTACAAAAAATAAATGAATTCATGAGCTACTCCAGTCTTTGTTGATTTCTTTACAATCACATCAATGTCTGACTGACGTATGTGTATCTAATGTTTGTCTGACTGACGCATGTGTGTCTAATGTTCGTCTGACTGACGCATGTGTGTCTAATGTTTGTCTGACTGACGCATGTGTGTCTAATGTTTGTCTGACTGACGCATGTGTGTCTAATGTTTGTCTGACTGACGCATGTGTGTCTAATGTTTGTCTGACTGACGCATGTGTGTCTAATGTTTGTCTGACTGACGTATGTGTGTCTAATGTTTGTCTGACTGACGCATGTGTGTCTAATGTTTGTCTGACTGACGTATGTGTATCTAATGTTTGTCTGACTGACGTATGTGTGTCTAATGTTTGTCTGACTGACGCATGTGTTTCTAATGTTTGTCTGACTGACGTATGTGTATCTAATGTTTGTCTGACTGACGTATGTATGTCTAATGTTTGTCTGACTGACGCATGTGTTTCTAATGTTTGTCTGACTCAACAACGAGTAGAAGAAATCTGTCACACGTAAGGACTTGATTCTTGTTTTATATTTTTAATGAAGAAAAGAAACAAATATTTGAATTTTCAAAAATTCCCTTGAAAATAGTTATACTTATATTTGTAATAAGTTATTTTTAATAGAATTATAAGTATTGTTTCATCAATCAATATACATTAATTGCAAGTCTGTCTGTCCCGTCTGTCTGTCCGTGAAGCTACTACTTTTAGAAAGCAGCGCACCAAATTTCTGCACCAAAAATATCTATTTTCAAACATCCGCATAAAATTGTTCAATAGGGAAATAAATGAATAAAATAAAAATAAATAAAATAAATGAAAGTTCTGAATTACGTTATTTTTTTTATCTGATGTGTATTTATTTTGAAAACTCATTTTTGACGGGTGATACACTAGTTTAAAAATAAATTAATATTTTTTGGATTAAATTGAAGAAAAAAATGTTTTAAAAACTTACTTGAAAAAAAAATAATCAAAAGACAAATGAAGATCCAAAACAAACAAGAATTATTTATAAAATCAATAATACCAGGTTTGTGGTAATACTTTTAAAACTGATATTAATGTAAACCTGACAAGTAATTTTTACTAATAAACAGATTCATTAGAAAACTAAATTCAGTCTAAAATTAGCAGCGGGCTTTGTTCTGCAGTTTGGTGATGGAACCATTAGAGTCAAACAATGACTCATTGAACCATATAGTCTATATAGATGTCAGTTTACATTATACGTTTGAGATTTGCTTTATATCAGGTTCAAACATTGCTTTAAGGTTAATTTTATACCAGGTTTAACCATATGGGGTGGGGATTAATTTTATGGCTGGTTTAACCATATGGGTTTGAGATTAATTTTATGCCTTATTTAACCAGATGGGTTTGAGATTAATTTTAGGCCAGGTTTAACTATGACTTTAAGGTTAATTTTATACCAGGTTTAACCATATGGGTTTGAGATTAACTTTGGTTCCAACACAAGGTCAGGGCTGAGTGTGGTATGTTGTCCATTAATCGCCATGTTTGATGTCTTCCAGTCTCGTATCACGCGAATGGTTCTCAGGCTGTTGGACGCGCATCAGACAACAATAGGGTCAACTGATGTTATCAAGTCGGGGGACATGAGTGAAATGCGTCGCCTCTACACTGGAGGCTGTCGGTTGGCGAATCTCCGCCATATAATGTATGCCCAACAAAGCCGTATATGCTAATAATGAGCTTTAGCGCGGCCTAATGACTGTCCCTAATTTCCGCCCATGCTAATTTCATGCGCGGACGTTTCCTAAATGACGTGAAGCTGTGATATGGGGGGGGGGAGAGGGAGGTATCACTGTTCTATGACGTAAGAGTGGTGTAGCAGACGACAGAAAGATATGTGAACTGGGCGGTGATGCCTGGAAATGGTGTTAGGAAATTAATCTCATAACCAAACGGTTCCATGAATAAATTCATCACCGGGTGTCCAAGAGCCCAGAATTTTTTTGTTCCAACGGTGTCTGGTGATAGGGCTAAAACTGGGTCTAATGACGTCATAGGGGATTAATCTGGATGCGGCAACTCCTGATTACTAAATTTTAGGATAAGTGATGAAAGAAAAGTAATCTAAGTAAATGTAAATCAGCTTGATTTATTGCCTCTACCAGAGGAACTTGGTCTTTAAACCTGGACCAGAAAGTTAAGGTCTAACATGGAGCAGAAATTTTTTGTCTAACCTGGACTAGAAGGTCTCGGTCTAACCTGGACTAGAAGGTCTCGGTCTAACCTGGACGAGAAGGTCTCGGTCTAACCTGGACTAGAAGGTCTCGGTCTAACCTGGACTAGAAGGTCTCGGTCTAACCTGGACGAGAAGGTCTCAGTCTAACCTGGACTAGAAGGTCTCGGTCTAACCTGGACGAGAAGGTCTCAGTCTAACCTGGACGAGAAGGTCTCGGTCTAACCTGGACTAGAAGGTCTCGGTCTAACCTGGACTAGAAGGTCTCGGTCTAACCTGGACTAGAAGGTCTCAGTCTAACCTGGACTAGAAGGTCTCGGTCTAACCTGGACTAGAAGGTCTCGGTCTAATCTGGACTAGAAGGTCTCGGTCTAACCTGGACTAGAAGGTCTCGGTCTAACCTGGACTAGAAGGTCTCGGTCTAACCTGGATGAGAAGGTCTCAGTCTAACCTGGACTAGAAGGTCTCGGTCTAACCTGGACGAGAAGGTCTCAGTCTAACCTGGACGAGAAGGTCTCGGTCTAACCTGGACTAGAAGGTCTCGGTCTAACCTGGACGAGAAGGTCTCAGTCTAACCTGGACTAGAAGGTCTCGGTCTAACCTGGACGAGAAGGTCTCAGTCTAACCTGGACGAGAAGGTCTCGGTCTAACCTGGACTAGAAGGTCTCGGTCTAACCTGGACGAGAAGGTCTCAGTCTAACTTCGACTAGAAGGTCTCGGTCTAACCTGGACGAGAAGGTCTCAGTCTAACCTGGACTAGAAGGTCTCAGTCTAACCTGGACTGGAAGGTCTCAGTCTAACCTGGACTGGAAGGTCTCGGTCTAACCTGGACGAGAAGGTCTCAGTCTTACCTGGACTAGAAGGTCTCGGTCTAACCTGGACGAGAAGGTCTCAGTCTAGCCTGGACGAGAAGGTCTCAGTCTTACCTGGACTAGAAGGTCTCGGTCTAACCTGGACGAGAAGGTCTCAGCCTAACCTGGACTAGAAGGTCTCGGTCTAACCTGGACTAGAAGGTCTCGGTCTAACCTGGACTAGAAGGTCTCGGTCTAACCAGGATCAGGAGGTCTAGCCTGACCATTTCTGGACAAATATCGAGTAATAATGTGGAAGATTAATGGCGAAGTCTGAAATAGATTTCTTTTATAATTACTTTTAATTTCAGCCAGCATCTAATTGTGTCCTATACCTAAGGCCCCATAATTTTAGCAGATATTTTAAATGCGTAAAGACTTCAATGTTTCAATGATTTCCCTTGAAATACTACACAATTATTCAATATACATAAACTTAGCTGTGCGACTTCTTAAAAAATCAAATATGTAAAGATGTGTATTCAGTGAAAGATGAGTCACTATAGACTATCTTGTCACTATAGACTATCTTGTCACTCTAGACTATCTTGTCACTCTAGACTATCTTGTCACTATAGACTATCTTGTCACTATAGACTATCTTGTCACTATAGACTATCTTGTCACTATAGACTATCTTGTCACTATAGACTATCTTGTCACTATAGACTATCTTGTCACTATAGACTATCTTGTCACTATAGACTATCTTGTCACTATAGACTATCTTGTCACTATAGACTATCTTGTCACTATAGACTATCTTGTCACTATAGACTATCTTGTCACTATAGACTATCTTGTCACTATAGACTATCTTGTCACTATAGACTATCTTGTCACTATAGACTATCTTGTCACTATAGACTATCTTGTCACTATAGACTATCTTGTCACTATAGACTATCTTGTCACTATAGACTATCTTGTCACTATAGACTATCTTGTCACTATAGACTATCTTGTCACTATAGACTATCTTGTCACTATAGACTATCTTGTCACTATAGACTATCTTGTCACTATAGACTATCTTGTCACTATAGACTATCTTGTCACTATAGACTATCTTGTCACTATAGACTATCTTGTCACTATAGACTATCTTGTCACTATAGACTATCTTGTCACTATAGACTATCTTGTCACTATAGACTATCTTGTCACTATAGACTATCTTGTCACTATAGACTATCTTGTCACTATAGACTATCTTGTCACTATAGACTATCTTGTCACTATAGACTATCTTGTCACTATAGACTATCTTGTCACTATAGACTATCTTGTCACTATAGACTATCTTGTCACTATAGACTATCTTGTCACTATAGACTATCTTGTCACTATAGACTATCTTGTCACTATAGACTATCTTGTCACTATAGACTATCTGTCACTATAGACTATCTTGTCACTATAGACTATCTTGTCACTATAGACTATCTTGTCACTATAGACTATCTTGTCACTATAGACTATCTTGTCACTATAGACTATCTTGTCACTATAGACTATCTTGTCACTATAGACTATCTTGTCACTATAGACTATCTTGTCACTATAGACTATCTTGTCACTATAGACTATCTTGTCACTATAGACTATCTTGTCACTATAGACTATCTTGTCACTATAGACTATCTTGTCACTATAGACTATCTTGTCACTATAGACTATCTTGTCACTATAGACTATCTTGTCACTATAGACTATCTTGTCACTATAGACTATCTTGTCACTATAGACTATCTTGTCACTATAGACTATCTTGTCACTATAGACTATCTTGTCACTATAGACTATCTTGTCACTATAGACTATCTTGTCACTATAGACTATCTTGTCACTATAGACTATCTTGTCACTATAGACTATCTTGTCACTATAGACTATCTTGTCACTATAGACTATCTTGTCACTATAGACTATCTTGTCACTATAGACTATCTTGTCACTATAGACTATCTTGTCACTATAGACTATCTTGTCACTATAGACTATCTTGTCACTATAGACTATCTTGTCACTATAGACTATCTTGTCACTATAGACTATCTTGTCACTATAGACTATCTTGTCACTATAGACTATCTTGTCACTATAGACTATCTTGTCACTATAGACTATCTTGTCACTATAGACTATCTTGTCACTATAGACTATCTTGTCACTATAGACTATCTTGTCACTATAGACTATCTTGTCACTATAGACTATCTTGTCACTATAGACTATCTTGTCACTATAGACTATCTTGTCACTATAGACTATCTTGTCACTATAGACTATCTTGTCACTATAGACTATCTTGTCACTATAGACTATCTTGTCACTATAGACTATCTTGTCACTATAGACTATCTTGTCACTATAGACTATCTTGTCACTATAGACTATCTTGTCACTATAGACTATCTTGTCACTATAGACTATCTTGTCACTATAGACTATCTTGTCACTATAGACTATCTTGTCACTATAGACTATCTTGTCACTATAGACTATCTTGTCACTATAGACTATCTGTCACTATAGACTATCTTGTCACTATAGACTATCTTGTCACTATAGACTATCTTGTCACTATAGACTATCTTGTCACTATAGACTATCTTGTCACTATAGACTATCTTGTCACTATAGACTATCTTGTCACTATAGACTATCTTGTCACTATAGACTATCTTGTCACTATAGACTATCTTGTCACTATAGACTATCTTGTCACTATAGACTATCTTGTCACTATAGACTATCTTGTCACTATAGACTATCTTGTCACTATAGACTATCTTGTCACTATAGACTATCTTGTCACTATAGACTATCTTGTCACTATAGACTATCTTGTCACTATAGACTATCTTGTCACTATAGACTATCTTGTCACTATAGACTATCTTGTCACTATAGACTATCTTGTCACTATAGACTATCTTGTCACTATAGACTATCTTGTCACTATAGACTATCTTGTCACTATAGACTATCTTGTCACTATAGACTATCTTGTCACTATAGACTATCTTGTCACTATAGACTATCTTGTCACTATAGACTATCTTGTCACTATAGACTATCTTGTCACTATAGACTATCTTGTCACTATAGACTATCTTGTCACTATAGACTATCTTGTCACTATAGACTATCTTGTCACTATAGACTATCTGTCACTATAGACTATCTTGTCACTATAGACTATCTTGTCACTATAGACATCTTGTCACTATAGACTATCTTGTCACTATAGACTATCTTGTCACTATAGACTATCTTGTCACTATAGACTATCTTGTCACTATAGACTATCTTGTCACTATAGACTATCTTGTCACTATAGACTATCTTGTCACTATAGACTATCTTGTCACTATAGACTATCTTGTCACTATAGACTATCTTGTCACTATAGACTATCTTGTCACTATAGACTATCTTGTCACTATAGACTATCTTGTCACTATAGACTATCTTGTCACTATAGACTATCTTGTCACTATAGACTATCTTGTCACTATAGACTATCTTGTCACTATAGACTATCTTGTCACTATAGACTATCTTGTCACTATAGACTATCTTGTCACTATAGACTATCTTGTCACTATAGACTATCTTGTCACTATAGACTATCTTGTCACTATAGACTATCTTGTCACTATAGACTATCTTGTCACTATAGACTATCTTGTCACTGTAGACTATCTTGTCACTGTAGACTATCTTGTCACTGTAGACTATCTTGTCACTGTAGACTATCTTGTCACTGTAGACTATCTTGTCACTGTAGACTATCTTGTCACTATAGACTATCTTGTCACTATAGACTATCTTGTGTTGCCAAGAGCTGGAGTCTAGGTTGTGGTGAATAGCAGCGTCTTTTATTGAGTAAACATTATTTTTCAAAATGACACGTAACAAGCAACAGTAACCATGTAACCATGGATGTAACTATTCACACAACAAATCGTAACACAGACGGTAAAGAAAGAATTGAAATGTAATAAAATAAGAAGGGTATTAATATTTTATGAATACTATTTTTATTTCATTATGATCACAAATAATTATTCTCGAGAAACAAAGAGAGATTTTTCTGTAGTGTTTTGTTTAAAAATCCAGAAGTTAGCGCATATTTCTGAGTTCGCCATCATAACTTGAAATTGGATACTTGAAAAGATTTTTAATTAATTTTAGGAACTGGAAAGTTATTGCGTTGCTGTCCTTAATAATCTTTAAAATTGAGTTTCGTGTTAACTGGATATTGAAATGGCCTCTCTGTTTCACAGAAGAGCGAACACTATATCAAATTAATTGAATTTATTGATTTATGAAATTGAATGGGAAATAAGCTTACATTGTAATTGCTACCTGGCCAATTTGGGAAACTCAGACATAACGAAAGTCTGTCTACAAATGTACATAGTTCTCTTCATGTTTTCTAGTAAATATTTGAAAAATCTGTAGACTTGTAAAGAAAAGAAAAAGAAAAGAAAGATCACGCAGTTAAAATCTCAATAATTAATGTTACATGGGAAGTTCAATGACAATAGAACAAAGTACAGGCTTGGAATCAATTAATAGAAATGAAAATAATTTATCAATTTGTAAAGTAAAATCTCTCTCATGTGGACATTTTAAAGGGAAACGACAATTGAAATATATTAATAACACTAATAATAAAAAAAATAATAATAACGATAATAATAATAGTAACAATAAGAATTCTTCTTCTTCTTATATAATATAATTATTAGTATTAAACAGGTGGAATAAAAAATTTGATATAGAGTATACAGGATACAAACATGCAGGATAGTAAGAAATAAAATGTAAATTCAGTCAAAAAGGTTAATGTTTCTATTTGAAAGGCTTTTTTTTCTTTCTTTCCTTTAATTTTTTATTTAATCCAAAATATTTTTAAAATAACCAAATCAATGACTATTTTATCTACATAACATGCATGGCCATTTCTACCACTGCATGCATGGCCATTTCTACCACTGCATGCCATGGCCATTTCTACCACTGCATGCATGGCCATTTCTACCACTGCATGCATGGTCATTTCTACCACTGCATGCATGGCCATTTCTACCACTGCATGCATGGCCATTTCTACCACTGCATGCCATGGCCATTTCTACCACTGCATGCATGGCCATTTCTACCACTGCATGCATGGTCATTTCTACCACTGCATGCATGGCCATTTCTACCACTGCATGCATGGCCATTTCTACCACTGCTTTCTAGACCCGACCCATTTCTAGACCCGACCCATTTCTAGACCCCACCCATTTCTAGACCCCACCCATTTCTAGACCCGACCCATTTCTAGACCCCACCCATTTCTAGACCCCACCCATTTCTAGACCCCACCCATTTCTAGACCCCACCCATTTCTAGACCCGACCCATTTCTAGACCCGACCCATTTCTAGACCCGACCCATTTCTAGACCCCACCCATTTCTAGACCCCACCCATTTCTAGACCCCACCCATTTCTAGACCCCACCCATTTCTAGACCCCACCCATTTCTAGACCCGACCCATGTCAAATCATGTCTTGATACCCCACTATTGACGCTCAAATGAAAACAACAAAATATTTAACGTTCATCCCTTGGGACTTGCATCTTAGGCCAGTGTGTGTTTCGTCATTGCCTACAACTTCATATTATTTGGTATCAAATGATAAATGTTCTTAGATCATGGAAAAGAAGTTCATAAAGAAACAGCCAACTTACAAGGCCTATCTCACCTTTATGGCCGAATTTTTCAAGTTTTGTCTATAATAGAAATACTTGTGTCCACATGTACTAATGAAATGAGAGGTATATGCTTTATTCAATGGGACCTTACTTCCGTACATACCTTATTCGGGAACTCCGACATATGTGTCTTATGTGGATTGTCTAACTTGAATATGTATTTTAAGGACATGTGACCCACTCGAGTGTCTCTTACCTAGATGTGTCTTACTTGCCTGTGTCTCTTACATGGATGTGTCTTACTTGCCTGTGTCTCTTACATGGATGTGTCTTACTTGCCTGTGTCTCTTACATGGATGTGTCTTACTTGCCTGTGTCTCTTACATGGATGTGTCTTACTTGCCTGTGTCTCTTACATGGATGTGTCTTACTTGCCTGTGTCTCTTACATGGATGTGTCTTACTTGCCTGTGTCTCTTACATGGATGTGTCTTACTTGCCTGTGTCTCTTACATGGATGTGTCTTACTTGCCTGTGTCTCTTACATGGATGTGTCTTACTTGCCTGTGTCTCTTACATGGATGTGTCTTACTTGCCTGTGTCTCTTACATGGATGTGTCTTACTTGCCTGTGTCTCTTACATGGATGTGTCTTACTTGCCTGTGTCTCTTACATGGATGTGTCTTACTTGCCTGTGTCTCTTATATGGATGTGTCTTACTTGCCTGTGTCTCTTACATGGATGTGTCTTACTTGCCTGTGTCTCTTACATGGATGTGTCTTACTTGCCTGTGTCTCTTACATGGATGTGTCTTACTTGCCTGTGTCTCTTACATGGATGTGTCTTACTTGCCTGTGTCTCTTACATGGATGTGTCTTACTTGCCTGTGTCTCTTACATGGATGTGTCTTACTTGCCTGTGTCTCTTACATGGATGTGTCTTACTTGCTTGTGTCTCTTACATGGATGTGTCTTACTTTCCTGTGTCTCTTGCATGGATGTGTCTTACTTGCCTGTGTCTCTTATATGGATGTGTCTTACTTGCCTGTGTCTCTTATATGGATGTGTCTTACTTGCATGTGTCTCTTACATGGATGTGTCTTACTTGCCTGTGTCTCTTATATGGATGTGTCTTACTTGCCTGTGTCTCTTATATGGATGTGTCTTACTTGCCTGTGTCTCTTATATGGATGTGTCTTACTTGCCTGTGTCTCTTACATGGATGTGTCTTACTTGCATGTGTCTCTTACATGGATGTGTCTTACTTGCATGTGTCTCTTACATGGATGTGTCTTACTTGCCTGTGTCTCTTATATGGATGTGTCTTACTTGCCTGTGTCTCTTACATGGATGTGTCTTACTTGCCTGTGTCTCTTACATGGATCTGTCTTACTTGCCTGTGTCTCTTACATGGATGTGTCTTACTTGCCTGTGTCTCTTATATGGATGTGTCTTACTTGCCTGTGTCTCTTACATGGATGTGTCTTACTTGCCTGTGTCTCTTACATGGATGTGTCTTACTTGCCTGTGTCTCTTACATGGATGTGTCTTACTTGCCTGTGTCTCTTACATGGATGTGTCTTACTTGCCTGTGTCTCTTACATGGATGTGTCTTACTTGCCTGTGTCTCTTACATGGATGTGTCTTACTTGCCTGTGTCTCTTACATGGATGTGTGTTACTTGCCTGTGTCTCTTACATGGATGTGTCTTACTTTCCTGTGTCTCTTGCATGGATGTGTCTTACTTGCCTGTGTCTCTTATATGGATGTGTCTTACTTGCCTGTGTCTCTTATATGATTGTGTCTTACTTGCATGTGTCTCTTACATGGATGTGTCTTATTTGCATGTGTCTCTTACATGGATGTGTCTTATTTGCCTGTGTCTCTTATATGGATGTGTCTTACTTGCATGTGTCTCTTACATGGATGTGTCTTACTTGCATGTGTCTCTTATATGGATGTGTCTTACTTGCATGTGTCTCTTACATGGATGTGTCTTATTTGCATGTGTCTCTTACATGGATGTGTCTTACTTGCCTGTGTCTCTTACATGGATGTGTCTTACTTGCATGTGTCTCTTACATGGATGTGTCTTATTTGCATGTGTAATTTACTATGGTGTGTCTCTTAATTAGATGTGTCTTACTTGAAAGTGTCTTACCTAGATGTGTCTTACTTGGCTGTTGCTCTTACTAGGATGTGTCTTAAATACTGTGTCTGTTACTGCGATGTGTATTAATTACTGTGTCTTTTACTTGGATGTGTCATACTGTATATCTTACTTGTATGTGTCATACTGTATATCTTACTTGTATGTGTCATACTGTGTCTCTTACAATGATGTGTCTTATTTGCCTGTGTAATTTACTATGGTGTGTCTCTTACTTAAATGTGTCTTACTTGAATGTGTCTTACTTGGCTGTTGCTCTTAATAGGATGTGTCTTAAATACTGTGTCTGTTACTGCGATGTGTATTAATTACTGTGTCTTTTACTTGGATTTGTCATACTGTGTCTCTTACATGGATGTGTCATACTGTGTCTCTTACATGGATGTGTCATACTGTGTCTCTTACTTGGATGTGTCATACTGTGTCTCTTACTTGGATGTGTCATACTGTGTCTCTTACTTGGATGTGTCATACTGTGTCTCTTACTTGGATGTGTCATACTGTGTCTCTTACTTGGATGTGTCATACTGTGTCTCTTACTTGGATGTGTCATACTGTGTCTCTTAATTGGATGTGTCATACTGTGTCTCTTACTTGGATGTGTCATACTGTGTCTCTTACTTGGATGTGTCATACTGTGTCTCTTACTTGGATGTGTCATACTGTGTCTCTTACTTGGATGTGTCATACTGTGTCTCTTACTTGGATGTGTCATACTGTGTCTCTTACTTGGATGTGTCATACTGTGTCTCTTACTTGGATGTGTCATACTGTGTCTCTTACTTGGATGTGTCATACTGTGTCTCTTACTTGGATGTGTCATACTGTGTCTCTTACTTGGATGTGTCATACTGTGTCTCTTACTTGGATGTGTCATACTGTGTCTCTTACTTGGATGTGTCATACTGTGTCTCTTACTTGGATGTGTCATACTGTGTCTCTTACTTGGATGTGTCATACTGTGTCTCTTACTTGGATGTGTCATACTGTGTCTCTTACTTGGATGTGTCATACTGTGTCTCTTACTTGGATGTGTCATACTGTGTCTCTTACTTGGATGTGTCTTACTGTGTCTCTTACAACTCTTTTTCTCACACATGCCCTTCATATCTTACTAAACTTCTGTCGGTCTACTCACCCACTCATCAGCTACGCTCTTCTGCAGACACACACATTCTCTGTGTTCCTAAGACACGCACTAAAACATTTGGCGAAAGGTCGTTCTCTTTTTGTGCAGCCAAACAATGGAATTCTCTACCATTACACGAACGTAGTATTCCAACTACCAAGTCCTTCAAGACTGAACTAACGACACATCTTTTCAAAATTTATTTTCAAAATTAATGAAGCAACATTTCTTTTAATTATTAATGTAGCTTATGTGTAAGGTATTGTCATTTGTTTGTATGTTATTTTATGAATGTTTATTTAATACTTATATGTATGTTACTGTCTTCATGTACAGCGATGTGTGCCCAGTTCCTTACTGGGATACAGTGCTATATAAATAACCAATTTATTATTATTATTATTTTTATTATTTTATGTGTCTTACTTGCCTGTGTCTCTTACTTAAATGTGTCTTAATTGGGTGTGTATTACTTACTGTGTCTCTTAATTAAATGTGTCTTACTTGGATGTGTATTACTTGTCTGTGTGTCTTATCTTATCTTATCTTATCTATACAGACGCTCCTTCTATGCAGAAGATAGTTGCGTCCACAGACCATGACAGATGATCTGTTGGCAAGTGATGCAGCAATCACAGGCCACGGTTTTGTGGGTTCCACGCATTACCCAGCCGCTTAACTACAACATGTAGTTAGGTACCCATTCGGAGCGGGGTGACTCAGGGTCGCCCTAGGCCCCGGGAACAAACCCTTGCCTTCACACGGATTCGAACCCGTGACCATCGGTACGACAGTCCAGTGCGCTGCCACTCGACCACCGCGTCTTACTTGCCTGTGTCTCTTGGATGTGTCTTACTTGCCTCTGAATCTTACTTAGATGTGTCTTACTTTGATGTGTCTTACCTTGATGTGTCTTACTTGGATTTGTATTACTTGTCTGTGTGTCTTACTTGCCTGTGTCTCTTGGATGTGTCTTATTGGCTCTGAATCTTACTTAGATGTGTCTTACTTGGATGTGTCTAATTGTGTGTCTTACTTGGATGTATCTTACTTGCTGTGTCTTCTACTTGGATGTATCTTACTTGCCCCTGTCTCTTACTTGTATGTGTCTCTTACTTGGATGTGTCTTATTTGAATGTGTATCTTGGATGTGTCTTACAGCCTCTGTCTCTTACTTAGATGTGTCTTTCTTTGATGTGTCTTTACCTAGATGTGTTTTGCTTTGCCTGTGTCTCTTACTTGTCTGTGTATCTTAATTCCCCGTGGCTCTTACTTGGATGTGTCTTACTTGGATGTGTCTTACTTGGATGTGTCTAACTTGGATGTGTCTTACTTGGATGTGTCTTACTTGGATGTGTCTTACTTGGATGTGTCTTACTTGGATGTGTCTTACTTGGATGTGTCTTACTTGGATGTGTCTTACTCGGATGTGTCTTACTCGGATGTGTCTTACTTGGATGTGTCTTACTTCGATGTGTCTTACTTGGATGTGTCTTACTTGGATGTGTCTTACTTGGATGTGTCTTACTTGGATATGTCTTACTTGGATGTGTCTTACTTGGATGTGTCTTACTTGGATATGTCTTACTTGGATATGTCTTACTTGGATATGTCTTACTTGGATATGTCTTACTTGGATGTGTCTTACTTGGATGTGTCTTACTTGGATGTGTCTTACTTGGATGTGTCTTACTTGGATATGTCTTACTTGGATGTGTCTTACTTGGATATGTCTTACTTGGATATGTCTTACTTGGATGTGTCTTACTTGGATATGTCTTACTTGGATGTGTCTTCCTTGGATGTGTCTTACTTGGATGTGTCTTACTTGGATGTGTCTTACTTGGATGTGTCTTACTTGGATGTGTCTTACTTGGATGTGTTTTACTTGGATGTGTCTTACTTGGATGTGTCTTACTTGGATGTGTCTTACTTGGATATGTCTTATTTGGATGTGTCTTACTTGGATGTGTCTTATTTGGATGTGTCTTACTTGGATGTGTCTTACTTGGATGTGTCTTACTTGGATGTGTCTTACTTACTGTGTCTCTCACATGGATGTGTCTTACTTGCCTGTGTCTTATTCTGGGATTTGCCTGTACAAACAGTAGCCAATAAAGTATATTGATGTATAGTGGCCATCTTCGTTACGCATCGTGTGTGGCCACCCTTTGTACCTATATCAGATAATGTATTCCTGGCTTGCCGAGTGTAGGGCTTAAAAAGCAGTAAAATATTTCCACCAAGACTTGCCACCACTTCTGCGTGCATTGTAAATTTTATGTGTGTACATGTACGCCATTTACACGTTTGAAAGAAGAAAGTAAAAATCAAAGTTGAAAGGTTGGCAGTAGATCGTAAACAGTTTACTCTTGTGATGTGATCTACAGAGCATAGATGTTGAAAGTCACGGAAAAGACACAAGACCGACCAAAACGTTAATCACTGTTGATTTAACATAACGTTAATAACATTGTGTATGTAATTTATATTTTCTTCTCGTTCTTCTCCCTTATTTTACGGGCAAATGTTTCCTATTTGTGTCAAGAGTTTTGCCATGTTTATTTGGTATTAAAATACAAAATACACAAACAAATTGTTTAATAAGAACAATAAATTTGAGCTTTATTATTAACCTAATACGACAGTAAACGTTTCGGCTAATGCCTTCATCAGTACAATTAACATAAAGTACGTACTAACATAAGTAATAAAATTATATTTAAATTCTTACGGCATAACTATATCATAAAAGATTTATGTAAAATACAAAGAAAGGAAAAAATCAAACAATGCCACTAGATATTTAAGAGGAGGATTCTCTGGTCACAAGGACCTCTATGTGAGAAGGAACGGTGGGGGGAGGGGGGGAGGGGGTGAGGCAGGAGACACTAGTCAAAATGTGAGAAGCTTTGAAATACCCACGACACTTCCAATGTATACCATCACCACACTTCCAATGTATACCATCACAACACTTCCAATGTATACCATCACCACATTTCCAATGTATACCATCACCACACTTCCAATGTATACCATCAACACACTTCCAATGTATACCATCACCACACTTCCAATGTATACCATCACCACACTTCCAATGTATACCATCACCACACTTCCAATGTATACCATCACCACACCTCCAATGTATACCATAACCACACTTCCAATGTATACCATCACCACACCTCCAATGTATACCATTACCACACTTCCAATGTATACCATCACCACACTTCCAATGTATACCATCACCACATTTCCAATGTATACCATCACCACACTTCCAATGTATACCATCACCACACTTCCAATGTATACCATCACCACACCTCCAATGTATACCATCACCACACTTCCAATGTATACCATCAGCACACTTCCAATGTATACCATCACCACACCTCCAATGTATACCATAACCACACTTCCAATGTATACCATCACCACACTTCCAATGTATACCATCACCACACTTCCAATGTATACCATCACCAAACTTCCAATGTATACCATCACCACACTTCCAATGTATACCATCACCACACTTCCAATGTATACCATCACCACACTTCCAATGTATACCATCCCCACACTTCCAATGTATACCATCACCACACCTCCAATGTATACCATAACCACACTTCCAATGTATACCATAACCACACTTCCAATGTATACCATCACCACACTTCCAATGTATACCATCACCACACTTCCAATGTATACCATCACCAAACTTCCAATGTATACCATCACCACACTTCCAATGTATACCATCACCACACTTCCAATGTATACCATCACCACACTTCCAATGTATACCATCCCCACACTTCCAATGTATACCATCACCACACCTCCAATGTATACCATAACCACACTTCCAATGTATACCATCACCACACTTCCAATGTATACCATCACCGCACTTCCAATTTATACCATCAACGCATTTCCGAAGAATACCGGTTTCAGTAGAGTTTTGGTAACATTCTAACATAGAGATCAAATTTTAAACTAACGATTTGTCCATCTTTTTACTAACTGTATTATAATAGGACATTATTATTGAAACACAAGTTACGTTTTAATGACGTAGGATTATTTCACTTACAAATTCTATGTTGATGGCGTAGGATAGTTTCACTTACAAATTCTATGTTGATGGCGTAGGATAGTTTCACTTACAAATTCTATGTTGATGGCGTAGGATAGTTTCACTCCATTCTCTTCACTGACGATGTCTGGAGACGCTCTTAACCTCTTGATTATACTTTTTTTGGTTTTGTTTCTGTTTTTTTTTCCTCTCAATCTTCGAGTCGAATGATGTAAGACCACAAGCAGACATTAAGTTTCTGAGCCATGGTTGACAATGTTCGGCTCTTGAATCGGGCACCAAATCATCAGTTCAACAAAGAGCCGAGGTCCCTGTACTTGGTGAGGAGCTATGCTAATTCCAGGAGCCGCTTCCATTCAGGGGTCAGGGAAACCTGATATTGGATTAATGGACCGGAATAAATCAGCCAGTCCTATGATCCCGTGGCTGATCCCGCCAAAAAAAATCATGTCCCACCTTTTCTTGGGCAATGGCCAAACGCCGAAGCCAATTTATTGTCTTTCATCTCGGCCTGAGAGAAGCGGGGAGGGGGTGGGAGCTTCCTCGGGACACCTCCAGGTAGGAATCTGTGCCCCTCCCCCCCCCCGGGCCAACTCGGAGACTCTCCTCTCAGCGAGGGTCATTGTTCGATACCTTCTCACGAGTCACTGGCGTGTGGTGTGGTGTGGTGTGGTGGGGTGGGATATTCATCATGGAGCTGAGACAAGATCTGAATGCCATGCACCCATCAATCTTGTTGTCTCAGAGACATGCACATCCACTGTCGTGATCTTATAGGGTTATACGGTTCTTATGTCGGCTCTTAGTGTCGATTCTTGATTTGGATTGATGACGAAGATCTGCGGTTGCACTCACCTGGCATGAGCGGATCTTTGTTGTTTGGGACCACTAGACGGAGGTCATTGTTGTTTGGGACCACTAGACGGAGGTCATTGTTGTTTGGGACCACTAGACGGAGGTCATTGTTGTTTGGGACCACTAGACGGAGGTCATTGTTGGTTGGGACCACTAGACGGAGGTCATTGTTGATTGTGACCATTGGGTCATTGTTTTTTGGTGCGTCCACTTTAAGTCCAGTTCTAGGCCCCCATATTACCTTTCTCATACTTGTAATCAAGACATTTTTTAAAATATTCAATTTAACGGAAGAGAAAAACGGTGTATATGAAAATATTATTATTTTTATTTTAAAAAATCATTATAAAATAATTTTGTTTCAAAAATCCAAAAGAAAAATCTAACTTCAGTTACCATAATTAGATTGTCATTATTGTATTCTTGTGTAAACTTCAAAACATAATACACATTTAACATGATAACTCGTCGTGTTTCTACAATTATTTCTGTACTATCTTTAAACATAAATATTTATGGCAAATTCGGTCGTAAATAAATATGCAGATCATCACCGAAACGTTAACAATCTAATTAAAATAAATAAAGATTTATTTTAATTTTTTTTTAAAAACCCATTAAATATGTGTTTGCAAGAGGGACGGACGACTGCTGTTAAAATGGCAATCCTTTGAGACAGAAATTATTGGTCTGTAAAACATAGAGGAAGCTGTGGCCATCAAACTAACAAAAGAGTACGATCTAGTGCTAATTTCTTCAACTAATGACGATTGGCTCTGGCAGAATATAATGATAGCCAATGAAATCTATTGAAATACTAACGCGTTTAATGCAAGTCGTAATGTTAAAATAAACAATGGAACATGCGCGTACACGTTCGTGTGTACAGGGAACATGCGCGTACACGTTCGTGTGTACAGGGAACATGCGCGCACACGTTCGTGTGTACAGGGAACATGCGCGTACACGTTCGTGTGTACAGGGAACATGCGCGTACACGTTCGTGTGTACAGGGAACATGCGCGCACACGTTCGTGTGTACAGGGAACATGCGCGCACACGTTCGTGTGTACAGGGAACATGCGCGTACATGTTCGTGTGTACAGGGAACATGCGCGTACACGTTCGTGTGTACAGGGAACATGCACGCACACGTTCGTGTGTTCAGGGAACATGCGCGCACACGTTCGTGTGTACAGGGAACATGCGCACACACGTTCGTATGTACAGGGAACATGCGCGCACACGTTCGTGTGTTAAGTTGGATGCTGTTGGTATAATTGTAAACTGGATCAATAAACTGTAACTAAAATTACCAAATTCAAAAATTTTCCTTTCGAAGTTCACATTCAGAGGTCATCCACCTTGACCCAGCAACATTTGAATTGTAAACTTTAAGCTCATGTCCTCGTTAACATTAAAAATATGACAATTATCACATCAATGTTTCTATTTCCCCTAAACAAAAGAAAATATGATGCAATTACAGCACTTGTGATATTTTAAAGCTTCTAATGCATAAGTATTTTACTCTAATTTTTTTAGTATATAGTAATATTTCAACCGTCCATTAGCATGTTACTTGGGGCATCATTTTGATTATATTTTGATGGTTCGCCCATTCCAAGGTGATGAAATAATTTGTTTTGTTCTGTTTGATTTTTTTTTCCTTTCTAAAATAAAAATAAATCAATTTTGAAATAATCATTAATGTACACGATAATTAATCTTTCCAAACAAGCAAAACGTTTACAATAGCCCTTTCCGAAACCATTGTGTCTTTGTAAGCGTTAATCTTTCCTACAGTCTGTACTATACAATTAGTCTAGTTTATTCTTAGAACATTATGTATATGTCTATGTCGCTGGCAATTATTTTACGTCATTGCCTGATTTCAAAATAGCAGCCGTTTCACTTCAAAACTGGACATCTCGCAATCCCACTGACTAATGCAACTACCCATTGGTCAAATGAAACTTTAAAATCTTATCCATGGACAAGAACTACCCATCATTATTGTTTTGTCGTATTCAGAACGAAGGGTGCCTGGCCAAATCGCCACTTGGTCCGAAAGATGGTCAACGTATGTTAGCCTGACCAAATAGCCACTTGATCCGAAAGATGGTGAACCTATGTTAGCTAACAATCTCCTCTTATAAATAAAAAAAATATTTAAAAAAAAACAATTCTCTTCAAGGATTTCTTTAGGTCTTCGCCTCTAACACATTCTTATTTGCACCCGCGCCGCCTGACGTGATACCTTTACATTCCCCTGCATCCTATTACTCAACCCCGAAATTCCTCCTCTTACCTGTTGGGTCTCGTCTCCGCCATAAGGGCTTTTCGGATTGTGGGCTTTTAGCGGGTTGTCTCGTAGATAACGGCTGAGGTGTGAACCTCCGACATCGCCCGTCTGACTGTCTTTCAAACTGAGCCTCGTTCCGGCCACATCTCAGGATTCTGGGTAATTCAATACGTCATAAATATTCATACGTCTGCTTGGGCAGACTGGCCTCAATGATGGCTTCTGGCCTCAGCGGACATTCCTGGTTTCTTTTTGTGAGTATATTGCTAACAGCTAGTGGGCGTTTTCGAGATGTACTTAGCTGGACATTGTTTGGTGTATTGACTGGACATTGTTTGGTGTATTGACTGGACATTGTTTGGTGTATTGGCTGGACATTGTTTGGTGTATTGACTGGACATTGTTTGGTGTATTGACTGGACATTGTTTGGTGTATTGGCTGGACATTGTTTGGTGTATTGACTGGACATTGTTTGGTGTATTGACTGGACATTGTTTGGTGTATTGACGGGACATTGTTTGGTGTATTGACTGGACATTGTTTGGTGTATTGGCGGGACATTGTTTGGTGTATTGACGGGACATTGTTTGGTGTATTGACTGGACATTGTTTGGTGTATTGACTGGACATTGTTTGGTGTATTGACTGGACATTGTTTGGTGTATTGACTGGACATTGTTTGGTGTATTGACTGGACATTGTTTGGTGTATTGACTGGACATTGTTTGGTGTATTGACTGGACATTGACTGGAAACTTCAAGCCTTCTTATTTAGACCAGAAACATAAATTATTAATTTTTTTTTGACACAGCATAAAATATTCAACTTCATTGCACGCACTCCTACATAATAATACTATACGTCTATATCATGCGACTTTGTAGTAAAATTTTTACATTAATCTAAGTTTTAAACTTGACTTAGGACGTAAACAAAGAAACCTATAAAATAGAGACAATATAATTCAATAATTTATGGTAAATATTAGGGCTTTTAACTATTTATGTAAAATTAATCGTTAACGTTTGAAAAATTAACTGTTAATTAATCGTTAATTTCGATTAAAGCCAAAAATTGAAATTTATGGTGGGATAAGTAACATTGGGGGCGCGTTGGTCTAAGTGGTAGCGCACTGGACTATCGATCCGAGGCAGATCCCAAGTCGCGGGTTCGAGCCCAGGTACTGGCATGGCCCCTGGGGCATTGTGCTGGCCACACATTCCCCTGCTCGTTAGTGGTGGCTAAAAACTTGTGAACGCTACATCACTTGCCCCATAGTCCGACATGGGTCATCATCATCATCATCATAAGTAACATTTATTACACGTACTTGTCGAAAATCGAAATAACACTGGAATGTCTCCTTTATGTGTCATCTTTTAACCAAAAAACGCAAACAGACAAGTGTATTGACATTATCTGGTTCAAGTGATGAGCGGGACTTATTGACAATATATCTAGCCGAGCTGAAAAACCGTTCACATAGCTTTAGATTGTCTCAACTGAAATTTCTGATACTATAGTGGATGTTTGATTTGCAGGTGATATGTAAGCGAAGTGTTAGAAACATGGAAGCAATGTTCACTTTATGCAGCGCTGCAGCGCAAATATTTGACCAACGCCACGCAGGAGTTTAGAATCACCGCGCAGCAAATTTTGCCAGAGGCTAGAGGGAACAATTCATGGTAGGCAAACGATTTCTCTCAATGTACACAATAACCTTTATCAACATATTTAACCTTCACGTAAGTGAAAAGTTGAAAATCAAAATGTTCGTGTAGTCGTTATAATCGTCCGGAAATTAGTTTACATTTATCGGCCGAAATATTTTACTTTTTGACTTCCAGTACATTTATAAGTGATGGGTCGATTAATCGTTAAAATTTTTTAAAGATTAATCGAGGAATTAATCGTTAATTTACGCAGCCCATATAGTAAATGTATTGTTTTATATTACAGAATTAAATTAGGTTCAAGATAAAAGTGAGATGTGTACTATTTAATAACATTAATTTATTATAGCCTGCGACTACACATCGCTAATGAGAATTAATAAGGCTCAATGAAAGTAATATTTACTTGCAGGTATTGAAACATTTAGTCAGTTAGTTGGGTTTTTTTTGTGTGTGTATAGTACATAGAGCTGTCAATATTGTTGAAAAATGCTGCCCGGGTACCCGTCCGAATTTCGAACGTGTACCCGGGTTACCCGATCGAAACATCGCATAATTTCCCCAGTCATGACCGCTACACAATGCTACCTAGCCACCTTCCATGCACCTCATTTCACACAGTAGCTACACGGCCGGCCTTTTAGGGCCCGTACATAAATGACGTCATGCGATTTTGGCCGATTTTTATCCCCACCCCCCACGTCAAAAGTTGTCACAAAAACTTAGAGCCCCCTCCAATATGACGTCACAAAGCTGTACCCTCCCCTCCCCCCGCCCCATAAAAGCCGTACTTTCTGTTTGAAAATGATCATATGTCAACTTTATTGTCATTGAATTTTTGTATTTAATGTGAAGTTGAACTCTAAAAATCGCTACACGCTTAAATCCATGTAAAACGGCATTAAATAAATTTGTAAGCAATGAAATATTTCAGGGGAACTTTTTTTTTAAAGTAGTGCGTTTTGATGTGACGTCACATTTATTTTTAAACACATCCCTCCCCCTCTTCACAAATGTGTGACCCCCTCCTCCCCTAGGTGTGTACAGTCATTTATGGACGGGCCCTTGTCCATCTTACACTGTTAGTAATAATAACTAATTTATTGACTTTAAAAACTTACAAATTTTGGTGTATTATTAAAAACAGTTTTTGGGCAAGGCGCACGCTGTAATGAACACACGAAACACAATCGATTGGAGGGAGGAGGAGGGGGTAGATAAACAACATCACCAATCGTAGACCCAAAGTCGGCGTATTTCAAAGCAAAGTTAGTGTCAAAGCAGGGGTGTTTTTATTAACAACGACAAACACGGCCTCTTTCATCTCTATGCAGTCCATACTTATTTTCGGCAGAGGAGTTTTGTTTCCCTTGTAAGATTCATTCAAAGAACTAAGCCCGTCTTGTGTTTGCGATTTCTGTTTCATTTTCAGAGAAAAAAGATGTATCGAAATACATTGTGGTTTGTCGAGACCGTATTGTATTTCCCGTTGACAGATAGTTCTCCTTAGATGTACTTCACAGCATGTATTTGAAACAAAAAATTTTCATTTCATAAATTGTTTCGCGAGCCGTAAATTAAACACAAAAAAGCCGCATGCGAGCCGAAGTTTGGTTAATATAGCCATTGAAGCCACATTTTTACGGGTACCCGGGCGGAATTTTACTACCTGGTTAATCTAACGGCAACGGGTACCCGGGTCCCGTGTACCCGTTAACAGGGCTAATAGTACATATTTCTGTCAATGAGCTAGTTGTCCGAAATTTGAACTAGGTGTCCGAGACTTGAAACAGTTGTCCGAGACTTGAACTAGTTGTCCGAGACTTGAACTAGTTGTCCGAGACTTGAACTAGTTGTCCGAGACTTGAACTAGTTGTCCGAGACTTGAACTAGTTGTCCGAGACTTGAACCAGTTGTCCGAGACTTCATCCAGTGTCCTAAACATTTGGAAAGCGTTTAATTCTTTAAATTATAGTCTCAAATTGTATAAAATTATCTCACCTTAATGAACTTAACAAATACTTAGCCTGAGGGTTAAATAGACTGTACGACTGAGTGCACAAGTGAGTGCACAAGTGAGTGCACAAGTGAGTGCACAAGTGAGTGCACAAGTGAGTGCACAAGTGAGTGCACAAGTGAGTGCACAAGTGAGTACATAAATGAGTTTACAAAATGGTTGATTTTTTAAAATTAATTTTATTTGGAAACCTAAAGACGAAAAACTTGAGAAACATTGAAAGAACAATTCTAATGCACTTCCTATCGTAGACAGCAGAAATCTTCTTCTATCTCCACCCAACTTTGTCTTTTTTCCATCACACATATCCCATCTCTACCAACTCACGTCTCTTGTTCAATATGATACATTCTCCTATCTCCATCAACGACTGCATCTTGCTCCGGAACTACTTGCCTGACGTCAATTGACCGTGGTGCGGTACTGGAAAAAATCAATAAACATAATTTACTCATTTTAAAAAAAAATAGCAAAATTAAAAAATAAAAATGGTATTTTAAAACATTGGCACATGATGTATTACAAATCTGAATTGGCTTTTAGAGTGATTGCTTGTTTAGAAAACCAAAAGCAGCGTCCGATGGATAGTTAGTAGTTTGTCAACAAGAACGCAAAGTGCCTCATATCAATAGATTTTAAATTGATTATAAGTAGACACTTGTAGCCAGTAGATTGTTGAAACTTTTGATAGACTAAACTTATATATTTATAAAACAATATAGAATCGACGTGGTTTTTTTTTAATATTGTTTTTTTTTCTAATTATATCTACAATCATGTAGACAAACCAAGAGATCAACCGTTTTAGCCGACAAGTGGATGAGAACAAACCGTGTTACTTTGTCGGTGAAATATAATTTATCGACTGCAAGACCATATCATATCTGCATTCCGAAAAATGAATGGTAAATAGAAGATAGTTGTAAACTTGGTAACGTCTGATAAGGTTTCCATACTCAATGACTCTGTCATGACTCCACGTCCGGTAGTCTGCGTCATCACTCCGTGTTATAATTCTTGACTGCTTGTCACAGTGTCACAAGTCCTTGTCATTGCGTCACGAGTCTGACCCTCAGATGTCACGGGTCAAGCATGCACATCACGGACATCGCATCCCGGCACACCACACCACCAGTTCGTCTCCGCGTACGTCAAGTGACCATCTGGTCCGTCCTTACCGTACCCTCACCCCTTCCCATCCTGACCCATAATTTACACCGCCAAAAACCTACGCCGTCTCAAAGCTAAACGCGGCCATAAAATTTGTCAGGACACAATGCAGACAGCCACCCCCGAGTAGCTTCATAGACCGCTGCGTTCACGGGTCCTCGGGTCGACCACCCACACACTCCGTCATTGTTGTCTCCGCATCCACCTCCGCCCTCAAAGACGCTATGGGAACCTCTTAAAGTCAGCCGACATTCGATCCTCTAATTGTCAACTGAGCCCTGGCCGCGACGACCAGCAGCCCCCCTTGTCCGCTGTCATTAGAGAGACAGTGTCACTCGTATCTCGCACTCACAGAATCGTACAACGATGTCGTAAATTTCCGCGGTGTCTTTTGTTTAGCCAGACCCCCGGCCAGACGAAAGGTGACCAGTCCGGGATGTCACCGGTGCAGTCAATTATTGACTACATTTGGGTTTGTGGGGCCGGTCGTTTTTATGGATAGAACGCGGCGGGGATTTAGTTTTAACAGTGCCACTCTAATTGTGTGGTGTTAAGGAGGGTCATTTCTTTAATCTAGCGACGTAACGGTCAGTGGGGGGGGGGTCACTTCTTTGGTCACAGTGAGCCAAGCAAGTGACCATCAATGGGGGGGGGGTAGGTAGCCATTGACTCTCGGTACAAAAGTAAACCTTCCTTTCCCATAAGTCCCCCTCTCTATAATTTAAGCCTCCACTCTCCCCCCTTCCCGACCCACGCACCCCCACTCACCAGTTCTACTGACCCCAAGCTTTGAGATCAGATTTTATATTGACCGACAGTTTGACTTGTGTGAATCAATCCCGTCTGTTGTTCTGTAGTGTAGAAACTTGCCGACCAGGTCGATGAATGAAAGACATGGTCGAACAGCGTGAGATTCACTTCACTTCATTGTGTCAAGTTTTTGAAACACTAATCTACACAACAAAGTAAATCACATAAGGGTGATATTTTTCGCGCTCACTGCTGCCCCCCCCCCACCTTAAAATTGTGTGTCTCCACTATCCGAATAGCCTGCTACCGCAAACACCTCAAAATTGAAATCGTTTTATCAGCTAAGAGTCGTGTCCAGTCATCATATGTGCGAAATAACGTACGTTTTCCCAAGTTCTATGTTATTCTTAAAGTGAAAAATCAACATTCTATTTTTTTTTAAATTATAAATTCAAAACTGACCACTCAGTTAAAGCTCGCCAGTCCTATTGGTCAGACTGTTGTGTCCACCGCCAGTTGAATTATTGTTCGATGTTTCTTAGAGGTGATAACTGAAAACTAGCCTTTGTCAAAGGCAAAAGTTGTGAGTTAACGGATTGGTTGAAAATGATTTTAAAATTTGATATCTTAAATTAAAACATGAATGCTTTGAAAATACTCAGCAAGTAATACATTTAAAACAATATTACTTTGATCTCTAAAAAAAAAGATAGTGTCTAAAACATTTTGATTGAAAACTCAATCATGTTAGGGCATTGAGAATTTTGGTATTTAATTTTCTAATTTAACAATATATTACATGCAATTCCGAGTAATTTTAATACACACGCGTCAAAGAAACACGTTTTAATTATTTATCATTACCTTAATTCTTTTAATCACATATTCTCTCTCGCGCTCTCTCTCTTACCCTCACTCTCTCTCTCTCTCTCTCTCTCTCTCTCTCGCCCTCCCTCTCCCACTATCTCTCGCACCTTCGCGCTCTCATTCTATCTCTATCTCTCTCACTCCCTACTGCTCTCTCTTTTCCTCCCTCCCCCACTCTCTCTTCCACCTTCACTCTCTCTCTTTCTCTCTCTATCTCTCTCACGTTTTTTCTCTGTCTATCTCTCTCTTGCACTTTGTCCAGTAAACTTCAAATTGCAATTTTTCAATCTGCGACATCTCCATCTTCCAATATATTACCATTAAGGTCTTACACTAACCAACAGTTTTCACCTCGGACCAAAGTTGGCCACATCCAGGAAATGATTGCACGACGAGTCACTTACCAAACAGTCACATTACAACTCAGCGTTATAACAACAAACAGTCGCATTACAACTCAGCGTTATAACAACAAACAGTCGAATTACAACTCAGCGTTATAACAGCAAACAGTCGAATTACAACTCAGCTTTATAACAACAAACAGTCGAATTACAACTCAGCATTATAACAACAAACAGTCGCATTACAACTCAGCTTTATAACAACAAACAGTCGCATTACAACTCAGCGTTATAACAACAAACAGTCGCATTACAACTCAGCGTTATAACAACAAACAGTCGCATTACAACTCATCGTTATAACAGCAAACAGTCGAATTACAACTCAGCTTTATAACAACAAACAGTCGAATTACAACTCAGCATTATAACAACAAACAGTCGCATTACAACTCAGCTTTTTAACAACAAACAGTCGCATTACAACTCAGCGTTATAACAACAAACAGTCGCATTACAACTCAGCGTTATAACAACAAAACAGTAGCATTACAACTCAGCTTTATAACAACAAACAGTCGCATTACAAGTCAGCGTTATAACAACAAACAGTAGCATCACAACTCAGCGTTATAACAACAAACAGTCACATTACAACTCAGCGTTATAACAACAAACAGTCGCATTACAACTCAGCGTTATAACAACAAACGGTCACATTACAACTCAGCGTTATAACAACAAACAGTCGCATTACAATTCAGTGTTATAACAACAAACGGTCGCATTACAACTCAGCGTTATAACAACAAACGGTCGCATTACAACTCAGCGTTATAACAACAAACGGTCGCATTACAACTCAGCTTTATAACAACAAACAGTCGCATTACAACTCAGCTTTATAACAACAAACAGTCGCATTACAAGTCAGCGTTATAACAACAAACAGTCGCATTACAACTCAGCGTTATAACAACAAACAGTCGCATTACAACTCAGCGTTAAAACAACAAACAGTCGCATTACAACTCAGCGTTATAACAACAAACAGTCACATTACAACTCAGCGTTATAACAACAAACGGTCGCATTACAACTCAGCGTTATAACAACAAACAGTCACATTACAACTCAGCGTTATAACAACAAACAGTCGCATTACAACTCAGCGTTATAACAACAAACAGTAGCATCACAACTCAGCGTTATAACAGCAAACAGTCACATTACAACTCAGCTTTATAACAACAAACAGTCGCATTACAACTCAGCGTTATAACAACAAACAGTAGCATTACAACTCAGCTTTATAACAAAAAACAGTCGCATTACAACTCAGCGTTATAACAACAAACAGTAGCTTCACAACTCAGCTTTATAACAACAAACAGTCGCAGTACAACTCAGCGTTATAACAACAAACAGTAGCATCACAACTCAGCGTTATAACAACAAACAGTCACATTACAACTCAGCGTTATAACAACAAACAGTCGCATTACAACTCAGCGTTATAACAACAAACGGTCACATTACAACTCAGCGTTATAACAACAAACAGTCGCATTACAACTCAGTGTTATAACAACAAACGGTCGCATTACAACTCAGCGTTATAACAACAAACGGTCGCATTACAACTCAGCGTTATAACAACAAACGGTCGCATTACAACTCAGCTTTATAACAACAAACAGTCGCATTACAACTCAGCTTTATAACAACAAACAGTCGCATTACAACTCAGCTTTATAACAACAAACAGTCGCATTACAACTCAGCTTTATAACAACAAACAGTCGCATTACAACTCAGCATTATAACAACAAACAGTCGCATTACAACTCAGCATTATAACAACAAACAGTCGCATTACAACTCAGCGTTATAACAACAAACAGTCGCATTACAACTCAGCTTTATAACAACAAACAGTCGCATTACAACTCAGCGTTATAACAACAAACAGTCACATTACAACTCAGGGTTATAACAACAAACAGTCGCATTACAACTCAGGGTTATAACAACAAACAGTCACATTACAACTCAGCTTTATAACAACAAACAGTCGCATTACAACTCAGCGTTATAACAACAAACGGTCACATTACAACTCAGCGTTATAACAACAAACAGTCGCATTACAACTCAGTGTTATAACAACAAACGGTCGCATTACAACTCAGCGTTATAACAACAAACGGTCGCATTACAACTCAGCGTTATAACAACAAACGGTCGCATTACAACTCAGCTTTATAACAACAAACAGTCGCATTACAACTCAGCTTTATAACAACAAACAGTCGCATTACAACTCAGCTTTATAACAACAAACAGTCGCATTACAACTCAGCTTTATAACAACAAACAGTCGCATTACAACTCAGCATTATAACAACAAACAGTCGCATTACAACTCAGCATTATAACAACAAACAGTCGCATTACAACTCAGCGTTATAACAACAAACAGTCGCATTACAACTCAGCTTTATAACAACAAACAGTCGCATTACAACTCAGCGTTATAACAACAAACAGTCACATTACAACTCAGGGTTATAACAACAAACAGTCGCATTACAACTCAGGGTTATAACAACAAACAGTCACATTACAACTCAGCTTTATAACAACAAACAGTCACATTACAACTCAGCGTTATAACAACAAACAGTCACATTACAATTCAGCGTTATAACAACAAACAGTCACATTACAACTCAGCGTTATACCAACAAACAGTCACATTACAAGTCAGCGTTATAACAACAAACAGTCGCACTACAACTCAGCGTTATAACAACAAACAGTCGCATTACAACTCAGGGTTATAACAACAAACAGTCACATTACAACTCAGCGTTATAACAACAAACAGTCACATTACAACTCAGCGTTATAACAACAAACAGTCGCATTACAACTCAGCGTTATAACAACAAACAGTCACATTACAAGTCAGTTAGCTTTACAACAACAAAACAGTCGCATTACAAGTCAGTTAGCTTTACAACAACAAAACAGTCGCATTACATGTCAGTTAGCTTTATAACTTAAAACAATCGCTTTACATGTCAGTTAGCTTTATAACTGCAAACAATCGCTTTACATATCAGTTAGCTTTATAACTGCAAACAATCGCTTTACATGTCAGTTAGCTTTACAAATTCAAACAATCGCATTGCAGGTCAATTAGCAAAAGGAGGTAGGAAGAGATACAGAGGCATCCTTAATTAACCCTCACCCTCCTTTGACCCCCCTCCGGTCTACTGTATGTCTGTCTCCAGATCAAGGACTTGCCGAGAAAACATAAAACTCAACGGCCATGAAAACGCTCTCCCTTTTCCTGGTCTCTCTTTTCAAAGCTTAGACAGAAAAACTATTGACAAAAGTCTGTCTAAACTAGCGTAATTATTTGGTTTTGTTCATTTTTCAAAGCTGCCAACAGAGTTATGTAATGTCAATAAATAGATTATAAAAAAATTTGATAAGAATTTTTAGCACAATATTTGTTAATGCCATTACGCGACCTAAATCATATATATATTTACGCTCAATTATGTAGACTAACGCTAAGGGACATCACTCTGCTTTTTTTTTAAAAATTGGATAATCATTTTGGTTTCCAGATTAACATTAAACACCCTCCACACTATTATTAATAATTGAAAAATTTCATGCGGACGTTCGATAAGAGTTATTTTTGGTGCAGTAATTTGGTGCGCTGCTTTCTAAAGTTACTTTAAAAATCGTGTGGTGATTAGCACTGTAAAAAAATATTATATACATACTTTGTGTACATTTCAGGAATATTTCGTATTTATCATATAAGGATACTTTACTTAAGCTTTTGCAATAAAAAAAACAAAAAAACTCTATTATAAAATACTTTGTGTACATTTAAGAACGTTTAATATTACGTATTTATCATACAAGAACAAATTAGTTGGGCTTTTGAAAAAGGTGGGCGCCGCAGGCGCCACGGCGCCGCAGCACAAACTAGTAAAATATATTGGTAGGCTCTAATCGGAAATTTTCTATTGGATAAAATTTCTTCATACATAAGGCTCCTACAACGAAACAGCTTTAAAATTTGGGCTTAAATTATTCATCCTAATGATAAATTATCTGACTCTCTGCATGAACGGTTCTCATTCTTTCAAAAATTAAGACATTTACCAACTGAAAACAATGATCTTTCACCTGGTACAAGATGATCGAAAAGATCTAGGGGCGTGGTAAACTTGGCAAATCGTTACGTTTTGTTCCCTCACTGTTGATGTCTCATTTTTTCACAGTCCCAGCGCTTGGACTTAAAATTCAAAGCAGAAAATATAGGAAACAAAACCGCAAACATAAAAATGTTTGCTAAAAACCAGGTATGGGGATCAAATAGGACTGGCCTGATGCCTGCCAGGAGTCATCATTGATTTGAACCGCGGTCTGCGGGAGAGATGGACTTTTTCATCCGTTGGCGGCGTTGGACTCATGTTTAATATCTTCTCATGCATATACCGACCATTGGTTAAGGAAGCCATACAAGAACATCCAATGGGAGGCGGTCGCTAAGAGACGGTAGATTGTTGATGTTTTGATATCAAGACCAATGAGAACTGAGGAAGGCAAAACCATTCCTTTCACAGAGGTCTGGTGGAAAATGAGAAAATCGGGAGAATTTCTAGAAAGTTCTTTCACCCAACGGATGAGCAATTTCACGCGGTACAACGAAGAACAGACATTAAATAAAATTTGGATATCTGGAACCGTTACAATAAAAAAAAGCATCAAGCATAAAGTACTTTACAATAAATAGAATATCCAAGTAATTTACATTTACAATAAAATAGAACATCCAAGTACTTTACAATAAATAAAGCATGTAAGTACTTTCGGAAAGTGACAGGTCATTCAGTGTCAGGTTATACAGTGTCAGGTCATTCAGTGTCAGGTCATTCAGTGACAGGTCATTCAGTGACAGGTCGTTCAGTGACAGGTCATTCAGTGACAGGTCATTAAGTGATAGGTCTTTCAGTGACATGTCATTAAGTGATAGGTCATTCAGTGACAGGTTATTAAGTGATAGGTCATTCAGTGACAGGTCATTAAGTGATAGGTAATTCAGTGACAAGTTTTTGACAAAATTGGTTGCCAGCCAAGTTCTCGATGAATATTTTCTTATCTATCAAGAAAAGCCAAATAAATATCTTATATACCAGAGCTTCTCAAACTTTTTAGTATGACGGACCGGCGGGAATTTGTCCATCACACCAGGGACCGGTCACTATTTTCCTTGTACAGACGTGGTAGTTATACATAAGACTCCACATGGCCTAAAGCCCTAAAACATTAGGCATGAATGTGGTTAGTTTTATGCTACATGTCATCCAATCATTTGGTTAGTTTTATGCTACATGTCATCCAATAATTTGGAAAAGAATTATCATTTACCTTTCACTTGTCCTTAAGGACGTGGGCGGTAACTACTTTAATTTACCTAACTATGTTCTTCATCGTCAAGGGCTGGAACTATAATTTTTTTGTCTTCCAAAATTGTGCTAGAGAATAACAGGTGTCAAATTTTGGGCCTCATTTTTGTCAATGATTAAAAAAATATATATATTAATAGTGAATGAGTGCCTTAATGATTATTTGATAACAAAATTCAATTTAATCATGTTGATTTTGTACGTTCAAGTTATCTTTCTTACGAAACATTAGACATTAGAAATCGAAAAATAGCATAAAATAGAGACATTAATTTGTTTTATTTGGATAGGTATTAAAAACATTGCATTTCATTGTCATTGTATCCCTCTCTGTAGGGATGGAAGTCAAGTGGCGTGCCACTTACATAAACTAGTGTTTAAATACTATAGTATTCAACGATGAAATAGTTAAAGATACTTATAGAATAGTCTGATAAATATTAATTTCATAGTTTCCTTCCACAAAAATAAATTGCAATTTTTAAATTGTATTTTTCGTTTTAATTTAATTTTTGTAAACATAAGTTTAACGTATTAAATTTAAAAAATAGTTTAATTAACACAAGGTAGTAATAATATGCCTCATTGTATTGTAAAATTAAATTTGAAATGAGTTTAAAAGAAAATAAAAATTCTAATCTTGTCACTTAAATTTTCTCAAGAACGCAATTGATAAAATATATTTGTACCGGTGCTTTGTGGTGCAGCGACTACATGCAACTAAATTGTAATGCACATCATATGATACAATAAAAAAAATTATCTTAAGATATTGTGGATATTTGTACAACCATATGGTTGAAAATATAATTGTATTATTTATGTATATTTGGATACAAATGATGTCATCCAACAATTTTGAAAAGAATTATCTTAAGCCGTGATGGCTTATTGTTCATATACTATCGTATTCATTTTGTTTTAAAATATGTTGATGATGGCAATCATCGTTTTATTTCACGTTTAAATATTTTTATTTTATGTTGATAGTACAGTGGTTCCTCGAGATACGAAATTAATCCGTTCCGATTTTTCGTATCTCGAACTAAGTTTTACGTGTAAAATACTTAATCCGTTCAATGCCACACAGAAACAACAGTAACAATTGAAAATATCATGTATAACTATAGAAAAACAAAATAGGATTCTTCAATCAAATAAATAATAATAAAAGAATGAAAAAATAATTCAATCTGCTGATACTCGACTCTCCCGTGCTTCAAACTTTTGTTTCTGTCCATTGATCTTGTCTGCCATTGTAAGGCATGAAGCCGTTTTTCCTTGCATGTAAATATTGTGCTCATTAAAAATGGCAACTATATCAGCCAAGTAAGCTACCTTGGTTGTCCAATTTACATTTCGAAATAATTGAGACCCATCCGCTTTTTTTTCCGGTAGAACATAAGCTCTCTTCGTTGTTCAAAAAATCTTAACAGTATTTGCCGCGAAACAAAGAACGCACATCTACTTGCAGTAGGGGCTGTTTGTGCTCAGTACTATTTAATTAAATAAAGCGGCAAATAATCTTGAATTTAAAGCATTCGTCTTGACATTTGACATTTCACAATTTTTACAACTTCCCCGAATACGTTGTTTAGTTCTGTTGACATTTGCTTGGTGGCTAAACTTTCACGGTGAATTAAACATTGGATAAACTTGCATTCTGGTGCTAATTCCTTTATTCTTGATAACAACTCCAGAACGCCGCCCAGACATTGCCGCAGCGCCACCCGTAGCACACACCAACACGATATTAACATTCTTTCTGATATTTGCTACTTTAAAACCGTGAACTGGCTTCAATATTTCAGAACTAGTTGTATTATTAGGGGATGAAGTTTTAAAAAGTATTATATCTTCAAGTCTTCCTTATATTTATACTGCACATATAATAATACTTTTGGTAATTTATATAGAGAAGAATATAGAGCAAGCAAATGGGCTCACAGCGCTTTACATAAAATTTGTAATATACAAAATTATCAATTCATTCAATATAAAACATTAAATGTCATAAAATAGCATATAATCATATTACGGTGCATATAAGCTGCGTTTATCTTTTCAAGAAATTGTTGTTTGTTTAATTAATTTTAAAAGTAAAGTTAGAAGAGATGTGTTTTTAGTGTAGTCTAGAACAGTGCTTCTCAAAGTGGTGGTCCGCGGACCGGTGCCGGTCCGTGGGTGATCCGCCGCCGGGCCGCAGAAATTACCAAGAAAGAACAGAAAATATCATTATAGTCCTCCATTTGCAACCATTACTACTAACCATATAGAATATGTCAATTTTTCTACAATAAGCATATAAAATGAAATAATAAAATGAAATAAATTACATTTGGCTACCACGTCAGTGCAGGTAAAAGAAAGTGCCGGTCCCTGGAGGAATGGAAAAAAATTCCTGCCGGTCCCCCATATTAAAAAGTTAGCACTAGTCTAGAAGGCCAGAGTATAGTAGGAACACTGCGAATGTGTCGTGGTAGGGAATTCCGTTGTTTTGGGGCAAAAAAAGAGAAATACCTGTCGTTAAATGTTTGACTTTGCGTCTTAGAAACAGAGAGAATGCTTGTGTCTTCAGAAGAGCATGCTTAACGAGTGGTTGAGTAGACCAGTGCTTCTCAAAGTGGTGGTCCGCGGACTGGTGACGGTCCGTGAGCCAACCGCCGCCGGTCCACTAAAGTTACCAAGAAAAGAAAGACAAATATAATTATAATCGTCAATATGCAACATTAATATTAACTTATAGAATATGTCAATTGTTCGGACATACAACAAACAATGAAACAGACAAAATAAAATAAATTAAATTTCGCTACCACGTCAGTACCGGTAAAATATCGCACGGGTCCATGGAGCAATGAAAAAACTCCTGCAGGTCCGCCACATTAAAAAGTTTGAAAAGCCCTAATTTAGACCACTCTGTCATTTAGACCACAATGTCATTTAGATCACACTGACAATGACATGCTGAACAAGGAGTAGACCTAGGACGCCGCTGTGACATTGCTTGTTTGGATACTATGTTTTTTTGTAAAGACCAAACCAAACTTTCCCCACTATTTAACCTATCAAATCTTGCGCCATCTCTATAATAGGATGTAATCATTTAGTGAGACTTTACATCTTAATTTACCGGAGATACTTAATGTTATCCTAACGTCCCCTTTAATAACAGTCGTCCACTGATAGGGGATATAACTGTCAACAGCGTGCTCACTTAAACACATGTTCAAATTCACTGAATATTTTTTAAATATTGCTTATTTTTTAAATTGGGATATTATTTTAAAAAAATTATATCACTCGCTGAACAACAGTTAGTCTCGTTATAAAAAATAAACTGTCCATAGCAGACTATAGAACTATAATATCTACTCAAACTGCCCATAGTAGACTATAGAACTATAATATCTACTCAAACTGCCCATAGTAGACTATAGAACTATAATGTCTACTCAAACTGCCCATAGTAGACTATAGAACTATAATATCTACTCAAACTGCCCATAGTAGACTATAGAACTATAATATCTACTCAAACTGCCCATAGTAGACTATAGAACTATAATATCTACTCAAACTGCCCATAGTAGACTACGAACCCCTCCAGCAACGGACAGACCGTAGTAGACTACGAACCCCTCCAGCCACGGACAGACCGTAGTAGACTACGAACCCCTCCAGCCACGGACAGACCGTAGTAGACTACGAACCCCTCCAGCCACGGACAGACCGTAGTAGACTACGAACCCCTCCAGCCACGGACAGACCGTAGTAGACTACGAACCCCTCCAGCCACGGACAGACCGTAGTAGACTACGAACCCCTCCAGCCACGGACAGACCGTAGTAGACTACGAACCCCTCCAGCCACGGACAGACCGTAGTAGACTACGAACCCCTCCAGCCACGGACAGACCGTAGTAGACTACGAACCCCTCCAGCCACGGACAGACCGTAGTAGACTACGAACCCCTCCAGCCACGGACAGACCGTAGTAGACTACGAACCCCTCCAGCCACGGACAGACCGTAGTAGACTACGAACCCCTCCAGCCACGGACAGACCGTAGTAGACTACGAACCCCTCCAGCCACGGACAGACCGTAGTAGACTACGAACCCCTCCAGCCACGGACAGACCGTAGTAGACTACGAACCCCTCCAGCCACGGACAGACCTCCACCTCCTTGTCCCCTGCACACATCGTAGTGTGTTATCGCTATCTGTGATTTATAAATAAACAAAATCCGGCAATGGTCAAACCTGTGTAAATCTTAGGCGGTGCGCATGTTTAATGTGCACACCAGCCAGCGTGTGTTTAAAACCCGGTGCCTCGCTGCATCCATGTGGAAGTCTGCACCGTTTGATGTTGAATGGCTCCTTTTCTTGCATCCAGGCCAAAATGAAGGATTTAATCGCAACGGATGCAAGAAGAGTTTGGATTTAATTATCGAGATTAAGCAAAGTTCAGATAACGGAATAGGGGTAAGATAAACGCAAAAAAGTCTGAGAAAGAGTGCGTGATGCATGGTTGCTGGTGTTGCAATCGCCATTGAAAACGCGTTACACTGATTTAAGGAATAGTTGAGTCAGAATTTTGTGAGTTTCAAGGACTTGTTGATGTTTTATTGTATCTCATCTTATTCAATAAAGACCCTCCTTCTATATTATGACGTCTTACGCTTGTCCATTGTTTATGTCTCATCTTACACGTAAAAGCTACATATAAGTAAATACAATAGATAACACACAGTACTTATATAGATAATTACTTGGTGTTTGGACATGATTGAAGTGTGTTAGTGGATTTATTTATTTTGTTATTTTATCATATTTTTTGCAAAGGAAAATACTTATTAAAATAGCGTTTTCTAAAGTCTACAGTGTGGACTATGTATGTTGTAATGGACAGCTGTGATCTAAAGGTTAGGTATCTAAGATATATTGAGTGACCTCTTTGGTCAAGTCATGGCTGGCTATTTATGATGTCATATGTGAACGTTTGAGGATATCCTTGACATTGCTGGAATAAACCTTTCCAAACAAATAGACCCAATCACTCTTCCAATCATTGTTTTCTAGATTTGGACTTGCTATTGAATAGACCCTTCACATTTCAAAACATTGTTATTTTGTTGGAAGAAACAGAAGTATTTTTAGTTTTTAGTATACACGTATTTTGGCAATAAACGATTTCTGGTTCTTTTCCCCAATACACACCTGTACACAATGATCGACGACAGTTATCTTCTTGTCCATGTACACATCTCGTTTTGTTATCGCTACCTGTGTTTAATAATTCAACAAAATGGCGGAGGGATTCAAACCCGTGTCGTACACATGATCTCTTTCAAGGACACTATCACTATGACCGGGAGCTCAGACAAGAAATGTTAACACCTAAAAAAAATATTCTTTCTACTGAAATAAACAAGAATGTTAGTGTGGCTGAATGTTAGTGTGGCTGAATGTTAGTGTGGCTGAATGTTAGTGCGGCTGAATGTTAGTGCGGCTGAATGTTAGTGCGGCTGAATGTTAGTGTGGCTGAATGTTAGTGTGGCTGAATGTTAGTGTGGCTGAATGTTAGTGTGGCTGAATGTTAGTGTGGCTGAATGTTAGTGTGGCTGAATGTTAGTTAGTGTGGCTGAATGTTAGTGTGGCTGAATGTTAGTGCGGCTGAATGTTAGTGCGGCTGAATGTTAGTGTGGCTGAATGTTAGTGCGGCTGAATGTTAGTGCGGCTGAATGTTAGTGCGGCTGAATGTTAGTGCGGCTGAATGTTAGTGCGGCTGAATGTTAGTGCGGCTGAATGTTAGTGCGGCTGAATGTTAGTGCGGCTGAATGTTAGTGTGGCTGAATGTTAGTGCGGCTGAATGTTAGTGCGGCTGAATGTTAGTGCGGCTGAATGTTAGTGCGGCTGAATGTTAGTGCGGCTGAATGTTAGTGCGGCTGAATGTTAGTGTGGCTGAATGTTAGTGCGGCTGAATGTTAGTGCGGCTGAATGTTAGTGTGGCTGAATGTTAGTGCGGCTGAATGTTAGTGCGGCTGAATGTTAGTGCGGCTGAATGTTAGTGCGGCTGAATGTTAGTGCGGCTGAATGTTAGTGTGGCTGAATGTTAGTGTGGCTGAATGTTAGTGTGGCTGAATGTTAGTGTGGCTGAATGTTAGTGCGGCTGAATGTTAGTGCGGCTGAATGTTAGTGCGGCTGAATGTTAGTGCGGCTGAATGTTAGTGTGGCTGAATGTTAGTGTGGCTGAATGTTAGTGTGGCTGAATGTTAGTGTGGCTGAATGTTAGTGTGGCTGAATGTTAGTGTGGCTGAATGTTAGTGTGGCTGAATGTTAGTGCGGCTGAATGTTAGTGTGGCTGAATGTTAGTGTGGCTGAATGTTAGTGTGGCTGAATGTTAGTGTGGCTGAATGTCTGTATTGAGAATTGTGGCGATGACTCGAGATGAGATTTTGTAGTTGTTATAATCAATGAGTGACGGAATGACATGACGATGTCACGTTCGCCTGGATCCCAAGGAACATCGGGGCCAAACTTCCGCCCATCGTCACAGATCATCTAGGTCAAAATCCAATAGTTAATGGTTATGTGAGTCCAAACTTCTTTGGCGGTTCAGGATTTATTTCTGTAGACCCCCCGCGCCCCCAGAAACTGCCCGGGGCGCGCACAAGAACGTAAGACTTACAGATCGGCAGTGTGGTCACCTAAAGTTTATCTGTATGGTCAACCGAAGTCCATCTGTATGGTCACCCAAAGTTTATCTGCATGGTCATACAAAGTCTATCTGTATGGTCACACAAGTCTATCTGTATGGTCATACAAAGTCTATCCGCATGGTCACCCAAAGTCTATCTGTATGGTCACCCAACGTCTACGACTGTCCATCAAATGAAGTCCATGCTCATGATTGCGACGGCTGATTCTGATTGGCTAAGACGTGGCCGAAGACGAGGGGCGGGCGTGACTCAAACTGGAGGGCAAAGCTATCTGCACAACTGGGAGTGGGTGGGGGGCTGGGGTCACGGTAGGACGGTGCAGACCCAGGTCGGCTGTAAAACAAATATCAAAATGACATCTTCTTTTATGGAGTTTATTAAATTGTTTATTTCTCTCCATTCGATAAGACAAAATGAGAAGTTGGAGGTTAATCACTGACTAAAGTCAGGTTATTATTTAGTTTTGCACTTTAAGTCTCTGCTGTTGTCTTTATGACCTGTGACCTGTAATCTCGATCAGTTTTTTTCCCCGCCCAATGAACTATAACTATAAGTTAAAAAAATAAACAAATCCAATGTGATGTCCATCTTCTACAATGCATTAGCAAATCGGAAGGAGTTTTCCCTTTAATGACTCGGCTTTCATGTCTCAAATTATGTCCGCGGACATATTGGAATATTTCATAACAACAGAAGTATACTCAGTGCACACGGCACGGCAAATTTCGCACAAAGGCTATGGGCCGTTACAGCATCTGACATAGGATGCAGATAATAAATTGCTCTATTTCAACTTCTCGGGGCGAGGTATTTTCAATATCTATTTAAAGATTGATATTAACAATAGATCATCAAAAAATTAGATGCTGGGGTTGTGTTGTGGTTATTTCATTAAAATTTACTGCAGACATTATTCTCAAAAATCGTAAATGTTAAATTAACGTGAAATTTGGTCACCAGGTTCTTGATATAACAAAGATCATTAAAAATATTTAATGGAGCATGGCGCAATTTCGATATAATATTATATTTGCTGTATTTGGAGGGGGTATGGCTGTATCCTTAACATAGTGGAACGCTCAGAACACAGTCTCTGGCGCAGCGGAGAACACACTGCATATGTGTATTGACCTGATTCACGAAATACATTTTAGAAAAGTCATGCAAAACATCGTTTTAGTTACTGTATGTAAAAGCTTAATTGAAAACAATATCGAAATTTTCATCACGGGGGCCCGGATTAACGGAGACTGGATCATCACATACTCTAAAAATGAACAGAAAAAAATCTTCAAATTTAGTTTAATGAATGAAACGTCCTTTAGACATGCAGCGTAAATATCATTGTCCG
Source organism: Ampullaceana balthica (assembly GCA_944989445.1). Lineage (NCBI taxonomy): Eukaryota > Metazoa > Mollusca > Gastropoda > Lymnaeidae > Ampullaceana > Ampullaceana balthica. Next base: position 517,466 of record CALYLW010000243.1, on the reverse strand, counting down.
TCTCTAAAATTACACATTGAATTCAGCAAAGACGAATAGATGTCTTTTAAATAATATGTTTTTAAAAAAAAGTAAACATTCTTGTATATTTACATTTTGTTGCTGCCATGGCAGCGAGGCAAGCTAATTTAATTTATGAAAGCACTGATAGTGGCAACAGTTTTGTACATGAAATAATAACAGGGGAAAATTGATGCATTTAATTTAAGTATGGTTTCACATTCTTGTCATGTGATGTAAACATGTAGTAAAGAAAAGTCAGATCCCATGTGTTTTCTGGTAGAATTCCGTTATTTTTATTACATGGATAATTTTAATGGAGAGACTAATTTTAACATGTCATCATTATGCTCCCATTGTTAAAATGTACTAAAACTTGACATTCGCATTTGTTGACATTCGTGTGTTTGACGGCCAACCGACACCTGCCGGATCTTTGAATGAAGGTGCTTGGGTTAGAGGGGTCAGAATGGGTTACATCTGAAGGGGTCACATCTAAAAGGGTCACATCTAATGGGGGCAGATCTGAGGGGTCACATCTGAAGGGGGCTGATCTGAAGGGGTCACTTCTAAAGGGGTCATATCTAGAGGGATCAAAACCCCACCGACGTCCGTTGCCGTTAGATGTGTTTCTGGTCTACAAGTTACAAGGATTACGCCTTTTCTTACTTTTCGAATCTGATCTATAGGGAAGGAAACAAGCGGAAAAAATGTGAAAAGTCAAAAACTATTATGGATATTAGTTTTATAATGCTAACTTTAGTTTTTTTTATGATTGGTTAGTGAAAAATTCAGTCAATCCCGTTTCACAGACAGATTCGTCCTTAGCCACAAGTTTTTTTTGGTAATGTTTTTTTCATTCAATACATACATCAGGTATATAATATGTATATATTAGATTTAAAACAGGAACATACACATTCAGCAACTGAGAGGTATACTTTTTATAAACTACAAGCGAGAGGTATACTTTTCATACTATACTTTTCATAAACTACAACACAAAAGGTATACTTTTCATAAACTACTACTGACCTCCTTTCAAACCCTATCAGGTTTTTAGGTTGTAATTTATGACCTCCCCCAGTACACCACCCATCCCCCCTCTTTTTGCCGCCGTCCACACTTCTTAAAGTCTGGTGCTCTTTTAGGGCTCTCCGGTCCCCATTGACTTCACAGATCTTAGGTTTCTTTCAGACGATAGCGTTACGCGGTCGGCTCTACCCGCCCGACCACCGCAAGACTCCACGTCCCGTTGGTTTTATTGGCGTCTGTGGGTGGTAAGGGGATAGGAGCCCCCCCCCTTCCCCCATGCCGAGGGTAGTCTACCTTTGGGGAGACGGGTCAACGGTCTTGACGGCCATAGGTGTGGCGCTGTAATGGGATGTTCATACAGTAGGGTTGAGCCGCGGGGATTACCCGGGGGGGGGGAGGCTGGCTCGGAGCAGGAAACTTTTGGAGTTGTAAGCGATATGGTAGGGACCGTAGGCGTAGGGAAAGAAGGAAGGGTGTTGCGAATGTTAAAACCATGCGGAGTTATTTTGTGTAACTGTACAGATTTAGAATATATAGTTTTGGTTGGAACAAATCAAAACTGCTTTTATGTGGACATACAAGAATCATGGCTTTATCGAATGGTTATCGCGATGTTTACCTGTGATTATAACATACAAGAATCATGGTGTGCTTTATCGAATGGTTATCGCGATGTTTACCTGTGAAATTAGTATCTATGTGTATACTTCAAAGATATAACTTTGTTTTCATAGATAGTTAAATGCATTACCGCTTACAAAATGATTAAAAACAGAAAGACAAATGGCTGTTAGTCATGCGAGTAGGTCGGAGTGTTTTAGCTCTAGTGCGGTGCAGTAAATTAATCAAAGACAGAGAGAAATATTGAAAATGAACAAAATAATATAAAATAGTGAGAGAAAGAGAGTAGGATGACAGATAGAGAACAGTTACAAAAGGAGTGAGAAAATGGGAGACAAACTGTGAGGTAAACACGTTGTGTTTGTAAAGACAGAAGGTAATAAAAATGCATTGACTGCTTGGATTTCAAAATGAAACTTTGGTCACCCAGATTTGACAAGGTATACGCTTTTGAAATGTACGGTGTCAACGACTTGGCAGGGGCGTTTGCTCCGGGTGGAGGGGAGGGGGGGCGATAAAAACTTCCATCAAATGAGAGACTTCAAGGAACATGAACTCCGCAGGAGGTGGCCAATTTCCAGGATGACCGGACTTGCGCAGGTGGCGCTCGCTGAGTGACCACGACTGTGGCGTGTCCTTCAGTTCCCGGCCATGCCCGAAATTTGATGGCCGGCATGCACGAGGGGCTCGTAAAATCCCGCAGACCGTGGAATAAAAAAAATGTGATAACTCTTCTTAAACAAAGGGTAATAAAAGCAGATGAATGATTGGAAGAAGGTGGGGAGAGAATGGAGAACTGGGAATTGAGATTCGATGAATCAGTTGTCGTCTTAGTTCTGTGTATGTGCTTACCATAACACAATAGATCGATGTTATATGTGCTTACCATTAACACAATAGATCGATGTCATATGTGCTTACCATTAACACAATAGATCAATGTCATATGTGCTTACCATTAACACAATAGATCGATGTCATATGTGCTTACCATTAACACAATAGATCGATGTCATATGTGCTTACCATTAACACAATAGATCGATGTCATATGTGCTTACCATTAACACAATAGATCGATGTCATATGTGCTTACCATTAACACAATAGATCGATGTCATATGTGCTTACCATTAACACAATAGATCGATGTCATATGTGCTTACCATTAACACAATAGATCGATGTCATATGTGCTTACCATTAACACAATAGATCGATGTCATATGTGCTTACCATTAACACAATAGATCGATGTCATATAGATTTCTTAAAAGTATTTAAAAAATCTAGGCATCTCAAGAAAATTCAAATGAAAAACTTATGAAGAAGATGCTCTACTTTTATTGAAATATTTCAACAAATTGCCACCAACTATGATAATACATGACTAACCCACAAAGCAGCCAACAATCAGCTATATTCTATATTCTATATGCCGCTTTATAATGTCAATAAATAGACAAATTTAAAATTAAAAATATTTATCAATTAATTTTTGAAAACAATTTATTGTAGGAAATTTTGAAATGCATCTTTAATATTAAATCTAATTAATGAAAGCAGAAAAGTACGAGTCACTACGACTACACTCATGTTTACGTTCTTGAGTTCAGCTGTTAAATAAAAAATTACTTTGTATGTTTGTAGTACTGAGTTTATTTCCTATTAAAAATACATTGGATTCTTTTAGGAATTTGCCTTGTTTTCATGAAAATACTTTCACATTTTATAATAGTGACTTCAGCTGTTTTGTAACATTAATAATTCGTACAATCATTTTATTATTGCATTTAGTTGAATAGAAATAAGAATATCTTCAATTTAAAAAAAATCATTTAGAATTTTCTTGGCCATGACTGATACTCTCACTTCGTATAATATCATTAGACCTGAACAAAATTATCTCATAATAATAAAATACGTTCTAACGATCTAGTATCGAGGGAGAGTGTTGCGTACAGCCATTGTAGTAGATAGTAAGATAGTCTTAGTCAATAATCTATCAGAATGTAAGACTATTTGTATGAAAATAAAATGAAAAATATGTTGTAAGGTCATTTCTCAAAATCAGAAACGTTTTGTTAAACAATATCTGAATATTATTTTAAAAAGTCTTTACGAAAGTATAAAAAAAATTACGTCCGATTGGATTGATGGGTTATCGCATAATTCAGAGAGCGACCATTTCATCCTTCAGGCGATTTCAGGATGTTGGCTCCTCAGTGGTCTATCATTTGAGCGTCTTAAACTTACAGTTATGAAAGTCCCACATTTTACAAATGCCCAGACAGCCAATCTTGATAAACATGAGCAGCCATTGAAATAAACTCTGCCCCCGCCCCCCCCCACACACACTTCAATACACCACAATTTTATCTGGCACTAAACTTCGGACGTCGCTCCTCGTGGATTCCCCCTAAACCCTGATTGTAAACTCGCAGCAGACGCGCACCCTGAGATTCCCGCGCGCCCCCTGCTCCCAGGCCGGCTCTAAAGGCATCAACGTTTATCACGTCCAGCCCGGGCCGGCAGGACGGGACCTTGGGGGTCTGGGCTCATTAGCCTCCTCAAAGAGCCCTCCACCACAACGGGCCATGAAACGGACATTAAACCGGACCTGGCACGGGAGAGCACCTCGAGCATTGTGATGACCCTTTTGGACATTAGCCATCACATGTCTCCTCGGCGGGCCATTTCCATTTCCGTTTTATTGTTTCTCAACCTCAGTCCCCACCCCCATGCCCCACCCATGTTGTAGGATCTAACCTACAATGACTAATTCCACCCACCCACCCCCGCGTATCAAACTTGCAAATATCTTCTCACTCTCACAGACACTTCCGGTCGAAAGCATTTTCCAAAATCAAACCAGATCCCCCACGAATTAATGGCTATCTTTCAGTCCACTCAACACCTAAAATCAAAACCACCTCGCGGTCCCTAGTTTCTTTTTTCCTCCCTCTCCGACTTCAGCCCCGATGAAAGCTTAGAGGCGTCCTAACAAAGAAGGTTCTGGGCGGAGCGCCATCCCGGCCCATGTTTGTCCAGAGATTTTAGTACCTATTCACTGAAGGCTCTCACGCCAGCACCGACGAGAAGACGTTGGCCCGGGCGGTCGTAAAACGGAGGATGAGCGAGATTACCACTAATGGAACCGCGCGTGGCCCGGCCATCTTTAATTTTAAAAGGGTTGGATAGCATTGGGGTTAGGTGGTTGGGGGGGGGGTAGGGTTGGTGTGGGGCTAGGGTTGGTGTGGGGCTAGGGTTGGTGTGGGGCTAGGGTTGGTGTGGGGCTAGGGTTGGTGTGGGGCTAGGGTTGGTGTGGGGCTAGGGTTGGTGTAAGGCTAGGGTTGGTGTGGGGCTAGGGTTGGTGTGGGGCTAGGGTTGGTGTGGGGCTAGGGTTGGTGTGGGGCTAGGGTTGGTGTGGGGCTAGGGTTGGTGTGGGGATAGGGTTGGTGTGGGGCTAGGGTTGGTGTGGGGCTAGGGTTGGTTCGGGGCGTGAGGGGGCAAGGGGGGGCAAGAGAGGAGGTTGATAACACGAGGTTTGATGGACGAGAACTTCAAATGATGTATACTCTCCGTAAACTTCCGTTGATAGGATGTATACTGTCGTTGACGGCCGTTTTAACCCGAGCGATGAGAGCTGTATAAGAAGCAAGTGTGTGGACACTTATATTGCAACTGATAATTTGAAGGTGGGCCTGGAAAACCCTGACCAGAGGTTGAAGTTGAAGAGGAGGGGAGGGCCCTATACCAAAACATAGGAGGAAAAAAACACTAATTCCCAGCAGATGTTTCTTGTATATGTAATATCATATTACGGCAATATTTATATTAAGCTGGGAGGGCACATCCGGATTCATTTAATCTTACAGTTTCCATTTTTTTTCCTAAATGGGGTTGAAATTATTTATTTTATTTCAGACACAAGTGTTTGTGATTGTAGGTCAGAAATGAGAGGGTGTCAGAGTATGAAAGAAGTGCACTGTTATAGAGTGTGTCAGGGTGTGAAAGAGCTGCACTGTTTTAGAGGGTGTCAGAGTGTGATAGAGGTGCACTGTTATAGAGGGTGTCAGAGTGTGATAGAGGTGCACTGTTATAGAGGGTGTCAGGGTGTGAAAGAGGTGCACTGTTGTAGAGGCTCGGGACATAAGATGGGAGGAAGACGTGGAAGGGAGAACAGGTTGAATTCCGATAAGACATTGTAAACATGTTTTAATGTTCAAAGTCGTCTTACAGATTATACGGTCTGCCCTTTCTTCTCAATGTCTGTGAAGAATGTTTGAAAAACTTCCGACTAGAGTTCAAGACAATCAACTGCTTATCTGTTTAAAAATGGCTACTTAAATGATTGGTTATTTATTTTTTAAAAAAGACGTTTTTCTTCTAGTTTGAGCAGCTAATTATCTGCATAGGCAGAAGTGACGAATGCTAGAGAGGACGTATATTAAAAACCACACCCGTCAGTCCTTAATGAGCAAGGACGTTAAATCATTTAGATTGTCTCATCTTTTAATTTTTGAAAACTATTCTTGTAATGGTTGGAGCCCGCTAAATAAATAATTATAAATCAAAATTATGCTCAGTGGATAGCTGTTCAATAAGAAAGATTGTGAACGGAAAATCAGATTTATAAATTTTTTTTGAAATAGATTGATTGAAAATAAGGCAGTGAATATTTTGAACCAAAGATAAAAATAAGAAACATTTCTAATTTCACCTTCAGTATGATGTATAAAAAAAAATATTTAAAAATATTTTTTAAGAATCATAAAAAAAAACAAAAAAATAAATAAATAAATAAAAAAAATCATAAAATACACAGACAAACAAAAAGGTTATCATCAGGTCTCGAACCAAGCCTCCTTATTTCACCCGTAGTCCTGCATCTTACTGCTAGACCACCACCACATTTAGAAGTCATTCATCCTACAACGGTACTACCAGCACAATTAATTCTTAATTCATATCCAATGTCTATATATTTAATGCTCCTTTTAATTCATCACCCATACAATTTCTACAATTACTGATAACTTTCCAATTTAAAAAAATGGGGTAATGTGAGCTGAGATGGGGTAGGTTGAAATATTTTGTGGACGTTTGGGTGGGGGGGGGGTGCAGACTGTTTGGGTGATGACATGAAAGTTATCAGTTTGTGTCAAACATACCGTGGTCATTTTAAAGACGTTTAAAATAATGGGAGTAGGTTACTAGAATTAGAATTCGTTCTCTAGCGAAACGAAAAAAAAACCCAACAAATCTTGATATTTTTCATACAGTTTAATAACATGTTAATTTTTTAAAAAGTATTAAAATAAATAAACTTGTTTAATTTATCTCAAATTGATATCCTAAGACTATAAATTTCGATGAATGTAGTTCACAATTGTACCAAATAATTTGATGGGGTATAATGGTCATCTTATTGTAAGCTTTCATCACCGAATGATTTCAACAACAATCACGTGATATAGTTCCACAACAAGCATCGGTCATTAACCTTGCAATAGCCACATACCTGTGTACAGTTTCTCATGTCAGTTGTCCAGGGTGAACAAACGTTACATCCAGTTCGTTTGTCAGATATTTCCCGCTGTGTACATTCACAAAATACGTTATTCACTTTTTGATACACGAGTGTTATCCATAGGCCCGAATACAAATAATCTATCCACATTCACATTTATAACTACTCTATCCACATCCATGGTGTACACTTTAGCATGTGGAGTATTGAATACCCTCATGTACTCAAGTACGATCCACATTGCGCCCAAGCCGTGCGCCTATGTAACGCAGCGCTTGTTTCTATCCCAATTGAAGTGAAAGTTGAACAAACACAAAACAGTTTGACTCGGGTACTGAGACCATCACATCAATGGCTCCCAGCTAATCTGACAAATGTCAACAAAAACAGACGAAACCGCGGCTCCCTTATTCACTTACATTGGCGGCACCCCCTTCCCTGTGGCACCCCCTTCCCTGTGGCACCCGTACCCCCCAAAACAACACTCCCCCACCACCACCAAAGCATTCAAACATTATAGACCTGAAAGAGAATGTCGTTCCCGGAGCTCATTAAACCCAGGACTCGTGTTGTTTTTATGTCCGTGTTTGTGGCCGAGGCTCGCGAGGGCAGTGTCATTAATAGTAACAGCTACAGTCATGGCTCTCCTTGTATCTTGTCTGCATGCAGGTCCGGGACAATCGAATGGAACGGTTTCTTGGTCTACATCGTGACGTGGTCAGTTGTACGGGGATTCCTCAAACGGATTTCTACGAGTCTACTAGAAAAGTTAGTTGTCTTCCCACAAAGGAAAAAGAAACAACTCCTCTATTAGAATTAGGTTGTTGTTTCGAGTCACCGGCCGTTAATGATGTATCGGCTTGTTGATGGGGTAGAAGGCGAACTGGCACAAGGCCGGGGCTCAGAGTTTTATGTTTCTAATTGGTCGTTGTTGGTAACAGCCAGGCCAATAGAGGCCCCGTCCACCCGCTAATAACCCCGTTCTCTGGCCGGACCCTGAAATCTTCGGCTACAAAACGGACATCACGGACTCGCTGGGGAGAGCCGGTAACTACGGAGCTGGGGGTTGATGTCTTCAAATTGGTGGCCTGGTGAATATTGAAATCAATGAGTGGCGGCGGGAAGGGAGGTGGCGTGGATGAAATCATGTAGGGTTGCGGATGTTTGAGGACATAAATAGGACAAAGGCGGAAACAGAAGGGGTGGTTTTTAGAAGAAAACAATGGAGAAAAATGAAGGGGAAAAAAAGCTTGAAATAATTTTTAAAAACAACATTTGGGTGGGGGGGGGGATAGAAAAGTTGCAAAGAATAAAGAGTGATAAAGGATAAATTACAGAAGCACTGCAGTGGTCTTTATTTGAGCATGTTTTGTAATTGTTGTGATTTGAAAATATTTTGCAATTGTTATGAATAGAGCATATTTTGCAATCGTTATTATTTGAAGACTAGATTGTTCCGGGGCGCCGTGGCGCCTTCGGCGCCCACTTCTTTTAGGGCGCCTACGGCGCCCACCTTATTCATAAGCAAAAATTAAACTTGCTGAAATGTTCACAAAGTATTTTTATAGGGGCCGTCCATAAAGTACGCCACTTTTTTTGTCAAAACCCCAAGTAACTTATCCTTGTTTGATAAATACGAAATATTAAACTTCCTGAAATGTACACAAAGTATTTTATAATTATAAATCATCAAATCCTATTTTTACATCGTTCCCTTTTTCCAAAATTAAGATATAAGCTAAAGCAATGACGTCATATAATATATTTTTTACAGCGCGTCTTTAATTTGTAATTAATTTGCACACCTTTTGATGCACACCTTGTGTTAAATATAAGATCAACCAATGACGTCATATTAAATATTTTTACAGCGCTAATCACCACACGATTTTTTAAAACTGCTATAGACTGTTGTACATCATCAGCGTTCCACATCCAATGAGTGAGCCACTTGGGCTTTTATATTATTTATAGTTCGGATTTGTTACTGGAACATATTTTGAAATAGTCACAATTTTCGCGTATTTTGAAAAGTTAAGAGGTTTAACACATCACTATTCCAATCACACTACAATATTCTTAAATACTTTTGAAAAAGTTAAATTTTCAAAAATCACATATTTCAATAAATAAACGCATTACAATTCAAATTTAAAAAAAAATCAAAAGACTTGATTCTACTGAATCAAGTCTTTTGATTTTTAAAAAAAAACAAAAAAAAATTTAAAAAAATCAAAAGACTTGATTCTACTGACCAATTAAATTATTTGTTTTGTCATTTTCATACGGAATACTATTTTTCATAATAATAACTAGAGAGTAAATTTCCTTCACCCTGCGTATCTCGCGCGTCTGATCCGTTACTTTTGACTAGCGCACAAGAAATGTTCGTGCTACTGAGGTAGCACAAAATTATTCTCGTATGAATGATTTTAACTTCAAGAATTAACCTTTGTTTAAAAAAAAATCAAAATTGTTAACACTGCCTGGCTAATTGGGATGACAGTTTCCCAGCAAATGGGACGAAAGATACGTGGGACAAGCTAAAGATATACCGTGGGACAAGCTAAAGATATACCGTGGGACAAGCTAAAGATATACCGTGGGACAAGCTAAAGATATACCGTGGGACAAGCTAAAGATATACCGTGGGACAAGCTAAAGATATACTGTGGGACAAGCTAAATATATACAGTGGGACAAGCTAAAGATATACGTGGGGCAAGCTAAATATATACAGTGGGACAAGCTAAAGATATACGTGGGACAAGCTACAGTTAAGGATTGTCAATAGTTTCATTGTCATAGTTTATTGAAGAGATATTTTTAAAAAATAATGCTTATTGGTCGATGATACCAAGCCTGGTGTGAAAAGATCTTAGCTAGGATCATAGGGTTGATGCATTGAGCAAGATTTATATTAAGAGCTATTTCATTGTTTCTAATCGTCACCGATTATTGTTAGCGGTTTAAATGCTTCGTCAAAGGACAAATCATCAGCATTCCTGTCCAGGATTTTGAGATGCAATGTTTTCAACTTGTCTCTTAAACCTCCCTCAGTTTGACGGTGTAGTTTATGTTGGTTGCTGAATATGATGTTCGAGAAAGCTGGCAGCAGTAGACAGACTATATAATTAATGTATATAACACAAATTAGGGAATGCGCTAAACATTGTTTACGGAAGGTAACTTTATAATTCAAACAAGAAGGACGACAGTAGAGGGATGTTATAACAGGGGTTTGGGGGAGTACTAATCTAGAATGAGGTTGTAAGAGATATAAAATGAGAAAGATGTCCTTGTGAGGTGCCAGTTAAAGTATTTAAATGAGAGAAAGTGTACCATGAGTAAGTTAATATTTCCGTTTTCCTTTCATCCCATGGATGTGGATAATTTGTATTCGATTAGGTGGCAGCAAGAGTGATAACTTAAACTTGTTAGTCAAGAATTCACAGGACGTAACTTTGATGAGTTTGATAGTTTACCGCGGATGATAAGCTCTGGGGTAAACTCTGAAATAATTTCAAGACTTCAACTTTGCTCTTTGAGACCATTCATGAAATTATTAGAGTTTTATTTTGGGATAATCATTGGTCTTTTATTGAGTTAATTACATCTTACATTGTTGCGTCGTTTGACCTGGAAATATATTTCCCTACACTACTTTAGTCGGACGTGGTATCGTGGCTAGACACGCAATAATCTTCTGTATTGAAGGCGCGTCTGTAACAGATCAGATAAGATACGGTAGACACAAAGCAATACTACGAAAAACTAATATCAAAGTCTACTGAGGTGCCTGAATCTAACAATGCCCAGGTTCTTACATCGTCCCCTATCTTCTGGGCCACCGTGAAACCTTGATATCCCAGATCTAACCAATCTAAGATACATGAGAAGCAAGTTGACAGAAATTCAACCCAACACATTTTAATATCGTAAAATTTTAAAACATAAAGGGGCATTAACTCGTCATCCCCAAACTTTGTTTTTGTCCAACGTGGCAGAACGCCAATAATTAGCCGGCCGTGAAATGGAGACATCCAGGTGTGCCCAAGACAAAAGGGTGGCTAGAAACAGGATCAGCTGTAAAACACTGGACGCCAGAGTCTCGATGTCTGCTGGAAATTGTTTCTTAAAGATTTTCAAGTGTTGTGATATTTTATGTCTTAGAATCCAATTTCGTAACCGCAAGTCTAGGAATTTTTGGGACAAGTTTTTTTACATATTTTTTAAACAAAAGAGTTGCAAAGGAAAGTGTTTTAAAAAGTACACGCAAAGTTGTAGCTGAAAATATGTATTTGAAAGAATAAGTTTTAAAGAGGTTTCTATGAGCTTTAACTGTAACATTGTTTAATTGAATCTTCAAATCGTAAAATAAATAAATACTCTATTTCTTACTGACTAGGAACATATTCCATAACACTATAATTGTGATGAATTCTGTTATATGAAATTGAACTGCAACTAAACGTGAGTTGAGATGAGACTCGAAAACTTAAAACATGTTTCACATTATGTATTAAACAATAAATTAAATCAAATAAATTGAACTAAATTTAAAAACAAAACCGTATAAAAATGTGCATATATTTTATATAACATAACTTGTCACGGAGTAATTTATTAGTTAGACATTATGTGAAGAAAAACAATTTGCAAATATTGATGTTTTAAAGTATATATATTTATAATTAAGTATATATTTTTTTTAAATAATTTATATAGGGTTTGTATGTTATGTGTCTGTAGCAGAGGCGTCACTAGGGTTGGTGTCACCCGGGGCGGTAGCTCATGGTGTCACCCCTTCACGACTGAAGGGGCCGTCCATAAATGACGTCACGCGAGGATGCCGATTCTTACCCCACCCTCCGCCAGCTTCATACTTATACCCCCACCCTTTTTCACGATATGACGTCACAAAGCTTTGACCCCCTCCCCAAGCCATATTTTATAAATAAAAATTAGCATGTTGCAAATTATGTTTTGTCATTTAAATATGTATTTAGGGTAAGTCCACGCTCTGATGTCGTAACATGCGTGAAGCCATCGAAAACGTCATTAAAAAAACGGTAAACAATCAAATATTTAAGTGTAACTTTTATTTAAAGTTGCGCATTTTTTTTAATGTGCGTGACCCCAACACCCTAATACGGATTAAAAAGGGGGGGGGGTGCTGAACGGGCTAAAGCCAGGGACCACCAATAATTTAAGGTACTCCAAACTTATTATAGTGTATAATAAAGATGCAGGCAAATGAATCCCTGAAAATGCCATTGACATTCATACGGCAATGCTGCAAATATGAGTAGGAAGTATAACGGAAACTAGGCTATTCTTCGTGAGAAGTGCAGTGTTGCTCTTTATGTGCCGTGCACAGCTCATTCCCTTAATTTGGTTGGGAAAAGTACAGCAGATTGTCCTGATGCATTCAGATTTTTTGTCTTCTGAAAATTTTTTATACCCGGCTTGTTGCATCTACTAATCGTTGACAGGTACTTTAAAAATACATGAAATTGATACATGTTAACAAAGCCTTGTGTGACACAAGATGGTCAGCCTGACATGATGCAGTAAGGTATGTTAATAACTTATACCATGCGAATATCGCAGCACTGGAAGAATTAGCAACAAACGAAAATCAGCCACGTGACTGTCTACTTGAAGCAGAAGGATTTCAAAAGGAACTTGAACAACTGGAAGTCACTATTTTACTTGAAATTTGGGAAACAATTTTAGAAAGGAAGTCTCTAATTGAGTTTGTTAAAAGACAGCATTCTTAATTTTATTCCTATGAAGACAAAGTAAAGGACAAGTCCATGATAAAAAAAGAGTATGAACAATCTTCAATGCTATCAACAACAAAAAAAGAGAGAGAAAAGGGTGTCAGTTTGATAAAGGGACATCACCAAAACAGTATTCTCCCCGATACAAAAGTTTCAAGGTTGAGGTATTTCTGGTAATCATTGACAAAACTTTCTTGAGCCCTACAACATCGGTTAGGCCCATATAAAGACATCCATGAGAAATTTTGCCTTCTTACAAACCTATCTGAGCTCAGCAACTTTGCTATCCGATGGGCAGCAGCCAAGATAATGGAAGAATATTCAAGTGATTTCGAAGACTGCTTACCTTCCTAATTAGTCCAATTTTCAAAACTCTTTTAAAAAGCTATTGTCCAGGCTCAGGGTAAGGAAAAGGAAGTACAACAATGCCAAACTCAAAACACGTGGACAGAGCTAAACATTTTGCTGCTTTTGAATGAGCTAAATTTCACACAGCTCTTTACAAATGTACACATCGCACTTCGCATCTATCTCTCAATGATGACATAAAACTACAACTGAGAGCAATCCTTTTCAAAGTTGAAAAGAATATAAAATGAGTTAGAATTTACACACATACAACAAAGACTGAATATGCATCTTTAATGAGCATTGAAAAATAACTTACTTATAAGCTTTCTTAGCCTTACTGACTTGATTGATAACTTCAACATGAGAAAAAGTCGCAAACGAAAGTTGTAGGTTCAAATAATAATAATACATATTTTTCAATATTTTTTTTATATTTCAACTAGACAAAATAATTCGTTACCCTATGAAAAAAAAAGTTTTAAATTTTATTTTTACAAAATACGGAATAACGCGTAATATTATTCTTTATGGGGGAGCGTTCGTAACCACGTAAACAGCGTAAGTCGGGATGGGACCGTCGTAACCGGGGGACTACCTGTATATAAACATGCATATCACGCCTTTAATAAATATATATAAAACAAAATATTAACTCAAAGACATTGAATTCATAATTTTCGTCTAGAAAAAACATCAACAAAGAAAACCCATCTTTTGATATTTTTTGGGGGGTGGTGGGGGGGGGGATAAAAATCTTATCCCCCCACACCCCACTGTGGTGGGGGGAGTCGAGAGGTGGGATTCGTCCATGGTGTCGGTGTGTCAAAGCCCAAATAGATTTATATCTTTTAAAACATAAGATATGGCCTCTTTCATGTCCAGCCTTTTTTTAAAGATCTCTCAGCTGCGACGTTTCTTTTCGTTTTTTTCTAATTTGTTTTAATGTTGTTTGTGTGTTGGGACTGTTTTATTATTGCAAGTTAACTGATATTTTTTTAATAAAAAGTATTCGCGTTTAAACGTATTTCTTTGTATTACTTAATTTCTTTCTAGATGAAAAAAATGTGTCTTCATTTTTTTTCTGACATAAAATCGTACACAGTAAAATTTTAGGCTCGGGTGTCACCCCCTGATGGGTGTCACCCGGGGCGGCCCGCCCCCCTCGCTCCCCCCCCTAGTGACGCCACTGGTCTGTAGTTAGCCAACATATTGACAAGAGAAAACAGTGTTTTTAAAACATACTCTTGTCTAAATTTAATGTTATGTTACAAACCTTCTGTTTCTACAGGATCTCACCCTTGCGGGATGACGTCACTATTTTGTATCTAGCAACGCTTGGATTGACTTTTTGAAATATCTATTTAACACTACTCACAATAAGTTAACAAAATAATTATATTTGTAAAAAAATATTTAATTTTAAATTCAAACAAACATTTTCAAGATTAAAATTCCCACAAGATGATGTCAAAATTAAATATCCTCAATCAATTTGAGTATAGTAAATATTATGTTCTCAAATAAACCGACGTGGAAGCTTTGTGCTCACAACAAAGTAAAATATACCTTCATGATTTACTAGAAAATAATTTTTTTTAAAGATGATTATTTAAAAAAAAATTTTTTTCTGTCTTTGTTTTAATTACTCAATATCAATGCGTCTTATTATTATTATGAAATGATTCTTCACGGTCTAAAATACTGTAGGCTAATTTACCCGGATTCTCATAAGCATTCAATGTTGAACGGGAACACTGCAACTTTGGTCAATGATTTTAAGATTACAGTTTGTAAATTGTAAACTAAACATGAGAAGGTCAAATGAACATGTGTTTAGATGGGCACACTGGTCAGACTTTCTTTCAGGGATGCACTTTAAAGTACTATTTCTTTTAAGTCAGTATGCACAGAAATTGTTAGCAGAAATCTGCAAAAATTAAATAAAAACAAAAATAATTATTTCCGTCCTCCTTTCATTCAAATCCTTTTTGTGACATACACGGATCATCTATTTTCTGGAATTTATTTATTTAAAATATATTTTTTAAATTAATAAGGCTAATAGTTGACAAAAATTATTTTTTATAAAAATTATAATTTTTCGAATAGTAAATACGTATATAATAAAAGAACATTTGAAAGGAAAAAAACCTGTTAAAATAACTTAATTCTTAAGTGCGATATTTGATAATCTAAAACTAAAAGTAAACATTGATATTTTTCAACATCACGAATAATTTTTTAAAGTCTCCTTTGCTGAAATTTTTTTTACAAGTTTGCAAACAAAAGCAAAGCAACAACGAGTGACACATTTCATTTGATCCTCCTTTAAATGTGAACAACGAGGCTACCATAGAGGGAAACAATCTATCTGAACTCTCCGAATTTCTCGGCCCAAAAGAATCTAATAAATCACTTGATACATATTGATAGCTGCATCGTATATTTATGTATATTAAACATCGCTTGTTCTACTTTGTATACAGTGAAATAGTAAAGTTCTCTATGAAACTAAAAACATCTTTGAAGTCTCCGATAGCTAACAGGTAAACCTATTTTCACCTGTTCGATTATGACACTTGATTCGTCTTGATTTTGTTTATGAAACTTTATTTATGTGTTGTAAGCATTCCATGTACTAATATTATGTTATACTATGTTATACTATGTTATACTATGTTATACTATGTTATACTATGTTATACTATGTTATACTATGTTATACTATGTTATACTATGTTATACTATGTTATACTATGTTATACTATGTTATACTATGTTATACTATGTTATACTATTACCCTTCACATACAAAAACGATAATAAAATTGACGTGTATAAATCATGCATGTATATTAACAAAGATGCCAAACCACCGCCATGTTATTTTATGTTATCAATTCTATTTGTTCATTAGTCTAAATGACGAGATGTTATCAATTATATTAGTTGATTAGTCTAAATGAAAAGATGTTTCTTCTCTTTAAATTAATAAAACTGAGATTTTCCGATTTGTCTTGCTGGAGTCAGTCTCTCAACGCTACCTGACTTGACCGCACACATTTCTACAGCACAGTCGTAACTGACCAGTTGAGCAATAGAAATACTTCAACAGTCTGAAAATTTAATGTCATTTCCAGAACATTTATCAGCTTGCCACTTCATCCCTCAACACCCCCCCCCCAAACGCACGGAGCAATACCCTACTACGTCCGTCGATGGTCAGTGTAATCTATATCTCAGATGGTTACCTGGAGTCCCGACGACTGCTAGGAATGGGCAGTATTAGCGGTTATTTGGGGTGCGTAACAACGTGTCAGTTAGGCGCTCGTGTCATGGCTGACTTGACCTACTTGCGATGGCCATCAATCAACTACTCTACGAGATGGCAGGAAGGGGGATTGGGGGCACAGTCCAGCCTTTGCTGCCATTAATAGCATGTTGTCAGTTTTTTGGTTGTTGCTAAGCCCCTTCAAAGATCTGTCAGAATATCTACATACGTTGAACTATAATAGACTATATAATTTTCACATTTGTATGACTTAGAGACACGATTGCATCGATGGTTACGTCATATAATCAAATTTATAAACTCAAAAAATTTGAGTCGGACAAAGATATGGTAACTCAATAGCGTTAGGCAAGACGGCCGCCTACCACAGAAAATGTGTACATTTTCTTACTAAGAAGCAAGCAGCGCCTATCAGTCAGCGTTGATGTGTTACCTGGTAGCATGATTCTATGCATAATTTTCTTAGTTTTTTTTCCTTGCACTTATTAAGATTTATTATCACCGGTAAAGAAAATATGAAGTGGTGATAGTAATGAGTTTATGTAAACAAGAAAAGTAATTCGTAAGGTCAAAGTTCATCTGGAATAAGAAAACATCCATGGCATACATTATTGAAGCATCCATAGTCGCCATCTCACCTGAACCAATGTCTGACGTCAGTTCTAATGACTCAGGTCTGAAAGGCAGTTAACTCCCCTAACAGGTCTCTGACGACCGCCAGCATCCCCACTCCCGCATAGCTCCGACCACAGCTTCGAGTTTTGTTACGATGTCCAAATGAGTCAATTTGTGGTTAGCCACGTCATCAGCATCATTACGGGGAGCTAACCCATGATAATGTAACAAACATAACGCAGGGACGGCAAATTGTTTATGCCTCCATTATTATCTTTTCCTGGACGCCATTATTAGCGAAATACCGGAAGTTGGCGCCATTTCAAAACTGAGAATTAGATACATTTTTTGCGTTGTTAAAATACATCTTAGCTAAAAGTTTGAAGAAATTTTAAAACAAACAACAAAAGAACGTAAAAAAATTGTTTTCTAATTGAACACGGGAAGTGACATTAATTAGGAAAAAAACTTGCGGGGGAATTGGGGTTAATGCAGCGTACGGGAGACAGGGGAAAGATAATTAAAAGTCAAGTGATGGGTATTTTTCAGTTTTGTCCCTTTGTTGACGGTGCCATCACGCATGCGGGCTCTTGCGTCTCCTTTTGATTAAAGGGCAGAGAACCGAACTCAACGTCACCAACAGTGTATGGTCAATTGCAGTGTCATGGACGTTTTAACTAGTAGCCACGACCACAAGCGATGACCGGACCGTAGCCACGACCACAAGCGATGACCGAACCATAGCCACGACCACAAGCGATGACCGAACCGTAGCCACGACCACAAGCGATGACCGAACCGTAGCCACGACCACAAGCGTTGATCGGACAGTAGCCACGACCACAAGCGATGACCGAACCGTAGCCACGACCACAAGCGTTGACCGAACCGTAGCCACGACCACAAGCGTTGATCGGACAGTAGCCACGACCACAAGCGATGATCGGACAGTAGCCACGACCACAAGCGTTGATCGGACAGTAGCCACGACCACAAGCGTTGATCGGACAGTAGCCACGACCACAAGCGTTGATCGGACAGTAGCCACGACCACAAGCGATGACCGAACCGTAGCCACGACCACAAGCGATGACCGGACAGTAGCCACGACCACAAGCGTTGATCGGACAGTAGCCACGACCACAAGCGTTGATCGGACAGTAGCCACGACCACAAGCGATGATCGGACAGTAGCCACGACCACAAGCGTTGATCGGACAGTAGCCACGACCACAAGCGTTGACCGGACAGTAGCCACGACCACAAGCGTTGATCGGACAGTAGCCACGACCACAAGCGTTGATCGGACAGTAGCCACGACCACAAGCGATGACCGAACCGTAGCCACGACCACAAGCGATGACCGGACAGTAGCCACGACCACAAGCGTTGATCGGACAGTAGCCACGACCACAAGCGTTGACCGGACAGTAGCCACGACCACAAGCGTTGACCGGACAGTAGCCACGACCACAAGCGTTGACCGGACAGTAGCCACGACCACAAGCGTTGACCGCACAGCACAGTAGCCACGACCACAAGCGTTGACCGAACCGTAGCCACGAACACAAGCGTTGACCGGAAACAACTGAACAAATGCTTTGAAGACCCCATGCACAAATTTACTCCGTGTGCTGAACTCGAAACTGCAAATAGACTAATAAGAAATTAAGTCTTGGGGGCAATAGTTCATCACGAGAAGTAGGACCCGGGACGGGATGAGATTCGGCTTGCTAACAACTTTATCATAGGAAACATTTTACAAGAGCATTGTACCGTCAATATGTATGCTGAAAAACATTATTTTACCCAAAAAATTTCTAAAAATACTAACGTTGCGCAGTGAGATATGCAGTTTTCCGTTCTAAGAAACAACCTATTATATTAACTTATATTACTTCATGAGTCTATTGATATGGCTTAATGGTGAAGTTTTTTCTTGTCGAACGCAACGTTCAATTCTCAACACTATTTGAAACCGAAAGTTGTGTGTGTCATTGTAAAACAAGCGTCTTCTACCCTTCCACCAACAATAATTAAACCAGCGCTGATCAAAGGTCACGCATGAATGGCGCTGTATCACAGAGTCATTAAGGGGAGGTGTCCCTTATATCCCCCCATTCCAGGGCTAGGTATCATTTTCCCCACTCGCCATGGTCGGTTGCACCCTAGGACAGAGGTCGCCACCGTAGCACGTATGGACAAAGCAGCCATGATACCCAGATCAGCTAATGATTAATTTTCCACGTGTGTGTGATGACATCAGATATTAACGAAAAATTATTGCTGTTATTTTTAACTTGGTCATACTGTATTTTTCAAGTGACATTCTCTTCGGTCCCCACTGTAATTTTTAGTTTAAAGTGGACGGCAACAATCTCTCGTATTTAAAATGTACTAGATATGGTAATTTTATTGTGAAATATTTTCGTTTTTCCCACCCTAGCAACTGTAGTACAATAACATTAAAGATTGTGTGTTATATTTAACAAGAGGTTCTCTGTGATTTTTTAGCCCTGTAGTGATGTATGTTGTAAAGTATATTCTTTAGCAGCGGATTATGCCTATTTAAACTGTGGTTTTAACAGATGCATGCAGTGAAATTTGAATTCTGGTTTATGAGGTGTAATCACTGGCATGTTGACCTAGATGGTGTTAAAACATGGGTGGATATATCAGAGTCTTCAGAACATGGCTCACCATTGTTCAGTTCACTGGTTAACATGGCTCACCATTGTTCAGTTCACTGGTTAACATGGCTGTCTCACCATTGTTCAGTTCACTGGTTAACATGGCTGTCTCGCCATTGTTCAGTTCACTGGTTAACGTGGCTGTCTCGCCATTGTTCAGTTCACTGGTTAACATGGCTGTCTCGCCATTGTTCAGTTCACTGGTTAACATGGCTGTCTCGCCATTGTTCAGTTCACTGGTTAACGTGGCTGTCTCGCCATTGTTCAGTTCACTGGTTAACATGGCTGTCTCACCATTGTTCAGTTCACTGGTTTAACATGGTGTCTCACCATTGTTCAGTTTCACTGGTTAACATGGCTGTCTCACCATTGTTCATATCACTGGCTAACATGGTTGTCTCACTATTGATTAGTTCACTAGTTAACATGACTGTCTCACTATTGATAAGTTAAATAATAATAATGAGTTAAATACTGCCTCCGTTTTGTTCAGCTATATGTATGCCTATATCCTCATTACACATCATGACTGTAAGTTCTTTTTTTTTAGCCAGATCTGAGACCGGGGTCATGTTGTTATTTAAGAACTTAATAAATTCTGCTTCTAACAAGACTTCGAGATAAATGATAAATCTTCCATTACGAATCTCTTTGTCTATATTAAACCAACAGCTGTATCAAATCAAATGAAGACATAAAATTAGTTTAGGCTTGTGTAGTAATATACTGGACTATATGGCACGGTGTTGCTGGGGTAAATCGTTTGATTAGTTTTAAATGACATGCCTTAAAACTGCACAGTTTATTGGAAAAACTGCCCGGTTTTAAATGGATAGCGAAATATGATTGGTGGAGAGTTTCTGTTTGTTGTCTATTTCCAGCCAACTGGCGTTCGGTTTACATGTTGCAACAAAGCTGATTGTATAACATAGGGAACGATAATTGTAGCGAGGGATTTCAACAAACTTTAACCAACTTGAGGTCAAGGTGAAGGGCGATGTTTTAATTTTGTTTCGATTTAATGATTTTAAAAACATAAGTTTTATAAGTTTAGACTTAAATTCCTATTTAAAGACTTGCTTTTAAATTATTCACGTTTCTATGGTTTGAGAACGTACGACGTACACGATCTTTTACATACAAGTCAAGTCTATAAATACTTAGTTAATATGAAAACTTCCCATATGCCTCATTTCAAATTAGTAGTAATCATTTTTTTGCTCCATCACTCAACAGGGGGCAACTTAAAATTATTCATTTGATCTGGCGAAAGAAGAACATGAAATTTCATTGCCAAGTTATACCAACATAAAACACACACAACAAAATGTACTTACAATAAAAACAAGAAATCTGTTATCATCCCATTTCTAGTATCACATTTCAGATATCCACCCTCCGGGGTATTTGAAGAGTCTATCTATAGCATAGAACAATAATCGCATGACGTCATATCCATATTTTACCAATGTTTGTTTGTACATGAACAGTGCGCACTTCCGTTTTTTTTGAATATCAGAATTTCCCTTCCTCGCCATCTTGAACCACTGTTGTCAAACTACGCATTGCACCGGTGTGCACGCAACAGCAGCACCGATTTGAACGGGATTTTAATCATAATTTTGCTCACATCTTTCGTGCACTCGTTCATGGACCAGTGATCATCTTCAATGTCTCCACGGCGATGCACTTGAGTGGTCGGAACAAAAATTCAATTCTCTAGAAGCAAGCGTTGCCGCTTGGCTATGGTAAAAAGCAAGAGCCTGTGAGAGCAAGTTGTGTATGTGGTCTGCAATTACCGCTCCACTCTTTTTGTAGGCTTCCAGAGCCGAGATATAAAATTTTATGCAGAATTTATAACAAGAAGCGCGCCAGTAAAGAGGAACATATAAAATACATTACCTCGGGTTAACGCACTGAGTACAGATTCCATGGAAGAAATTAAAGTTGGAGAGAACCAAGGGCTAGGAAGTCATTGTGTCAGGCGATGTCAAGGCACAAGGGAGATGATCGAGGTGGAAATGATGCGAGTTGGCGGGTAATTATCAAAGGGAAAGGACAACTATTGGCGTTAGAGTGAAAGAGAAGGTGGGAATTATGTGAGTCGGTCGGAATGTTAAGGTGCGAAATGCAGATGAGAGTTGGATTGAAAGAGAAGGTGGGAAATAGAAGGTGGGATTGAGAAGGTGGGATTGAGAAGGTGTGAATGAGAAGGTGGGATAGAGAAGGTGGGAATGATTAGGTGGGAAAGAGAAGGTGGGAATGAGAAGGTGGGAGAGAGGATGTGAGAATGAGAAGGTGGGACAGAGCAGGTGAGAATGAGAATGTGGGACAGAGAAGGTGGGAATGAGAAGGTGGGAATGAGAAGGTGGGAATGAGAAGGTGGGAATGAGAAGGTGGGAATGAGAAGGTGGGAATGAGAAGGTGGGAATGAGAATGTGGGACAGAGAAGGTGGGAATAAGAAGGTGGGAATGAGAAGGTGGGAAAGAGGAGGTGGGAATGAGAAGGTGGGAATGAGAAGGTGGGAATGAGAAGGTGGGAATGAGAAGGTGGGAATGAGAATGTGGGACAGAGAAGGTGGGAATGAGAAGGTGGGAAAGAGGAGGTGGGAATGAGAATGTGGGACAGAGAAGGTGGGAATGAGAAGGTGGGAATGAGAAGGTGGGAAAGAGGAGGTGGGAATGAGAAGGTGGGAATGAGAAGGTGGGAATGAGAAGGTGGGAATGAGAAGGTGGGAAAGAGGAGGTGGGAATGAGAAGGTGGGAATGAGAATGTGGGAATGAGAAGGTGGGAATGAGAAGGTGGGAATGAGAATGTGGGACAGAGAAGGTGGGAATGAGAAGGTGGGAAAGAGGAGGTGGGAATGAGAATGTGGGACAGAGAAGGTGGGAATGAGAAGGTGGGAATGAGAAGGTGGGAAAGAGGAGGTGGGAATGAGAAGGTGGGAATGAGAAGGTGGGAATGAGAAGGTGGGAATGAGAAGGTGGGAAATGTAGATGTGAGTTAGAAAGATTGAGAAGCTGGAAATGTGAATGTAGGAAAGGGAGGTGTGAGTTAGAGATAAGAAGAAGATAGTCTATGCACGTAAAGTGGAAACCGTAGATGGCATTTGTGTGAGTGTGTGGAGATAGAACGTGACAATTATTTGAGTCGGTTGAAATGGAAGAACTGTTTTAATTTTTTAGGAATAGGCTTATATATTCATATGTTATAGAAACTTATACCAGTACACAATAACACATACATATATTTACCTTTAGGTAATTAAAAGATCATTGTTTTAAAAAGTGATAATAATTTACAAAGACGTCACAATTTGATTATCATATTTGTACATTCGAACCACATGAAAAACAATAAATAAATATTGTGGCTTATAAGGCAAATTTTCGAAACCAAATACATCCAGAAATCTTACATCTACCTGAACGGACTGATATCTTGTACAAGAAATGGATTAGATTATAAAATATATTTCCAACCACTGGCTTAAAGAATAAAAATCAAATATGTGATTTCCTTATCTAAAATAGAACTGATTTGTAAATGTAGGAAGTACAGTATTAGCGCTCAAGTGGTATAAATATGAATCGTTTCTTAGGCATGATATTTCCAAATGGCCATATTAAAATCCATCACACATTTTGTTATTAGTCTTGGAACTTCTGACCAGCATTGAATGTCCAGATGTTCTGCTCATTTCAGCTTGACCATTTCATAACAATTGAACACTGGCCACCCTGGCACACGACCTTAACTGTCCAATAAAAATGAAGGAAACAGGAAATCGGAATGGCGTTATTCCGCTTTGATCTTTAAATCCAGAGTGGATGCTCTCCCTTCAGCTGTGTAACCGGAAAAGCATTTGTTGACAGGATCATGCTAAGAAATTAACATTCTTAATTTAAACAAAATGTAATTAGTAACCTAAAATGTAATTAGTAACATAAAAATGTAATTAGTAACCTAAAATGTAATTAGTAACCTAAAAATGTAACTAGTAACCTAAAAATGTAATTAGTAACCTAAAAATGTAATTAGTAACCTAAAATGTAATTAGTAACCTAAAAATGTAATTAAAATAATAATAAAGATTTTTTTATCTTCAAAATTTCTTAAGAAAACGTGTAAAGTCCAGCAGTGAGGTCTACATTTGTGGCGGGTATAGAGTTTAAACAACGAACAGCTTGAATGTAATCTTCTGGAAAGAATAGAGTTCAGTTCGTCATGTAGCAAATATCTTAGATAATGTGACATGTAGCAATTATCTTTTCTAATGTGACATGTAGCAAATATCTTTTC
Source organism: Ampullaceana balthica (assembly GCA_944989445.1). Lineage (NCBI taxonomy): Eukaryota > Metazoa > Mollusca > Gastropoda > Lymnaeidae > Ampullaceana > Ampullaceana balthica. Next base: position 493,240 of record CALYLW010000243.1, on the reverse strand, counting down.
TAATGTGACATGTAGCAACTATCTTATCTTAGCTAATGTGACATGTAGCAACTATCTCAGCAACTTAGAATACCTTACATAGGTTATGTAATCTATAGTAATAAAAGCAAAAGCCCTGACTGACTGACTGACTCACTCATCACTAATTCTCCAACTTCCCGTGTAGGTAGAAGCATGACACTTTTGTGAAGTTGTTGAGTGCACTCTCACGACGATAATTGGCGATAAAGAAATTTAAAATTCCCACTTATGGGGGGCCAGGGGCCCAAATGTTTGTTTTTCTTATATGAGCTATATAAAACTGACTCATCACTAATTCTCCAATTTTCAGTGTTGGTAAAAACATGAAACTTTGAAAAGTTGTTGAGTTCACACCCACGATGGGAAAAGATGAAAAAAAATATTTAAATTCTCTCTCCCTGTGGTCGGGGGCTCAAATGTAGCTTTTTCCTTATATGAGCTTTATAAAACAGACTCCAACTTCTCGTGTAGGAAACCGTGAGAAGTTGTTGAGTACCCTCCCGAAATGGTATCAGGCGAAAAAATGTTTAAATTATCACTCACTGGGGGCTGGGGGCCCGAATGTAGTTTTTTTCTTAAATACGAATTCTCCAACTTACCCATGAAGTAGAAACTTTGGGAAGTTGTTGAGTACCCTCTCGCGATGTAAACAGGCTAAAATAAATTTAATTTATCACTAACTGGGGGCCCAAATGTATGTTTTTTCCTTATATAAGCTATATAAAACAGACTCAGCATTAAATCTCCAACTTCCCGTGTAGGTAGGAGAATGAAGCTTTGGGAAGTTGGTGAGTACCCTCCGGCAATGGTAACAGAAGAAAAATAAATTTTCAATTTTTAGCTCGATAGGATTACGGGAAGTGTGCCATTTTTTACTTTTGTTTTTCCATAGGACCACGACAGACAAGACGGTGAAGTTAATATATTTAGTATATCCATCATGATCCAGATTGAAATCAATTGGTGTTTTGAATTTGTGTTACGCGGGTCCGCAACGCTAACTGAAATCCTAATTTTTCGATGCGAAGCGCGGGTATTTTGCTAGCGTCAGTATAACAATCAAACAAACTATGTTCATCAACCATTTTAAAATTAGTGAATTAACTTATGCCCCACATTTGTTTAGGGTGGGAAAAAATAATCATATACAAATTTGGTATAAAACGATCTCTTCCGCTGGCAAATTATACTAGAAATACAATTGTTACTTTTTTAATTATAATTTTAATATTAAAAAAGAAAGAGTTTTGTAACAGTAAGTTCGCTGTTACACCGACCCCATCATTTGTTGTTTTATATGCTGCCATACTTTCATATGGTATCGTATGGACCAACATCACCCTCATACTTTCATATGGTATCGTATGGACCAACATCACCCTCATACTTTCATATGGTATCGTATGGACCAACACCACCCTCATACTTTCATATGGTATCGTATGGACCAACACCACCCTCATACTTTCATATGGTATCGTATGGACCAACACCACCTTCATACTTTCATATGGTATCGTATGGACCAACACCACCCTCATACTTTCATATGGTATCGTATGGACCAACACCATGCACCCTGATAATTTCATATGGTATCGTATGGACCAACACCACCCTCATACTTTCATATGGTATCGTATGGACCAACATCACCCTCATAATTTCATATGCTATCGTATGGACCAACACCACCCTCATACTTTCATATGGTATCGTATGGACCAAAATCACCCTCATAATTTCATATGCTATCGTATGGACCAACACCACCCTCATAATTTCATATGGTATCGTATGGACCAACACCACCCTCATAATTTCATATGGTATCGTATGGACCAACACCACCCTAAATAAAGTTTTTACAAATAATTATAGAGCAAATTTTTTCATTTTTGTGAATATCTTTTTAGTCGACAGATGGTGACCCCCAGAAAAACTGTCGTGACCGTAACCTGGGGTCGCGAACCACAGGTTGGGAACCGCTGATCTAGATTCATGTAGAGCAGTGGTTCTCAACCTGTGGTCCGCGGACCTCTATGGTCCGCGGAGATATCCCTGGTGGTCCGGGGAGCAGAGGATGAACTTTAATTTTTTTGAATTAAAAACACAAAATGGTATACATTTTTTTACTTTTTTAAAAACATATTGATTAATTTTAATCCCTCGATGGCGATAGCGCCGAAAATAATATGTTTTGGTTCTATGTTTACTTTTAGCTTTACCGGAAATTACATAATATCACACTAGATTCTAGAATACTATAATTGTTATCTTTAAAATAAGAAATATTAATTTTTTAAAACGTTGAGTAAATTAGCCAAACATTAATATAACAATTATGTAAGTAATAAATTAAGTAAATTGATTAAACATATGGAACGGATACATTTCTAATAAATAAAACAACTGAACATAAGGACAACAACAACAACAACAACAACAACAACAATGATTCCTCAGTCTCATCCTCACAATTCATGTGGGAATTAAATTCCGTTCCGGAGACAAAAAATACGAATTGCCATACGACTGTATGATGAAGATATTCGAGCTTTGGGTTTATATACGTCATAGTAAATGATCAACCCAGATCAGAGTTTTTAGTATGCCCGCCAATTTCTGAAGAACTGAATAAATCTAATTCAACCCCTCTGCAAGGAAAGCAGACACACTTTTTACTCTTAGTCACAAAGTGTTTGCTTTAACGAAAATTACGATTATTTTAGGCTTACTTTGACATGTTTGGGTCAATTTTAGGAATTCACCGAGAAACAAAAAAATGTTGAAAACATAAACAACTGTTAATAAGTTTGATTTCTAACCATGTTCGATCACTCCAGAATGAATTTAACTTCGTCTTTGGTCATTTGAACATTGAGAGTGTTTCCCCCTGTGTTTCATGTCCGTTTCTTGCACACGTGGTCTCATTAAATTTACCAACATCGAATTTAAATCAATTCATTGACCTGACCAGTGATACTGCTTTGAATATGTTGCATCAGAAAGTGAGTATGGTGAATCTTTGGAGTTCTCAGAAAGCTTTTAAAATACTTTTAACCTTTGCAATATCATATTTAGGAATGTGGATTTTCTGCATTGGTTACAATCAAAACAAAACATCTTTCCAGACTTGAAGATGGACTATACCATGGAGTCTTTCAAGTGTTACACATCGTTTGGATGTGCTGTGCCCAAATGTGATAACTCAAGGCCGCACTAAAAGAACTAATATAGCAGGGAGCAGTCTTACTTATACTAACTACTGTTTATGCCTTTATTTTTTTAAAAATAATAAGCAATAAGAATTGAATCAAACTATTAGACTAGTATAAGCGACATTTGTTCGTTACAAAAGAAAGCCATTACTAACTGTTTCCATTCAATATTGTTTTGGAGCACGCAAATCGTAGTGTATTAGTATAGTTTTACTAACTAACATGTATAATAGTAACTAGTTATATATACAAAGTATAATTATATATAAATTTCCATGGGACTAGCAAAATTTTCAGTTGTGGTCCGTGGCTAAGACACAAATTGACACAAGTGGTCCGTGAACCTCGAAAGGTTGAGAACCACTGTTCTAGAGGCATGTGTTTTTCTTCAAAGCGATTGAGAAGCTTTGATAGTTTTGTAACAGACCTAAAACTCAGGGAAAATCTTGAGAAATCGGAAGTCTGGCAACATCAACGGTAAGGACATGTTGCTGGCAGTATTATTACTGGAATGAAGAAAAGCTAAGAAAGGTATTTGTGAAATGACGGGGTTAATTGCTGAATATGTATCAGTGCTATTGCGGCTCATTAGGCCTCTCTGTAGCATCCGGGCGTGGAATGGGTTTGCCTGAATAAACCAGGAAAACCATCACACATTTTAAAATCTGATAAAAATTAAAGATTAGACATTAAAACATGGATAAGCGTTGGACGCTATTATCTTCTGTACAGTAGGAGCGTCTTTAACTTAAAGGCAAATATAAAGTAAGATGTAAATATCATAACAGTGTACTTGAGATTAAAATAGCCACCAATCACGACTCGTGGATTGATTTATTTAACAAAATTTTAAACATTTTAAAAACATTTTCTTTGTTGAAACATGTATATTTTTTGATGCACACAAATATTTCTTATGTTTGAAAAGAATGCATGTATGGTCTATTTTCATAACAATTTTATTATCATAAGAATAATAAAACTTTGAGACTTCCTGAGACTCAGGAATATTTTTCACGACATTCAGGGAAACATATTTTCATCATTAATCAATGAAAGACAACGAGAGACGTGCGCTGTCATGTAAACACATCAATGTACCAGTTGGTGTGTTTGTGAGGGGAAATAGGGGGGGGGGTGACTGGGCGGCAGGTGGAATGCCAGAGAAAAGAGGTTGGTTTGAATACAGAGATCGAACAAAAGGAACTTTCTGTGGACGACAGAAAACTTGACCAAATAAATGTGTGTTTGCGGGGGAGGGAGGGAGGGAGGGGGCTATTTGCTTTTAGAAACCCTGGACACAAATGTAGATATGCAGCAACATAGACTAAAAGTGTACATACATTGATGGTTGCGTAGACTAAACGTGTAGAAACATTGATGGTTACGTAGACTAAAAGTGTACATACATTGATGGTTACGTAGACTAAAAGTGTACATACATTGATGGTTACGTAGACTAAACGTGTACATACATTGATGGTTACGTAGACTAAACATGTACATACATTGATGGTTACGTAGACTAAACGTGTACATACATTGATGCAGAGTGAAAGTGTACACTAGGGGAGGGGTACTCGTGTAGACTAAAACTGTACACCCTTTGATGCTAAACTTGCAGACAATGAAGCATGGACTGTGGAACGATGCATGTCAAATCTATCCGACGTCTTTCGGCTGCTAAGATCTTACATCACCTTGTTTATCAACTCTGTATCAACTATTTTATCGACTCTACATCAGCTACTTTATCAACTCTATATCAGCTATTTTATCAACTCTATATCAGCTATTTTATCAACTCTATATCAGCTATTTTATCAACTCTATATCAGCTACTTTATCAACTCTATATCAGCTACTTTATCAACTCTATATCAGCTTTTTTATCAACTCTATATCAGCTACTTTTATCAACTCTATATCAGCTACTTTATCAACTCTATATCAGCTATTTTATCAACTCTATATCAGCTACTTTATCAACTCTATATCAGCTATTTTATCAACTCTATATCAGCTACTTTATCAACTCTATATCAGCTACTTTTATCAACTCTATATCAGCTATTTTATCAACTCTATATCAGCTACTTTATCAACTCTATATCAGCTATTTTATCAACTCTATATCAGCTACTTTATCAACTCTATATCAGCTATTTTATCAACTCTATATCAGCTACTTTATCAACTCTATATCAGCTATTTTTATCAACTCTATATCAGCTATTTTATCAACTCTATATCAGCTACTTTATCAACTCTATATCAGCTATTTTATCAACTCTATATCAGCTACTTTATCAACTCTATATCAATTATGTTATCATCCTTTACATTAACTATTTTTTTCAATCCTTACCAACTCTAACTCAAAACCAATTCTTGAATAAATTCTTTCAAAATGCTCCTGCCTCAGATTTGACATCAAATTTTCCTCTCAACTTGCTTCAATTCATTTTGTCCAGGCCTTCATCTTACAGAGCACCCCCCCCACCACCCCCCCCCCAACTAAAAAAAATATAAATAAAATCAGCCAATGGAACATTTATTTTCCCATCATGTATCTAATCCCAAGGAAGCGTGTCAAACGCTAATTGGTCCTCACCCCCCCCTTCCCGCTTTCGTCGACCAAAAGATTGGACTTGCCATCTATTTATAGATCTGTGCCTGCCAACTCCTACCTCCTCCTCCCCACACTGGGACCCTCCTGGGACATCCCATCTTTCACGGCTGTTTTATGACAATTTTACGCTCTGACCACAGGGGAACTTTCAACCTACTGAGGGTTGAGTCTTAGGAGGGGCGGGTACGGGAGGGGATGGGTGTGGTAGGTGGTGGTCGTGGTGGTGGTGGCAACGGTGGGGTAGATGTAAGTGAGGGTTGAATCTTAGGAGGTGAGGGTACGGGAGCGGATGGGTGGTAGTGTGGTAGGTGTGGTGGCAACGGTGGGGTAGAAGTAAGTGAAGGGTTGCAGTTGCAGTGGATGGGGGTGAAGTTATGGAAGTGCTTGGAGAGATGGTGCTAGAGGGTGGTGCTGGCATACTGTGAGGACAGGACATTGTTTTGGTGCAAGTAGTTGTTCCAGGATGTTGTGCAAAAATCGTTTTTGGAAGTTGTTCTAGGCGGTGGTGGTTGCAAATCGTGGTGTTGAAGATGGAGTAGTTGCGGCGGGGTGACGTGTTACTTGTGTTGAAGAGTTGGGAGGGGTGGTGGTTGCAGGCTTTCTTCATTAGAGTATGGCCAAGAAAGTTTAACTGTAGTAAATGGACCTAGGAGTCGGTTCACTTTTAGTTAATGTGTATTTCTTCAACAATTATTAATTATTAAACATTGAATGATTGTCCAGTGAGGCATGGTTTTCAATAGAGGACGGATCTTTCAGAGCCGATGAAATCCAGATAAAAATATACTTATATTTTTTATTCTAACAATCACAGAAAATGTGTCTCTTTCAATATTTAAATGCATTATTAACATATATCATGGCTAAATGTTATTTTTCATTTAATTCTCGCACAAGCAAGTTTGAAGATTTGTATGCGTAAATTCAAGCTTTTAACGAAAGATGGGCTGGCATGGTAGTTGTGGTTTAGATCTTTGTCTCAAAACTAAATAGTCAAATTCAGCGACTGGCGAACTGTTTAATATAGTTAATTCGTGTAATTTTTTTTTAAAACGGCTGGATGATTGTAGTTTGAGTAAGTGAGAGAGAACAGCTGTCTTGTTTTCAATTGCCTGCTCCTATTTCTCCCACCCCAACCGTCACGGTTCGTTGAAAATATGCCTCAGCTTCATCAACCACACGTCATCGACTCTTCTACCGTTTGACATGCCAGGAAGCCGGGCACTTAACTACAACACTTATATATTTTTAAAAACTATAGGAAAAAATAATAAAACGACATGTTTAAGCGCCAAAATTTTTTTAAAGTTGGAAATGAGAGTAGAAAGATAATCGTTTATAAAATATCAGGTTTGTGATCAGAGAAAGATTCTAACGACAATATCTCCTTCTCAACAGCATTTTATCTCTAAGAAAATATATTGCTTTAAAAATAGCTCATTAAAGGATGATAGTTATAAAGATATTTTTTCATAATTGTTTTAAAAGTTTTGCTAACATAAGATATAAGATTACTTTAAACAAAAGGTTTAATTAGGTATGCTAACGCTAGGGTTCGTTGTGTTAACAAACTAAAATGTTGTTGTTTGCCGTTGCATAAAATGTTACAGGAAATATTGTACCCCACGTATTGACATCAGCGGTGTAAAACTTTAACCCAAATGGATAAGAATTTGCTCACGTTTTGATGACGCCATTTGCAGTTTTTAATGTCATGACTCAAGGCGTGTCACTTTGTGTTCAGAGGATAGGATCGTTCTATTTATAGCTCTCTTGGGATTCACTAACACCAGGCACGAGATTAGCATGGCTTTTTGGAACCCCCAAAACGCCCCCCCCCCACAAGCTGATGGAGTGGTTCACAATTTGTTCATTGATTAGAGTGAGACAAGATACACAATACTTCCACCCTGATATTTCACTGTAACAAGTGACAAAACATACAGTTGCTGACACTCTGACCTCTCATTTTGACAAGACTTAATCCTCTCAACCATCACCATTAACTGTGACAAGATTCGATGGCACTAGTGCAAGACTCAGGGGAGGATGAAGACTGCACGGGGCCACTGTCTGCAATTCAAACTGGGGCCCTATCCAGCCAGCGTCCTTTTAAATAAAATGATTGCTAGCAGCTAATATAAGACTGTAACTTGTAAATAAATAGTCCATTGGTTCCTTGTTCATGCTTTATCTGTACTGTGGGGTCGGCCTTCCCAGCCAAAAAGATTATTCATGAAAAAAAACCGAACACAAAGAAATAACTGTTTGCCGGTATCCTAAAATTGAGTGTAAAAAGACAAATGAAAAAAAAATCCACCACTGGGAATAGATCCCTACATCACTTGCACCACAAGCCTACACACTTCCATACGACCAGTGGGAATAGATCCCTACATCACTTGCACCACAAGCCTACACACTTTCATACGACAAGGAGAGCTTAATGACGATTATTAATTAAAAGAATATAAACAATTTTCTTTAATAGTATCGATCCCTTATTAAGCCTATCAAATCAGGTTTTTCGATCACTGAGACTATCGGATCCGAATAGCGATAAGATAAATAGATCATATTTTATTAATTTATTTAATTTATATTTTTAGTGATTGATGCAAACATTTGTCCGCCCTTATTATAAAATATACTAAGTTTGGGGGCCCTTAAATCATTGGGGGCCCTTAAATCATTGGGGGCCCTTAAATCAGTGGGGGCCCTTAAATCATTGGGGCCCTTAACTAATTGGGGGCCCCTGCCTTTAGTCCGTTCAGCCCACCCTCCCCACCCTTAATCCGCCAGAGGCAAGACTGACATCAAACATCTTCCTCCTGATATGTGCTTTGATTTGTATGTCTTTCGAGATATTCACTGGTGTCCTGTCACTGTTCACATAAACTTACAGATTTTTATAATTTATAAAAGGAATGTACCACAAATAACATATCGTTTAGTGAAATAAACATTTTCTGTGGAGACTACAAATAAAGAAAATAGGTGCAACAAAGTCTCCAAAAAAAAACAAACAAATGAGGTGCAAAAAGTCTCAAATAAACAAATGAGGTGCAACAAAGTCTCAAATAAACAAATGAGGTGCAACAAAGTCTCAAATAAACAAATGAGGTGCAACAAAGTCTCAAATAAACAAATGAGGTGCAACAAATTCTCAAATAAACAAATGAGGTGCAACAAAGTCTCAAATAAACAAATGAGGTGCAACAAAGTCTCAAATAAACAAATGAGGTGCAACAAAGTCTCAAATAAACAAATGAGGTGAATAAAAGCCTCAATAAAAAGTGGGGTGTAAAAAGAGCCTTAAATAAACCATTGAGGGATAACATCGCCTCAAATAAACAAACGACGCTCAACAAAGCTGCAGACGTTGCTCACCTTGACGCACAAAATCGTTAAATTTTCAATGAATGAAATGCCAATATTTTAATATTCATTATCTCTCAACCTATGATCCATTAAAATCAAAGTTAATCGCCATGAGAGATCGATGTAATCCGATATTGTACGCCCAGTGTGACCCCTATTGGCTTAGCGTAATACCTTTTCTACCTGGATTAACCGATGACCGTTTTTACCTGATCATATTTCAGGCGCAGACCTCCAGGAACTAATCGACTTTTTGGAATATTTTAAGCGCTTCATTGTCCATGTCTCCTCTGGAGGACGCGGCGAGGGCGAAGTGAAGCAAATTAAATCCCCATCGTAACGGCCGTCATCAAAGCGGGTGCCAAATTAAGCAGCGCCCCTATGTACCGCCATTGTTGGTTGTAATGCCGACTTGACCTGAACACAAAGTTATTACCAGTTTTAAATAATATTCTTTAAGGAAAGATTAACAAGCAAAGAGGGAGTTTGCTAAACGGGAGGTCGCTCGCTAAAAGGGAGATTGCTCTGTGGGAAATGGGTCAAACAAAAAGAGAATTTAAAAGAGAGATTTTTTTTCCAAAGAGAGGTAGGTGTTTATTATTCAAGGTGACTTTGTTCATTGGGAGATTTTTCAATGGGAGATTTTTTAAGGGGAGATTGTTCAATAGGAGATTGTTTAAGGGGAGATTGTTCAAGGTGACATGTTCAATGTGATATTTTTCAAGGAGAGTTTGTTCAAGCGGTATTTGGTCAAAAGTTTAGTTGGAGATTATTTAAGAGAAGATTCAGAGAAAAGCAGACTTCTTGCTTGTAGAAACTTGAAAAGATTTTAAAAGTGAATGTAGGCGATATGACACGAGATTCAGGGCGACGTCATCAAAGATTCGGTGTATGTACGAGTTGACATTTAAAGTGAAGAGTTTACAACGACTCGGACTTACTTACAAAATCTTTGCCATGGCATTTTACCCACTCCATCCCATACACACATTCCCCCCCCCAGTCCTTAACTCCATATTATCAATATACATAATTTGCAATCTCTGTCACGGCTATCTGCCATGTCTGTCCGTGACGCTACTAATTTTAGAAAGCAGCGCACCAAATAACTGCATCAAAAAAGAACTCTTTTGGAACGGCCGCATACAATTGTTCAATAGGGAAATAAATGAATAAAATAAAAAATAAATGAAAAATCTGTATTACATTATTTTGTTATTCTGATGTGCATTTTTTCGAAATAAATAGATTTCAGCTGAAATTTATTTATTTTGACATATTCCGTCATTTTTGACGGGTAATACGCTAGTAGCATCAGAAATGTTCATTAATTATTTGATTTCACGCTATTTTCCCCTGAATGTTTTTTATTAAATATATCCTAAGACTTTTTTTGCTCTTGTTCACGACAAATGTTTTGGTAGATTGAAACAATATTTAAAGAGGTCCCATGTTAAAAGTAAGACTTTAACTTCTGACATACCTGCCACTCTTACTACTACCCTTGTTTAAGCCTTTCTTGTGCTGGATTAGATTAAACCATAAAATGACGATGAAAATAAAGTGGTTTTCCAAAGACAACGGAAAATGTCAGGAGAATTTATTGACGACATCTTCAACAATTTGACGCATGCTGGGAAATCATCTCCGGAAGACGCCATAAAAGGGGGAATTAATCGGTGTAAAAGTTTGAAATAGTTGAGGGGTGGTGGAAGACAAGACAAGGATAAAGGGGATTAACTGGCAAGTGGTGCCTTGGGAAGACTTCAATATGTGGGGATGACGCAATCAATCAATCATGATTGTATGTTCAACGGGGGACTTGATCAATTCAAGAACATTAAAATAATTGAAAGATGTGAAAACTTCTGTTTCATCTTCATAGACCATACAGTCACACTATTGTCCCACTTTTTGTGGGTTGAACACAGTTAGATTATTGTGACATGGTTCTCTCCTTTTATAACGCACATCCCACTAACGCATGACGTAAAATACACAAACTTAACACCAGCAAGTAGAATTGATAATTGCCTGCACACCAGCAACTATCAGCCGTGTTCATACTCTTTGACAAATATGAGAGTCACCCCTAAACAACAAACCGAGTCCCAGCGCTCGGGGCGCCAGCGCGTGCACATGATTATCGTTGCACCCTCGTTTCCTTGTCAGAAGACGCTGTCCCGTGTCTAGAAGTAATAAATGACATCCGTTCAGTAGAGGTTCCAAAACGTTGCGTGACATCTAATGTCCAGGCTGGTGCGCATAATTTTAACGCGAGTGTAATCCAATACTTTCTTCAAGTTCTCACGCCTGACTGATTCATGTTGAATTGTTGGATCTCTTTAAACAAAATTCAATAACCGACATTTTAGAATATTTTGTATTATACACAAATTCTTCTTGCGTGATTGCATAATTTGTAGGGTAACTTGTCATTTCAGGGGCGCCAAATTTCAGAGGGGTGCAAGCAGCCGATTCAAAACTATATGATAGAGGAACTAAGAGCAAAGTAGTAATAATGCATAAGGCAATTAATTTCCACTTCGATTTATATCACAAAAATCTAATTGAAAAATCAGATAGAAACAGCGATTTAAAAAAAAATATTATGTTTCATATAGAACAAACACGAATCCTCCTCCTTCCCGAATTAAATCCGAGAGTGGAAAAGGTTTTCTGAACAAACCATGAAAACCACCACACTATCGACATTTAAAAATAAATTTACAAATTAAATGCAATATGAGATACAAACTATATATAGGCATATGACGCTTACATCCAAGTTAGAATGTAATGCCTTACCTTTACTATCACAGACGCTCCTTCTTTACGGAAGTTTAATGCGTCCTACGCTTAATCTATGGCTTAAGTCTAGTCTTCTATTTTTATTAGAGTGTTAAAAGTTGATTGTGTATTCGTGTTTCTGGTTTGTTTTCACTAATGTTGTTACTCTTGTCTATTGGTGTTTCTGGTTTGTTTCATTAATGTTGTTACTCTTGTCTATTGATGTTTCTGGTTTGTTTCATTAATGTTGTTACTCTTGTCTATTGGTGTTTCTGGTTTGTTTCATTAATGTTGTTACTCTTGTCTATTGGTGTTTCTGGTTTGTTTCATTAATGTTGTTACTCTTGTCTATTGATGTTTCTGGTTTGTTTCATTAATGTTGTTACTCTTGTCTATCGGTGTTTCTGGTTTGTTTCATTAATGTTGTTACTCTTGTCTATTGGTGTTTCTGGTTTGTTTCATTAATGTTGTTACTCTTGTCTATTGGTGTTTCTGGTTTGTTTCACTAATGTTGTTACTCTTGTCTATCGGTGTTTCTGGTTTGTTTCATTAATGTTGTTACTCTTGTCTATTGGTGTTTCTGGTTTGTTTCATTAATGTTGTTACTCTTGTCTATTGGTAATATTCACCAGTAATGAATTTTGCTTCCCTTCATAAAAAAAATTGTTCTAGTTTATCTATGTTATCTCTGGTAGATGGAATTCTCCATACTGAAGATGCATATTCTAGTATAGGTATAATAAACAGTTTATAGCGGCATTCTAATTTTATGTTATTCTTTCATTTGTAAGTTTCTATTTATAAAGCCAAAAAAATGGCCGAATAATTTAATTATTTTGTTAGCTTGTGGATTCCATCATATTTTAAAAAAAAATTAATATGATTACACCAACGCTCTTTCCATTTTAGTTTAGAACTTTTTTTCCCCACGAATGAAATAGTTTGCAATCAATTGTTTTTTCTTTGATTCACTTAACATTTAATAATTTTCTTGAAGGATGACATGATGCAACTGATTTCCTATGCTTGTAATTCATTTAAGTCTTCTTGTCTGATTCTAATAAATATTGAGCAGTCAATAACACTGACATTGTTAAAAGTTTATAGATTAAACCAGTTTTCAATACACTATGAAATCCTTTTGCTCGAAATGGCGCAAAACAACAAAACAAAATTTATTACAGTTACATAAAAAGTAAAAACACGTTTTCAGAAATTCCGACCGCTATAGTGAAGTTACAACGTTGAAGTAATAAATTACTTTTCACGATATTTTATTAGAAATGAATGCTATAAAAAGGACCTATCCCATAAAGACTTCAAACTTATGGCCAGCAATTCCACGGAACCTAAAGGCACAGACCACGAGGCGAGTTTTATGTTGTTTGTAAATGCGCGCTGACTTCACGGGAACTATTTGATGCAGCTACGAGGGGCAGGCACCATCGGGCCCACAGCAAACGGGCAGACGTACTAGAGAAAAGATAAAAACCGCTACTTACGCTCTGTCGGACGTAGTGAAATTTCCGCGGCAGATCTTAGGGCCGAGCGTGGAGTACCGTCTAGAGGGTCATCTCGGGCCTGTTCTCAAAGGTTCGGGCCATCTACTGATTGGTCTTGTTGGTTGGGGCACAGATAAGAGCAGTTGGTTTTAGTATGGGGACCGCTTCCTTAATGACTGCACTTGTATAAGTTCTCTGTCAGGGCGAACTCTAAAGAGAGATGACAAATAGACGTGTTTGAAGTTTTGAAGCTAAAAAAGAAAAAAAAATGTTTTCCATGTGACCTAGTGTTATTGTTGTCGATGCTGCTCTATAAGATTGTAATGATGTCTCTAAGATTGTAATGGTGTCTCTAAGATTCACCCATGCGCATGACATCAAAGAAATATGTTAGGATCGATTTTCAGAAAAGGCAGGGGGGGGGTGGTTATATAATGTGATTCAAAATTAGAAGATGTTAATTTGCAAGAGATAGTTTTGCAAACATAAAACTTTGGTTTAACTTTGAATTAAAACACCATTTGTGAATAGGAAGTATTCAGTCTTTTCATGCGACCATGAATTTCTTCTGGTAGGTTCCCGTGTCCTCAAGTGCGCCTTGAATTTACAGAACAAAATGCGTTGTAGTTATTTCTATTTCAGAAAACAAATTAGAATTATTTGTTTGATTTGTGCAAGCTTCCATCAATTTGTATTTCAACTGAATGTTCAGCCTGTGAACATTAGCGTCATATTAAGTCATGAAGAGTTAAAATCGTATACCTTAATAAACATCATTAACTATTCTTGACACTCTCTAGAAAAATAACTAAATGAGACAATATGTTTGATTCTGTATTGTATGTGTCTTGTTTGTATTGCGTCTAAGTTATGACTGTAGACAAACTTTTTTGTTTCCTCTAGTGTCTGAATAGTACAGGTGTATCATTTGTTATCTTTCTCTTTCGTATCCGTCCGTGTAGTGTCCGTGTTGTGTCAGTGAATGTCCGTGTTGTGTCCGTGTAGTGTCAGTGAATGTCCGTGTTGTGTCAGTGAATGTCCGTGTTGTGTCAGTGAATGTCCGTGTTGTGTCAGTGAATGTCCGTGTTGTGTCAGTGAATGTCCGTGTTGTGTCCGTGTAGTAGCCGTGTTGTGTCGATGAAATGTCCGTGTTGTGTCGGTTAAATGTCCATGTTGTGTCAGTGAATGTCCGTGTTTTGTCGGTGAAATGTCCGTGTTGTGTCGGTGAAATGTCCGTGTTGTGTCGGTGAAATGTCCGTGTTGTGTCGGTGAAATGTCCGTGTTGTGTCGGTGAAATGTCCGTGTTGTGTCGATGTAGTGTCCCAGTATTTTAGACTTTGTTCGTTTCCAAGAACGAGGCTTTGCTAATTTACCTTTTCAAATCTGTTCCCAGTAAAGAGAATAACATTTGGTTAATTCCTCTTACTCCAGGTATACACCCCGAGATGGCCAGTGTGACACAGAAACTAGCCCACTATTGGTCACGTGACAAGGACAGACGAGAACAAGGTCAGGGGTCAAATAAGCCTCGTAATTGTTTTTCTGTCTCAAACATGAGGTTTATATGAGCTGAGCACGCCATGGGATTAGGGTGAGTAGTCCTCTAATCCGCCCTCAGACAAACTGTTGATTGGTATTGAAATGATGAGCGGCCCATTACTCCTTAGTTGAGAGAACTCTGACCTTGTATAAGGAGGCTTGGGGGTGAACACTTTGTTTATTCATTTTGTAAACTTCGTACAAATTTGAATTGAATTATTGAGATGTAAATAAATACTATCCCAGTGATGGCGAACCTGTTTGGGGTCGAGTGCCCGAAATTCAACTGTCGCCTCGTCCGTTGCTGTATACATTTTGTCTTGGATCATGGGATTTTTCTGTCGTGCTTGTCTATAACTATTTCAGAAATGGCCACTCATGACATATAATATGCAAATTCCCTCTAACCCCCCCCCCACACACACACACACCAAGTGGGCTATGATATATTTTTTAAATTATGCTTGATGTCGTCTCTTGTTGGGGTTATGAAGACCTGTTCATCCGCAGGTTCAAATTTAATCTTAGCTGTGCAGCCGGAGATGATCCCCCATTTTTACGTCACGCGGATGTGTATGTGACGCGTCATTCAGAACGGAGACGTATTGTTCTGAAAATATTAGCTGAACTTGTATGCTTCGATGGCACACAATAAAATGAAAATAAAATCAGAAAAGAAACAGACACATAAAAAAGCGTCACTTAAGGCGATGGCCCGGAACCTGATATCAGAATAACAATCAAAGACCAAACATTTTTAGCCTCCGCCTGTTAGAGCAGGGCCTGGCCAGCCGGTAACGGAGTTATTACTGGAACACGAAAACTGTCCATTACGGGGACATAACTCAGCGGTGCATCCGACTCCTGTTGACCCCCAACCCTCACCCCCAGAAACGTCGACGACAACCGAGGGCGCCGTAGAGAGGTGCCACCCTGACAAGGACAGAGTGGTCAGGGGTCACCGGGGGGATCTCCCCCCCCCCGTCTTGTGTTTTCTAATGAGTGTTAACGGTTTATTGACTGCAGTCACGTGAGGATGGCGTAGAGGTTCCCAGTCCTCTAATGAAGGCCAATGGATGAGGGGATGGGGCCCAGGGGGGGGGGAACTCATTTAGGATTAGCTGTGATACGCCTCTGTGGGGATGTCTGCCTCCTAATGAGGGATTCCGAAACGTTGTGTATATCTGTACTTCAAAATTTCAACGTGTTGTATTTCTATACATCAAAATACAATTTTGTTTATATCTGTACCTCACAATTAAATCTTGTGTATATCTGGACCTCAAAATTCAATGTGGTGTATATATCTACCTAAGAATTCAGTCAAGTTCAATAATCTTAAAAGATATGATCCATTTACACTTTTTTATTTCTATTTAAAAAGCGGGGCCACTATGGTGAAGATAGAATTGAATTTGAGAAGTTTTTATCCTTTGATGACATCATTGTTGTTTAATAATTTTTCAAAGATAAAAATAAATAAAACATAACAATATAAATTTGACTTTTTTAATCAATATATTTGCTTTAAATCTTATGAAAATTTTTTCTTTCTTTTTACTATTAAAAAGTGACACTAAAAAAGTAAATAAATTGAACATTACCATTGGTATAAGATTTCTATTCTTTATATGAAATGAAAATCACCAGTAAAATTAGAATTCTATTCTTTGTATCAAATGAAAATCGCCTTTGTTATAAGAATAGCTAATTCCTTAAAGCTGCTAATAAGAAGAAGATGGTGACCCCCCTCCCCCTCACCCCACAATGCTTCATATCTCACTTCTTCTTTATCCCGCTTCAATTCTGGTTTCCCCTTCTCACGACATGCTCTATAGTCTACCTCTTGTAACACCACCTTTAAATCGTATCATATCCCTCCTGGTTACCTCACACTTTCCCAGCCTTGCCCTACCCTCCCACCATGAGACTAACGTGTCTATGTCAATGAAGACACACTTGCCCTACCCTCCCACCATGAGACTAACTTGTCTATGTCAATGAAGACACACTTGCCCTACCCTCCCACCATGAGACTAACTTGTTTATGTAAATGAAGACACACTTGCCCTACCCTCCCACCATGAGACTAACTTGTCTATGTCAATGAAGACACACTTGCCCTACCTTCCCACAATGAGACTAACTTGTCTATGTCAATGAAGACACACTTGCCCCACCATGAGACTAACGTGTCTATGTCAATGAAGACACACTTGCCCCACCATGAGACTAACTTGTCTATGTCAATGAAGACACACTTGCCCCACCATGAGACTAACTTGTCTATGTCAATGAAGACACACTTGCCCCACCATGAGACTAACGTGTCTATGTCAATGAAGACACACTTGCCCCACCATGAGACTAACGTGTCTATGTCAATGAAGACACACTTGCCCCACCATGAGACTAACGTGTCTATGTCAATGAAGACACACTTGCCCCACCATGAGACTAACTTGTCTATGTCAATGAAGACACACTTGCCCCACCATGAGACTAACGTGTCTATGTCAATGAAGACACAAGCTACGAAACGTCTTCAATTGTCTTTGATGGATGACGTCATTATGGTCAACTCCTAGCCGACATGTTGGGCTCTTAGCTTCCATTAGAAGTGTTCCTCTGTCCATTACCGTTGTATTGGGGGGGTAGGGGGAGTTGGGGGGGGGGAAGTGGTTCTCTTGTAGGGGTACAGCACGCACTGTGTTGGCACTCGTGGACAGATGGAGTGTTGGTCAGGATGAAGGGGAGACAAGGGGAAAGTGAGAAATAACTCTCTTTGCTACTTCTAACATAACACAAATATTAGAGAAACATTTTAGCTGTTGATTTTGGTACGAGTGTATGGCATTGTGCTGATCAGTTTATGTTAAAAGATCATGGGATTAAGCTGATCAGTGTATGTTAAAAGGTCATGGGATTAAGATGATTAGTTTATGTTAAAAGGTCATGGGATTTAGCTATTTAAATAATAAACACAAGAATATGTCATTTTGCCTATTTTATTTTACAGACGCATTTTCAATGACGTAATATACTGACAAGTGTAAAATATGATCTATAACCAAAAGACTAGTATTGAAAATCTAGTAATGAAAGCCTAGTATTGAAAGTCTTTGGTATATGTTGTTCACGTTTCTGTTAAAATAATCGTTTGTATCCAGCCTCACATACTTGAAATTCAAGGTAAATCATTTGGAAAACAATATTTGTTTCGAAAATCAATTTAAATACAACTGAAAAGACTTTCTTTGCCTTATTTAGTTTCAGGTAAATGTATAACATAAAAACAGGGTATTAGTAGGGCTGACAGGACGTAACACAGCAGCGAACGTTTCGGCAAAGAGCCTTCCTCAACGAACAAATAGTACACAAATGAAACGAATATAACGAAATAATAAAAACACTAAGCTGTTGTGAAATCCAAGTAGTCCAGTAGAGATCATTTAGTTTCAGGCAGTTTTCGCTACTCGACCATCAAACATTATTGCTAAAAACTCTGCAAAATTATTTTGGGATTTCTGGCTCAGTTCTGGCTTGGTTTCAATCATACTTATCTAACAGATCACATGTGGTATCAGTAGATGGCTGTATTTCTAACAGAGCTGACTTGGTTTATGGTATGCCCCAAGGCTCCGTTTTGGGTCCAGTAATTTTCGTAATGTATACAAGGCCATTACTTCTACTGCTCGAAAAGCATTCAGTTAAAAGCCAATCATTTGCAGATGATACTCAGCTATACACTCACACTGATCCCTCTGATATTGACTGCACTGTCCAATTGATGCAGGAGTGCATTGGTGAGGTAAAGTCTTGGATGACTTTCAGCAAGCTCGAGCTAAATAATGATAAGACAGAAGCACTCGTATTTTGCAACAATAAATCACGCAGTACTTTGTCTCTTCCGAATTCTATTCAGGTAGCTAGTTCTGATATACTGTTCAAAACATCGACTAGGAATCTTGGCTACATTATTTCTGACAACATGTCTACCAACAACTTCATCAATCACATCTGTCGCTCTGCCTACACCGCCATTAGTCAGATCAGCTCAATCCGTCATTACTTAACCAGTTATTGCAACAAAAACTCTATTATATATAGTCTGTGCTCTTGTTCTAGCTCGTATTGATTATTGCAATTCTCTTCTGTCAGGTGCACCAAAACAATGCATTGAAAAACTACAGAAAGTTCATAATTCAGCTGCCAGACTAGTTCTTAAGGCAAAAAAACATGACCATGTTACTCTGCTACTTTACTCACTTCATTTGCTACCTATACAAGCCCGAATTGATTACAAACTGACTTTTCTCTGTCACAACTTCTTTTCTGACTCATTTCCTTCCTATCTTACTGAACTTCTGTCGGTCTACTCGCCCAGTCGTCAGCTACGCTCTTCTGCAGACACGCGCATTCTCTGTGTTCCTAAGACACGAACTAAAACTTTTGGCGAAAGGTCGTTCTCTTTTTGTACAAACAATGGAATTCTCTACCATTACACATCCTTAGTTTTCTAACTACCAAGTCCTGCAAGACTGCACTTACGACGCATCTTTTCAAAAGTTATTTACACAATTAATGAAACATTTATTTTAATGATTAACGTAACTTATGTGTAACGTACTGTCCTTTATGTTGTTATTATGATATAAATGGTTATTTAATTATTATATGTATGTTATGATCTCCATGTTAAGCGCTGTGAGCCCAGTTCCTTGCTGGGCTAAAGCGCTATATAAGTTATCAATTTATTATAATTATTATTATTATTATTATTATTATTATTATAATTGGGTTAATTCTGCTTCGTCTGTAAGAATCGTGGTCAGGGACCATGGGAGTCCCTCATATGTTCGGTCAACTGCGTCTTCAAGGTAGAAAATCACAGAGCCCGTAGTTTCACAAATAGTGCACAGTATGAGGCCTGGGAATAAAAATAATAATTTCGTTCTATACATGAACGAATGACCCCCTTTCCACAAGTTTATGGCCTCCACTAACGAGCAGGGGAATGTGTGGCCAGCACAATGCCCCAGGGGCTTTGCCAGTACCTGGGCTCGAACCCGCGACTCGGGATATGCCTCGGATCGATAGTCCAGTGCGCTACCACTTAGACCACCGCGCCCCTGTTCTATACATGGTATAGTGTGAAATAACTTCCTAATAAAAATGTAGAAATCACCCAACAGATTTTTGCAGTTGAAGAATACAACAAAAGTCAGTTTATAAAAATACTTATCAACGCGTTTCTTCATGCTCTTAATCGGTATTTTTAAATGGTTGGACCATGCGAAATCTTCAAAGTAGAAAATTGAGGCACACAAATATGTATACAGACATACCAACAAATGTAAAGTTTAATTATGAGGCACGGAAAATGTTGTTGTTTTTTTGGCAATTACCTTCATCAGTAAAACAAAACCAAAGATTATTATAAAAAGCAATTTCATAGACATTGTGTATTTTAATAAGCAGTTAAGTTTATTTTAAAATCTCCTGTTTGCCATAAAGTTTTATTTCACATTACCCAGAAAGCCTGCGCTCCTCCGACGACTTAATACCTGCACGGCTAATGGACGCATCCGGTCCCGCCTGCCGCCACTTGCACGAGGCACCAGGTGAGAACGGCTCTGAATAAAACATTTATTTGGTCAAGTGTCGCATCAGCTGAGACGACAGGGGACGTAAGTGTGAAAGTGCCACCGGTGGGTGTCACGACCTGGCGGCACAATTGTCTGTATGTCCGCGGGGAGCGGAGGCAAGACATGTGTTAATGGAAGCTAATGTCACCGAAAGGTGAGTTTTAGTGGCCGTACAGAGGCTTATATTAGAACTCAGCACGTTGGGGCCTTTTTTGAAAGTCCAACCCTCATGAATTTCGCTTTCATTTTTTACACACAGACACACAGACAAAAATAACTAATGACTATTCTATGATATAAAATGCTAAAAAAATATTTTAAGTACATAAAAAAGAATTGACTAGCTAAATGGGCCACACACAATATGTTCTGATAAAGCTACTCATGGTGTAAGCATAATAAATGTACAACATGAAACGTTTCGGTTCATTGGGTCTTCTGTTTAACAAAAAATAACGGCGACAGCAATATAAGAAGGCATTCACATTAGTTCAAATGAAATCTAATTACGAACGAACTCTAATTACTATCTTTTATATATGTTTTTTTAAAGTAATGAATAACTTTTAACAAGCAAACTAATTGTCTCCATAAAACAAAGGTAAAATGTAGATGATTTTTTATTCATACAAGGAATGAACTTAAGAATACAATAGTCAACGTTTGGTAGCCCAGGACAGCGTTCACGTTAGCCACGGATCATTATACTCCCACACTTGAGTTATCACAGACCATGGGAGACAGTACGAGATTCCAGCCTTAGGTCGGTACACTTCCAGAGAGATCGAAAGGTCAAAGGGACGACTGTGAGATAGGAGGTGGCAGTGGAGATAGCGTGGAAGAGAGAGGCGGGCGACAAGGTGAGCTATCATTGTGGTTAGGGGATGACCATTACAGGGTAGAGCAAGGGAGGGGAGAGAGAGAAAGAAGAGAGAAACCTTATCACAACATGGAGCACACCGGACAAGCTCCTCTTAGGGTCAAGGTCATTATTTTAAAGTTTTCCCAGACTCTCTTCGGAAGTCTATTCACCGAGTGTACACAGTACACACAGATCAATTGCTCGTTATTTTCTTCTCAACATTAGGTTGTGTACTACAATGAGATTTCATTCATGCTTTGGTTCATGGGCTAGTCCTCAAATTACAGATAGCAGCAAATGTAGAAACTTAATTGACAGAGAGGCACTTGGAGATTTGATACTGCACAAAAGGTGCACTCAGAATAGTAATGCCATGGTCATTACAGACATACCTTGGTCAGTACTACATACCTTGGTCAGTACAGTCATACCCTGGTCAGTACAGGCATACCTTGGTCAGTACAGACATACCTTGGTCAGTACAGACATACCTTGGTCAGTACAGACATACCTTGGTCGGTACAGACATACCCTGGTCAGTACAGACATACCTTGGTCAGTACAGACATACCTTGGTCAGTACAGACATACCTTGGTCAGTACAGACATACCTTGGTCAGTACAGACATACCTTGGTCAGTACAGACATACCTTGGTCAGTCGAGTCATACCTTGGTCAGTCCAGTCATATCTGGGTCAGGACATTCATACCTTAGTCAGTACAGTCATACCTCGGTTAGTACTACATACCTTGGTCAGTACTATATACCTTGGTCAGTACAGTCATACCTTGGTCAGTACTACATACCTTGGTCAGTACAGTCATACCTTGGTCAGTACTACATACCTTGGTCAGTACAGACATACCTTGGTCAGTACAGACATACCTTGGTCAGTACTACATACCTTGGTCAGTACTACATACCTTGGTCAGTACAGACATACCTTGGTCAGTACTACATACCTTGGTCAGTACAGTCATACCTTGGTCAGTACTACATACCTTGGTCAGTACAGTCATACCTTGGTCAGTACTACATACCTTGGTCAGTACTACATACCTTGGTCAGTACTACATACCTTGGTCAGTACTACATACCTTGGTCAGTACTACATACCTTGGTCAGTACTACATACCTTGGTCAGTACTACATACCTTGGTCAGTACTACATACCTTGGTCAGTACTACATACCTTGGTCAGTACTACATACCTTGGTCAGTACTACATACCTTGGTCAGTACTACATACCTTGGTCAGTACTACATACCTTGGTCAGTACTATATACCTTGGTCAGTACTATATACCTTGGTCAGTACTACATACCTTGGTCAGTACTACATACCTTGGTCAGTACTACATACCTTGGTCAGTACTATATACCTTGGTCAGTACTATATACCTTGGTCAGTACTATATACCTTGGTCAGTACTACATACCTTGGTCAGTACTACATACCTTGGTCAGTACTACATACCTTGGTCAGTACTACATACCTTGGTCAGTACTACATACCTTGGTCAGTACTACATACCTTGGTCAGTACTACATACCTTGGTCAGTACTATATACCTTGGTCAGTACTACATACCTTGGTCAGTACTATATACCTTGGTCAGTACTACATACCTTGGTCAGTACTACATACCTTGGTCAGTACTATATACCTTGGTCAGTACTATATACCTTGGTCAGTACTACATACCTTGGTCAGTACTACATACCTTGGTCAGTACAGTCATACCTTGGTCAGTACTATATACCTTGGTCAGTACTACATACCTTGGTCAGTACTATATACCTTGGTCAGTACAGTCATACCTTGGTCAGTACTACATACCTTGGTCAGTACAGTCATACCTTGGTCAGTACTATATACCTTGGTCAGTACTACATACCTTGGTCAGTACAGTCATACCTTGGTCAGTACTACATACCTTGGTCAGTACAGTCATACCTTGGTCAGTACTACATACCTTGGTCAGTACAGTCATACCTTGGTCAGTACTATATACCTTGGTCAGTACAGTCATACCTTGGTCAGTACTATAGACCTTGGTCAGTACTATATACCTTGGTCAGTACAGTCATACCTTGGTCAGTACTACATACCTTGGTCAGTACTACATACCTTGGTCAGTACAGTCATACCTTGGTCAGTACTACATACCTTGGTCAGTACAGTCATACCTTGGTCAGTACTACATACCTTGGTCAGTACAGTCATACCTTGGTCAGTACTATATACCTTGGTCAGTACAGTCATACCTTGGTCAGTACTATAGACCTTGGTCAGTACTATATACCTTGGTCAGTACAGTCATACCTTGGTCAGTACTACATACCTTGGTCAGTACTACATACCTTGGTCAGTACTATATACCTTGGTCAGTACTACATACCTTGGTCAGTACTACATACCTTGGTCAGTACTATATACCTTGGTCAGTACAGTCATACCTTGGTCAGTACTACATACCTTGGTCAGTACAGTCATACCTTGGTCAGTACTACATACCTTGGTCAGTACTACATACCTTGGTCAGTACTACATACCTTGGTCAGTACTATATACCTTGGTCAGTACAGTCATACCTTGGTCAGTACTACATACCTTGGTCAGTACAGTCATACCTTGGTCAGTACTACATACCTTGGTCAGTACAGACATACCTTGGTCAGTACTACATACCTTGGTCAGTACTACATACCTTGGTCAGTACTACATACCTTGGTCAGTACTATATACCTTGGTCAGTACAGTCATACCTTGGTCAGTACTACATACCTTGGTCAGTACAGTCATACCTTGGTCAGTACTACATACCTTGGTCAGTACAGACATACCTTGGTCAGTACTACATACCTTGGTCAGTACAGTCATACCTTGGTCAGTACTACATACCTTGGTCAGTACAGACATACCTTGGTCAGTACTACATACCTTGGTCAGTACAGTCATACCTTGGTCAGTACTACATACCTTGGTCAGTACAGTCATACCTTGGTCAGTACTACATACCTTGGTCAGTACTACATACCTTGGTCAGTACTACATACCTTGGTCAGTACTACATACCTTGGTCAGTACTACATACCTTGGTCAGTACAGTCATACCTTGGTCAGTACTATATACCTTGGTCAGTACAGTCATACCTTGGTCAGTACTACATACCTTGGTCAGTACTACATACCTTGGTCAGTACAGTCATACCTTGGTCAGTACTATATACCTTGGTCAGTACAGTCATACCTTGGTCAGTACTACATACCTTGGTCAGTACAGTCATACCTTGGTCAGTACTATATACCTTGGTCAGTACAGTCATACCTTGGTCAGTACTACATACCTTGGTCAGTACTACATACCTTGGTCAGTACAGTCATACCTTGGTCAGTACTATATACCTTGGTCAGTACAGTCATACCTTGGTCAGTACTACATACCTTGGTCAGTACTATATACCTTGGTCAGTACTATATTCCTTGGTCAGTACTATATACCTTGGTCAGTACAGTCATACATTGGTCAGTACTACATACCTTGGTCAGTACAGTCATACCTTGGTCAGTACTATATACCTTAGTCAGTACAGTCATACCTTGGTCAGTACTACATACCTTGGTCAGTACAGTCATACCTTGGTCAGTACTATATACCTTGGTCAGTACAGTCATACCTTGGTCAGTACTACATACCTTGGTCAGTACTACATATGTTGGTCAGTACAGTCATACCTTGGTCAGTACTACATACCTTGGTCAGTACAGTCATACCTTGGTCAGTACTATATACCTTGGTCAGTACAGTCATACCTTGGTCAGTACTACATACCTTGGTCAGTACAGTCATACCTTGGTCAGTACTATATACCTTGGTCAGTACAGTCATACCTTGGTCAGTACTACATACCTTGGTCAGTACTATATACCTTGGTCAGTACTACATACCTTGGTCAGTACAGTCATACCTTGGTCAGTACTATATACCTTGGTCAGTACAGTCATACCTTGGTCAGTACTACATACCTTGGTCAGTACTATATACCTTGGTCAGTACTATATACCTTGGTCAGTACTATATACCTTGGTCAGTACTATATACCTTGGTCAGTACTACATACCTTGGTCAGTACAGTCATACCTTGGTCAGTACAGTCATACCTTGGTCAGTACTATATACCTTGGTCAGTACAGTCATACCTTGGTCAGTACTACATACCTTGGTCAGTACTATATACCTTGGTCAGTACTACATACCTTGGTCAGTACTACATACCTTGGTCAGTACAGTCATACCTTGGTCAGTACTATATACCTTGGTCAGTACTATATACCTTGGTCAGTACAGTCATACCTTGGTCAGTACTACATACCTTGGTCAGTACTATATACCTTGGTCAGTACTACATACCTTGGTCAGTACTACATACCTTGGTCAGTACAGTCATACCTTGGTCAGTACTATATACCTTGGTCAGTACTATATACCTTGGTCAGTACTACATACCTTGGTCAGTACTACATACCTTGGTCAGTACAGTCATACCTTGGTCAGTACTACATACCTTGGTCAGTACTATATACCTTGGTCAGTACTACATACCTTGGTCAGTACTATATACCTTGGTCAGTACTACATACCTTGGTCAGTACTACATACCTCGGTCAGTACTATATACCTTGGTCAGTACTACATACCTTGGTCAGTACTATATACCTTGGTCAGTACTATATACCTTGGTCAGTACTATATACCTTGGTCAGTACTACATACCTTGGTCAGTACTACATACCTTGGTCAGTACTACATACCTCGGTCAGTACTACATACCTCGGTCAGTACTATATACCTTGGTCAGTACTATATACCTTGGTCAGTACTACATACCTCGGTCAGTACTATATAACTTGGTCAGTACTACATACCTTGGTCAGTACTACATACCTCGGTCAGTACTATATACCTTGGTCAGTACTACATACCTTGGTCAGTACTACATACCTTGGTCAGTACAGTCATACCTTGGTCAGTACTATATACCTTGGTCAGTACAGTCATACCTTGGTCAGTACTATATACCTTGGTCAGTACAGTCATACCTTGGTCAGTACTATATACCTTGGTCAGTACTACATACCTTGGTCAGTACTATATACCTTGGTCAGTACAGTCATACCTTGGTCAGTACTACATACCTTGGTCAGTACAGTCATACCTTGGTCAGTACTATATACCTTGGTCAGTACTACATACCTTGGTCAGTACTACATACCTTGGTCAGTACTACATACCTTGGTCAGTACTACATACCTTGGTCAGTACTACATACCTTGGTCAGTACTATATACCTTGGTCAGTACTACATACCTTGGTCAGTGCTACATACCTTGGTCAGTACTATATACCTTGGTCAGTACTACATACCTTGGTCAGTACTACATACCTTGGTCAGTACAGTCATACCTTGGTCAGTACTATATACCTTGGTCAGTACTACATACCTTGGTCAGTACTACATACCTTGGTCAGTACAGTCATACCTTGGTCAGTACTATATACCTTGGTCAGTACTACATACCTTGGTCAGTACTATATACCTTGGTCAGTACAGTCATATCTGGGTCAGTACATTCATACCTTAGTCAGTACAGTCATACCTCGGTTAGTACTACATACCTTGGTCAGTACAGTCATACCTTGGTCAGTCCAGTCATACCTTGGTCAGTCCAGTCATACCTTGGTCAGTACTACATACCTTGGTCAGTACAGTCATATCTTGGCCTGTACAGTCATAACTTGGTCTGTACAAGCGTACCAACAAAGTGCTTTAGTACAGACTTCATTTACATGGCTTTAAAACTCAATCACCGACTGGTTGTTAAACGTACCTCAAGGAATGGGACCGACTTTCGACGTGGTTATTTTCCGCGACGTTCATAGTTTTAATTACTTCTGTGTCCTTGAAGTCATGCGCTCTAGAAATGATGCATTCGAATCACTCTATTCTATCTTCGCTCCCTAAAAACTGTTGCTCTATTTTTTTTTAAACACGTCAACAGAAGAGTACAATTTATGAAAGGTTTGCACGCAAATGAGCCATATTTGTCAGTTCCCACAACTCCAGCGTGCATTTAAGAGTTCTCGCCCATGCCCGTCGTGTGGGGTTCCTATGATGGTATTCCCATCTCCATATTTCTTAATGGTCCGTCTATCATGTAAGCATGGCGCCTTTGGGGTTGCCTGGCGATTAGAGGCTTCATTGAAACCGGTCTTTAAGCGAGGAACTTCTGTTGATTTCTCTTTCGTTATACTTCCTTATATTTTGATAACAATATGCTACTGATACGGGAATGAAATAGGAAGGTGTTACATATAAGATAGTGTTATAGATACGAAGGTGTTATAGATACGAAGGTGTCATAGATACGAAGGTGTTATAGATACGAAGGTGTTATAGATACGAAGGTGTCATAGATACGAAGGTGTTATAGATACGAAGGTGTCATAGATACGAAGGTGTCATATATACGAAGGTGTTATAGATACGAAGGTGTTATAGATACGAAGGTGTCATAGATACGAAGGTGTCATAGATACGAAGGTGTCATAGATACGAAGGTGTCATAGATACGAAGGTGTCATAGATACGAAGGTGTCATAGATACGAAGGTGTCATAGATACGAAGGTGTCATAGATACGAAGGTGTTATAGATACGAAGGTGTCATAGATACGAAGGTGTTATAGATACGAAGGTGTCATAGATACGAAGGTGTCATAGATACGAAGGTGTCATAGATACGAAGGTGTTATAGATACGAAGGTGTCATAGATACGAAGGTGTCATAGATACGAAGGTGTTATAGATACGAAGGTGTCATAGATACGAAGGTGTCATAGATACGAAGGTGTCATAGATACGAAGGTGTTATAGATACGAAGGTGTTATAGATACGAATGTGTCATAGATACGAAGGTGTCATAGATACGAAGGTGTTATAGATACGAAGGTGTCATAGATACGAAGGTGTCATAGATACGAAGGTATTATAGATACGAAGGTGTCATAAATACGAAGGTGTTATAGATACGAAGGTGTTATAGATACGAAGGTGTCATAGATACGAAGGTGTTAAGAAATTAGTACTGTATTCTGAAAAATTTATAAGTGTTTATTTTAAGGATATATTATAACATTAAACATGACATTTTGTTACGATTATAGCGATTAGGACAAGGATATATGGTAAGTGGATAAATTTATAAACACTAGATCTGATATTACAATTTCATTGCAATCTATGGGATCTAAACCTATAGAGATTATAATTCAATATTAAAATCTGTTAGCTGAACCTTTCGAAAGAATAATCTAAAAATAATCTGGGAACAATACTTTAGAAGCATTTTCATCCTTTTGTCAAAAAATTTCTAAATTGCATAAATTTTACATTTGACAAGTATCCACTTTTTTAAAACGACATAACACATTCCTGTAATAATACTTCAAAGAATCGATTTTAGTGCAATCATCACCACCCAATCATCACCACCCAATCATCACCACCCAATCATCACCACCCAATCATCACCACCCAATCATCACCACCCAATCATCACCACCCAATCATCACCACCCAATCATCACCACCCGATCATCACCACCCAATCATCACCACCAATCATCACCACCCAATCATCACCACCCAATCATCACCACCCAATCATCACCACCCAATCATCACCACCCAATCATCACCACCCAATCATCACCACCAATCATCACCACCCAATCATCACCACCCAATCATCACCACCCAATCATCACCACCCAATCATCACCATCCAATCATCACCACCCAATCATCACCACCCAATCATCACCACCCAATCATCACCACCCAATCATCACCACCCAATCATCACCACCCAATCATCACCACCCAATCATCACCACCCAATCATCACCACCCAATCATCACCACCCAATCATCGCCACCCAATCATCACCACCCAATCATCACCACCCAATCATCACCATCCAATCATCACCACCCAATCATCACCACCCAATCATCACCACCCAGCTTCCTAAACAAATCGGAAATCAGAGGAACTGATGGCGATATCAGAAAGTAGAGAAAAACAACAACAAAATAGGATGGAGAGGGATTTCGGAAGAGGTTGGGAGAATGCTGATTACATTTTCATCAAAGAGAAGACGGGTAGAGAGTTCGTTTTGAAGTTTCGTGAAGCTTCCTGTAGTTATGGTTGGTGTGAAGAGTTTTTAAAGACGGTGAAGTCAGGACCCGTGGTTTGGGGGATGAGGGGGAGGCAAGTTGTAGCAAGAAAAACAGATGTATGTGAAATACGGCTTCGTTTGTTGTCTGTCAGCTTTTGATTTGAACCTCGAGGTTTGTCAAACGGGAAATGGTGGTCTGCAATAGCGGTCCTAGAATTTATAGGAAATATTCACCTATTCAAGTTGGAAGAAAAAAAAGAACTTTGTCTTTTTTTTCTTCTAATTAAGTCTTGGGTTTGTACATAGACAAAAACTTTAAAAATATTCCATATACTGTTACAAAATTTTGTTGTTTTTTAATTGAAGTCTTATAATTTGGTTTGCTAACTGATTATTGAAGGACTTAAAACATTTTTATTAGAAAGAAATCATGTAACAATTTTATGACAAGTTGTTACATGACCGGAGCCATGAGTTGTCTTCACTTGACTCTGGTTCTCCTAGTCCCAACGTTCCCTCTGTACCACCCAGCTGCTGCCTCCCCCCCCCCACCCCTCTCACTCCCCTCTCCACTTCACACCTACCAGCTTCCACCTATCAAACCATCATCGTCTTCCAGACTCTACCTACACCAGGATTCTTCCACCCCCCTCCTCCCTCACCACAACGCTCTGCTATACATATTCAAACTTCCATATCGTGTTTGTTTTTGCAATCCGTTGACAATGAATGCGTTCCGCCACGGTCTGAGCGGAGCTCAAAGGCGGAGGCACCAATGGGGCTGCAAGACAAACTCATTCCCCATAAAACACGTGTCGGCGCTCTCAGATCCGGGCGCCTTGATGTGAGATTAATACGCCCTAAGATCTGCTAGACAACGGCACATTTTGTCTCCACAATTTCCAGGAGTGATTTTTTGGGGTCTAAAGAGTATAAAAAAGTTGCGTTCGTTTTGCCGGTGCCTCAATTTCGTCTCGGTATGTCTAAAAACGTTTCTGAGATTATTATTTTTATTTAACCACTAGCCACCCCGCCCCCTTCCGACACGCTAGTGCCAGCAGACGATAGCCGAGCCGCTTTGAACAGAAGATATTCTGAAACTCTGTTGTTTTTATTGGTAGATATTTGGTGGATTCCTCCGACTCTCTGCTCTCTTCTGTACCTCCAGCAACTCACACTCTCTCACTCTCAATCTCTCCCTCTCTCACCAAGACACACACACATACACACGACTTTTTCTGTTCTGTTAAATAGTTCATGAACGAAGACATCACTTATGCCGTATGTGTGTCTGTGTCTCTGGATTAACAGCAGCACTTTGTACTTCATGGATTACGTTTTCCAAGCGTTCGAGGTAGGGTCACAGTTTTAAATATTGGTTGTTGTTTGTTTTTTTTTGTCTTAAATTTCCCTTAAACTGATTTATTGAGCTCATGTAACAGTTTTCCTTTTCTGTTTTTGGACTTGTAACAACACTTACAACATTCAACTTGTAGTTACAGTAACGTGTTGATAACTAAAACGAATTAACCTTTCTTAGTTTTTTAAAAAAAAAGCCCCGCCCCCCAATCAAATCAAAAACAATCTCACCTGAGTTGTGTTACGATATACGAACAGCTTTCATAAACGGAGTGTCAAACATTGGTGAGGATTGGATTTTGTGAAATGTTATTTACAAACTAAAAGATTGCTCTGTAAAAAAGATGAAGTTGTCCAAAGTATTTCCTATAAAACGTGTTTTCTGTGCTATGTTTTAGATGACTCATTATTCTAGTGATGTCACTGCGTGTGTCGCGTTTTTTTTTACGTTAAAATATCTTAATGTGAATCACTTTTTAAAAAATTGTGTTACCCTAATGTGAAGCACTTTTCTATATTGTATTATCCTAATGTGTAGCACTTTTCTACACTGTATTATCCTAAACTGTAGCACTTTTCTACATTGTATTATCATAATGTGTAGCACTTTTCTACACTGTATTATCCTAAACTGTAGCACTTTTCTACATTGTATTATCATAATGTGTAGCACTTTTCTACATTGTATTATCATAATGTGTAGCTCTTTTCTACATTGTGTTATCCTAGAATCCTAGCGATGTCATTGCGTGCCCAGCACTTTTCTACAATGTACTAAAATTCTGCGAACTTTTTCATGTTAATAAAACATGCATACAGCGTGCATGTATTATTTATTTTTTTTAAATTTATTATTTTTTTAAAATATTTTTTTTATAGATTGTTTTGCTGGGTTAAGGGCCGTTTTCGGATAAAAACTGCTTTAAGATTTATCTGTTGAATGTTCCTGTAATAACACATATGAATAATGTCAAGAAACTTCAGGTGGACACTTTCGGTGACAAGAATCTTGGGGGTGGGGCGGGTTACAAGTGACCAGACGTGACTCCATATTTTGATTTCACATACAACAAAGTCTTTATAAGGATCTCAGCCCTTGACAGCATCAGTTCAGTGTCGTGGTTTCCGCCCCTGCTTGGCTTCGAATGAATCGCCGCTGAGACTATCGAGTCTTTCTTACTTCTTGGCGTATCTGTCGATCTCTTTAAAAGAAGATCATAAAAAGTTTATTTCAAACCCCTCGTCCCCCAGGTCGTTCACGTGTGGGCCGCCATCTTGAAGCTATCTCCTTAGATACTTTTGGTCGCGTATTCTGTCCATCTCAAGCATCTAGACAGCTTTATGACCCCACGTGCTGACTACTGTTGCGTGTGGGGTGTCCTCGGGGTTGAGGAGGGACTAACGGATGAAGCTCTTTTGTCAGATTGTTTGAGTAGTAGGGGAATGTAAGAGTGTTTAAGTAGTAGGGGAATGTAGCAGTAGGGGAATGTAGCAGTAGGGGAATGTAGCAGTAGGGGAAGGTAGCAGTAGGGGAATGTAGCAGTAGGGGAATGTAGCAGTAGGGGAATGTAGCAGTAGGGGAATGTAGCAGTAGGGGAATGTAGCAGTAGGGGAATGTAGCAGTTGGGGAATGTAGGAGTAGGGGAATGTAGCAGTAGGGGAATGTAGCAGTACGGGAATGTAGCAGTAGGGGAATGTAGCAGTAGGGGAAGGTAGCAGTAGGGGAATGTAGCAGTAGGGGAATGTAGCAGTAGGGGAATGTAGCATTAGGGGAATGTAGCAGTTGGGGATGTAGCAGTAGGGGAATGTAGCAGTAGGGGAATGTAGCAGTAGGGGAATGTAGCAGTAGGGGAATGTAGCAGTATGGGAATGTAGCAGTTGGGGATGTAGCAGTAGTGGAATGTAGCGGTAGGGGAGTGTAGCGGTAGGGAATGTAGCGGTAGGGGAATGTAGCTGTACGGGAATGTAGCAGTAGGGGAATGTAGCAGTAGGGGAATGTAGCAGTAGGGGAATGTAGCAGTAGGGGAATGTAGCAGTAGGGGAATGTAGCAGTATGGGAATGTAGCAGTTGGGGAATGTAGCAGTATGGGAATGTAGCAGTAGGGGAATGTAGCAGTAGGGGAATGTAGCAGTAGGGGAATGTAGCAGTAGGGGAATGTAGCAGTAGGGGAATGTAGCACTAGGGGAATGTATCAGTAGGTGAATGTAGCAGTATGGGAATGTAGCAGTAGGGGAATGTAGCAGTAGGGGAATGTAGCACTAGGGGAATGTATCAGTAGGGGAATGTAACAGTAGGGGAATGTAGCAGTAGGGGAATGTAGCAGTAGGGGAATGTAGCAGTAGGGGAATGTAGCAGTAGGGGAAGGTAGCAGTAGGGGAATGTAGCTGTACGGGAATGTAGCAGTAGGAGAATGTAGCAGTAGGGGAATGTAGCAGTAGGGGAATGTAGGAGTAGGGGAAGGTAGCAGTAGGGGTATGTAGCAGTAGGGGAAGGTAGCAGTAGGGGAATATAGCAGTAGGGGAAGGTAGCAGTATTGGAATGTAGCAGTAGGGGAATGTAGCAGTAGGGGAATGTAGCAGTAGGGGAATGTAGCAGTAGAGGAAGGTAGCAGTAGGGGAAGGTAGCAGTAGGGGAAGGTAGCAGTATGGGAATGTAGCAGTAGGGGAATGTAGCAGTAGGGGAATGTAGGAGTTGGGAAATGTAGAATGTAAGAGTGTTTAAGTAACAAATGTACCAACATATCGACCATCACATCTATCAACATATGTACCAACACCTCTACAACATCTCTACCATCACATCTACCATCACATCTACCATCACATCTACCATCACATCTACCATCACATCTACCATCACATCTACCATCACATCTACCATCACATCTACCATCACATCTACCATCACATCTACCATCACATCTACCATCACATCTACCATCACATCTACCATCACATCTATCATCAAATGTACCAACAATCTTACAACACCCAAGCCAAAACCTCTACCGAAACCTCTGAAATCTACATGAAATCTTGATTTTTTCAAGTGTCTTACCTCATTTTCACTTTGACCCCCACACAGTCAACATGACCTTTCAAAAATAATATCCAGTGGCTTTCTTTACGTTATACCCAGAATAAAATTAAAATTTTCCAAGAGTGAGAAATCAAAGTTCAGCTTTATGAACAGAAAAAAAACAACCATTTTGTGCATCTTTATCATCCGCATCTCTCATCGTGTCCCCCACTGTCTTACCCCCGCAACCCCACCCCCCACCCAATTATTCCCAAGGTAGGCAATCGTGGGTAGCCAATATGTCATCTTATTGTCTTTTCGTGGAGTCACGTAAGAGCATGCGCTAAAAACGTCTCAAAGAGGACACAACAGAGAAGAGGTTAGAGTCACGGTGTGGGAAGCGATTGGTGGATAAACAGGAGCAAGTGTGGTCCCTAACAGATCAAGTCGGCAGAGGTGATCGGTATGGGTGGGCCCAGGGGCGTCAACATGAAGTAATTAATGGGCACACAGGCGTTGAGCTTTTTTGTTCAAGCCAGGCACATGCAAACATGCTTTCAGTATTGGTTTCTAATATAAATGATGGTATAGATATTAATATACATACACCTATCCTAACTCAATGTTTTGACTTTAAGACGACTGATGGCGTGTGGAAAGGTTGTTACCCCAAACCTTAGTATTGGAGATCGGTGCAGGTGGCTGAAGAACTTGGCCAACTTTCTGAATCCGCCATCGAGAAGGTCTACCTCGGGGCAACGAAGCAAGAAGTGACAGCACAATGTGGACCCGAGGTGGCAACTGAGATCTGAAAGCTGAGATATCAGTCATCTCAAGGAAGTGACGGGCTGGAGGTGGAGGGAGCCTATCTTAACGTAGTTGTAATACGCCGATAGCTCGTGTTCGCTCTCAGCCGACGTGGTGTGAGGTACGATGTTGTTGTTTTTTTTTCAACACGGTGATGGAAGATCCTCAAGTTGTTTTCAATGGAGCAGTGTTCTCAAACTGCGTAAATCCCAGGTGTCTACGTCATAATGGCATCAAATAAGATTTCCTTCAGTCTTGGGATGTATGTTTTTAAAATGCGAACCGCACCAGATCGTAGTTTTTAGCTAACATATCGTCAGGTGTGTTTGTGTTTAAATGTGTGTTTGAAAGGGGGAAGGGGTGGTATTTTGGAGAGATATTCTTGGAAAGCCATTACGAATAACAAGAAATTTAAAAATGTATAAATGTTCAAAATTATACTAAAATGAAATTAAATAACTTTGAGAAGTAGGGGTTCGATTAAATTATGTAACACAAAAGACGCATTAGGAAAAGTACGCACTATGTAGAAAAGAGAGCCATGGGATTAAGATGTGTCTTACTTTAGAGTTCTTGGTCATTAAGATGTACTACAAAGGATGCTAGGTGATTAGGGCGTATCTAATACGGCGTTTCTTATAATATGGCATGTCTTATAGGGCTTGTCTCATAGGGCATTTCTTTTAAGGCTATTCTTATAGGGCGTGTCTCATAAGGCGTGTCTTTTAGGGCGTGTCTCATATGTCGATTCTTATAAGGCGTTTCCTATAGGGCTTGTCTCATAGGGCGTTTCTTATAAGACGTTTCCTACTAGGCCTGTCTTATAGGGCGTGTCTTATATAGCCTGTCTTATAGGGCTAGTCTCATAGGGAGTGTCTTATTATACTCAGAGAGCTAAGCGCTCGGAAGATGCATTTCAATGCGTTCGTTACTGCATCAAATATGTTTTTGAAAATTCATTTCTATTCCCTACTTTTAAAATTTACAAGGGTCACCACCTTACCTGGAATGGCTTTAACGGCAAGCCCTTTGAAGGCAAGTCTGCTAATGGAAAAACCACTAACTTTTGACGAAAATGTGCAGATGGCCTGTCCGTTTAGGACAAGTCTGTTGAGGACACGTCTGTTGAGGGCAGGTCAGTTGAGGGCTTTACAGTTTTCTTTTACATTGGCCCCATTAAGTGAGCTGTAATATCTTTTTTTTTCTTTTCATTTTACAATTTTTTAAATGCATGTTTAGGGAAATTTTAAAATAAAAGAAAATATATGATTAAATATATCAATATGGGTTTGTATTTCAACAAATTCTCCATGTCTTGTTTTAGTGTTATATATTGCACCAAATGCCCTTAGCTATATGATGTTTATCTGTAATTTGCGTTTGTAATACAATCATTATTCTGAAATTATTCATTAGTCATTAGTGTTTTTAGTTACACCAATGACTTAGTATTTTCTATAAGTCTTCTCCCAAAATTTATTTTAATGTTTATAGTCCATCAGTCAGATAATGCCATTTTAGCACTTTTCTTTAATTTGATGTTTTAAAAGCTATAGTGACACTATACGCTATTTTAAAAAAAAATTGTCCAGAAATACCTTTGGTATCCTTTTAACTTTTAGTGTTTATGTTATTTTTTAATGTGTTAGACCCACAAATTTAAGCCTCAAAGCATACTTAAATTTAAATCTATATTTTGACATTGAAAGTTTCGGCGAATTCGGTCCATACACTGGGATACTCCATTTCTATAATTTATATTCCTATATTGTGCTGTGGTTTAAGTTTTAACAAAAAAGTCCAGTACATCACTGCGGCAACTTAGACTCGTTTCTTTCTAAAGTCCATTTCTACCATTGCTAACCTCTGGCTCATGTCTTAGGCCCCGGGATTTCTCCAGTACTCTACGCCAGAGCCAATACTCCGCACGTAGGGGGGCGTACACCATTAAAACGATAGGCTCCTCCCCCTTTCGCTTTCGTGACCCCGATTTTTGCCCTGGTGTGTCGACCTCGGACGTACCGTTTCTTTCCTACGGCTACTTCCTAGATCATATTTGTCTTTTAAAGAAGAAAACAGAAACAACCGAATCGTTTAATACAAGTTTTAAGTTATCAATCTGTATTCTACCTTAATAAAATTAAGTAAAATATTTCAACGTCTACAAACACAAGTCACCGAATCCTCACTGACGTCTTCGCAGATCGATATAGTTCGGATATCGATACCAATATTGTGTGATTCCAATCCCGTCCCTAAATCGCCCTTGTCCGGCCCCAAGGCCGCAGATAAAACCTAAGCCTCTCGTTATTCACCACAAATTTACGACACGATCTTCCAGGGTCTTCTGTCTTCTGATGTCTTCTACTTCTAGGCCCTATGTGTGTGTGGGGGGAGAGGGGAAGGGTGGGGTGGGAGGGATTACTCTCGTCTCAGGAAGATATTGTCAACACCGATTATCACGAGAAGTGACGGGTCGTCGCCATCTTGGATTCATTAGCTTTCCCCCTCCCCCCCCCCAAACCACACACAACCGAGCAATTTATTAATGATGCTCCACCATCCGGGCACTTGGTCTCTGTTCGTGGGCATCATCCTACTTAGGTACCATATCTCCCACCACACGTCCAGCATCATACACCAAGCGGTGTCCCTCGTCCAACAAGCCCCTCCGTCACTGACACAGGATCGGTACCATTAGCCCCTAAGTCCGGTATCGTGTTGCCGCTAACTGCCGAGCACAGATAGACCCCCATCACCTTCCTGTGCACGACTTGCCAGCAAACGATTTTCACACCAGCTCGCGGGGCGGGGCGCTGCTGGGGAGAAGGGTTGTAGAAGACCTCTGTTATATCGAGGGTATAGAGGGGGAGAAGAAGGGGGAAAAAACAGAAAGAAAATCGGGGTCTGCAAAAAGACAAACTAAAACTACCAACTACAAAAGAACCACCAAAAAAATACCATTGTTATCGCTGGTGTTATTGCTGGTGTCATCGCTGGTGCTTAAAATCAAAGAGGGGTTGGGGTGTGATACTTCGTTCGCCGCCAATGCCCTAGCTCCCCCCCCCCACACACACACTTTTTTCTCTCTTCTTTTTTAAGCCCAGCGAAATTTTTACGCCCGGCAGTGAAGAAGCGAGGAAGTGGTGACGATGAAATAAAATGAAAGTATAACGGCAGTATAAGCGCTTTAACTCCGACATGAACTCCTCACCACCACAAACTGGAGCCTAGGAGTAAGCGAGAGGGGAGCCCAGGTATGTACCGAGCTTATGATGTCAGTGTGTGAGGGCATAAATAGGCTTGTTCCATTGACGAGGATTTAATTATCATTAAGGACATAACAGTTTACATTCATGGATGTGAGGAACCGACGCTGTGTAATGGCGGGGTGCTTAGCCTTTAGCCGTCTCCGCTGGTTGATAGAAGCTTAAATATAGGACGTAAATTTGCGTGTTAATTTGTCAAGTCGCAGGGACCGATACTAAGAGCCGCCGTTCGTGCACTGTGTACGTTTACTGTGTACATGTACCGCGTACTCTCTGTTCAAAAGTTGAATGTTTACTGTCGCTAGCCGCTAGGTTTGGTGAAGTATTGTTCATGCAATCATTGAAACGTCTTCGCTGAACGTTGATGTATTATAACAAACTAGTGCAATTAGAACGCGGGATAGAGAGATCGACAATTTGTGGAATGTTAGCTCACAATTCTCTAACGGCTAACGGAATGTGAAGATAAGGACCTTTAGGAATTAGGAGTTAAAGATTGTTGATCTAATGACGGACGGTGGTATAAACATCAGCAAATCTTCAATTCCGTGTTGGAATCAGTAAGTGATATGAAATGATGTGTGGCTTTAAGAACAATACAGTGTATTATAGTGAATGGAGATATCTATATTTGGACTATCATCCTCCATACGGTAACTAATGAAATTAAACTGTCAATAAAAAAATCATAACGTTGTAAGTTATTGGTCTACGAATGAAGTTCACGCAATAGGAATGAAATAAATTGAATATTGATATCTACAACTCCACCATTCATTACATCGACACATCTATGAGAGTTAAATTGTGAGAACATCCTCATTTATTCCATCGACACATCTATGAGAGTTAAATTATCAGAACATCCTCAATTATTCTTTTACAATTAAAAATGGGTGACAACAAAATAATATTCTCAAATTAAAAGTAGCTACTAGTGAATACTTTCCACGAATAACAGCTACAACTACAGCTACAACTACAACTACATAATATCCACATATTTCAATGTCTACAGTTACATAGTATCTACATTTTACATAACTACAATTACATAATATACACATTTTAAAATTAGTTCTAACTCAATAATTTCCATCAACTATAAGAAGCTTAAAATTTATAAAATTAACATCCCCAAATAAAAATGAGTAGCGCTATAGTATTTATACGGCGACTGGATAGTTTTAAATAACAAACTACATTCTAATAGCTGAACTTCTTGAACTTGGAGAGATAATGCAAAATATTATTCAATTTATAATTTTAACATAATTGTTTTTTTAAAATAGAAAATTTGACAAAAGCGGCAAGAAATCTATGTTCTAATTTGAAGCAGATGTCAAACAAACGCTATTGTTATAAAGTAGATTAAATTCACACACTTAACACTTTTGTTAAAATATTTATAATTTTAATCTGTGAATTAGGATTTGATATAACAATGTTTTGTATTAAAATATATGCTATAATATTTAACTCTAGATTAAATTGTTAAAATTACATTTTTCAAATATTTGTAATGATAGTTTTAAGTCAGCAGTACAAGTCTAAAGTCAAAAAATATTTATAACAATAATGTATAAAAATAAACTGTTACATAATAACGGCAGATTAAATTCACAAATTCCTTTGTTAAAATATTTATAATGGTAGGCTAATCTGTGCAGAATATTTAACTATGAATTAAAATAAAACTGCTGTATGAAATATTAGATGTCAGTGAAAACAAAAACATTGCTAGATGCGAATAATCATAAGAAGGACACTGTTGAAAAAAAAATATTTACATTTTAAAAATGTTTTTTTTAAAAGTTAATACTAGTTGATAAACAATGAAAGATCCAAATATCATGTAATCATTTTTTTTCTACAATAAATACATATTTTACATAAGTTGAAATGGCCAAAGTTTGAAGAATATATAATGATTATTTCTCGTTTATTTTGCTTGAAAATGTGTGTTTAAATAAACGAATTAAAATAAATGTTATTTTATTGTAAAAGATAATTTTACAGACAATTAATCTTTCAACGAAATTATGTTTTTAACAATACATTTTTGAGTTTAGGCTATTATTAATTTTAATTATACTTTAACTTTGTAAAAGGGGGTGGGTAGAACCCTTTGCACTAGCATGAAACGTGAAAAGCACCCGAAATTCTATTCTTTATTTGAAATTAATTAATTTAATAAATCAATAGTGTTTTGTACTTATGTTTCATTTTTATCTCTGTTCTATATTTTCTACTGAAAGCGATCACTTTACTCTGTGAACTTAATTGTACTGAATGTACCATATGATGTAATTATAATAAGGCAAAGCATAAATTATAATATGAATTAGATATTGAAAAACGTCATTATCAAATTATTGTTAAACCAAATGGCTAAAAAAAAGTATTTTAAAAATCAGTAATAAATATATTGAATTTAAAGTTTTAAAATATTAAGAAAAATTAAGCTGAACATATTATTAAAATTATAGTTTTTATCTATCTTAAAATAATTTGTTATGTTATTTAAAAGTTTTAACCGTTGTTTTGTAATTTAATATAAAATTAAATTATTAATTCACAAAATAGCTCAAATTAATACAGCTTTAATAAAAATAATTTAAATAGTTATTCAACATACAAATTATGCGTAATACAAAAAAAATAATATTTATTAAATTAACTAAAAGACCATATACTACATGGTTTGACCCGGGGGGGGGGATATAAAAAAACTACGTCCGTTAGCGCCACCACCCACAATGATTTAATAATAAATAAACCATTGTAATTGTAGTTTTTCATCCGCAGTTATTGAAAGTAGGAATAAATCTTATGTTTATATTTCCACGAGCAAAATTATAGCGCTGTAACTATGGAATACTGTTACCAGATTCAATGCCCCACCAAAGTTATTCATTTTCTCATTTATTGTTAAGATCACACTTTTTCATTGCACTCTGTCAACCAAGATTTATTTACAGCAGAAATGATTATTGTTTAACCCTTTTATAATCATGTTTTACCGTTTGACTCCGCAATAGTTTATTAGTATATATCTTCTATATTAACTTTGATTTATTTTTTAAGGCGCTGTATTCTTACAGCAAATTT